>NW_021011620.1:369309-781045 GCF_003987935.1 Bombyx mandarina
GAGTTCCACCTGATGTGTTTACAATTTAGGTCGCCCGCCAGAATGACAGAGCTTCCCATGCCGAGTAACGCCTCGATATCACTGCTTAGAACGGATAAATCCTATAAACGACAGCTGATGTGCAGTAAAAGATCACAATAGACTAAGCACTCTATCTCGCTCACACCCGCTTGAACAGTTGCTACCTCGCGCTCGCACCTACAGCGGGCTCTCAATGTGTCTGGCAAGATGTAAGAACCATTAAAACTGTCCGGCTCTTGGGGTAACATATTTTTATAAGTCCCTAAGTAACATATATAAAATTTAGCTTTTATAGTATAACGAAAGTATAATTAAAATTTATTAAAGTTTAAGGGTGTCTGGCAGGGGGTAACAACTGGAAAAAGTGTCCGGCAACGGATATCGTGATTTCTAAAGATATTCTGGAGTAAATATTAAAAAAAAAACCTTTATACTTTAACGAATTTAAGGTACTATTTTATATACCTTTACTGCCTGTTACCTGCCCAAGTAACCACAATCGGAACTCTATAATCGCGGGTCGTTCTTACCTGTGTTGGAGACATACACAGAGAAACTTTCAGCTTTTATAAAATAACGAAGGTCTGGCTGTCGCGGGCTCTTGCTCTAATAATTTGTATCAGATCTTTTAAACGTTTTTTTTTCAATAGCCTTAATGCCAATAACTATTTCCTTTTTTTTTTAAAAGACCTGGAACCCCGTTAAGGTGTGATTCCGAACTCGGCTACAAGCAGCAGTGCTGTTGCCGCAATGCTGCCACTGAGTTGACGTCCAACAGTGACGCGTCTGCCGCCGCAGTAAGAGTACCTACGTGAATGTGTTGGTCTGTCGCGGCGGTAGGGCGACACTGACCCGCAGCAGTGCTGCTGTTACATTGCTACCGCGATATTACTGCCTAGCTCGGAATGTAATCTATACTTCTATACTTATAATATCATAAAGAGGAAAGATTTGTTTGTTTGTATTGAATAAGCTCCGAAACTACCGAACCGATTTGAAAAATTCTTGCACCGCTTGGAAGCTACACTATTCCCGAGTGACATAGGCCATCATATTTTTTGAAAAAAATTCGGGTTCCTTACTAAAACCCCAATAATGTAAAAAATTATCTAAAAAATTCTTCATCGCGTGTCCTGCGAAAACTATTGATGATAGAATAAAATGATATACTGCGACTTTGTAGAACACATTCTTATTTACCAAAAGTGTCGCGGCAGTATATGTCTAACTATTATAGTTATGCCGCAATGAGTGTTCTCTTATTTAAAAAAATAAAACAACGTCAAATGTCGTTGAAATTTTTGTTAAAGACCCGAGCAGAGCCAGAGCGGGCTGCTAATCTCATATAAGCTTATAGAGATTGTATGGAGTGGTGCTTTTAGGTACCACAAGCACCAGTCACCGTCCTCGTCGAACCCGTCGCTTGTGACGAAGGGCTCGACGAGTGAATTAACCTATAGACACAGCCCACTGAGTTTCTCGCCGGATCTTCTCAGTGGGTCGCGTTTCCGATCCGGTGGTATATTCTGCGGAGCACTGCTCTTGCTAGGGCCAGTGTTAGCAACACTCCCGGTTTGAGCCCCGTGAGCTCACCTACATGTTAGGGCGAAGCTGAAATAGCCTCTCAAGACTATCAGCATAGGTAGGAAAAAAAATTTATGGAGACCAGTAGTGCCGCGACAACACTGCTGCTCGGAATCACACCTTAATTCATTGATGAACGTCAATTTTAAAACGACTTTAACATTAGAGTTTTTATTAGTTCTGGTGAAAGTTACGGTTAGAGGAATATATTTTTAGGAGTCCGCTGTGGCCGACAGCCGTGAGTCATTCCCTCGCAGGATATTAATACGTAAAGGGACGCGCGCTACGTGTGTAGCAGTTCTAAAAATATATAAGCACAGTCAATATTTGTATTGGACGGCGGATCTTAAAAGCCGTTCACCACATTCGAAGCTGGCCACGTACCTACGCTTGTATTTTCGTTTTCTCGTGTGCTTGGTGCGAGTTTTTTAACGTTCTCGATAGCGTAAAAGTTAAATCAAATTTGTATGCAGTTCGAACAGCGTCCTTAGCCGCAAACGTTCCAACTCCATACAAATTTGCGTTAACTCTAACGCTATCGAGAACGTTAAAAAACTCGCACTAAGCACAATGTTCGTGGTCGCGTCCAAAATTGTATTGTTATGTGGTACGCATTACGTATGTCATTCATACGTGTGACGTCATTTGTGCGCAAAACAAACTATATTGCTTTGCGTCGGATTAACAAATCCCTGAGGCGCCTTGTCTTGAAAATTGGTCACGGGAGTCCATAGACGTCCTTGAATGTCGTCTCCCAATCCAACCGCTTAAAGCCGATTGCTTGATGGTAGAAATAGTCAGGATGGTGCATACCTACCCGTGCGGAAATCCAATACGTCCCGCCACCGCGAAATATCAGTTGCTGATCGCAGTACGCTGGTGTAATACTCAGAGTATATTGCTGTCCATTTCCCGGTGAATCCCTTAATCGCCTCTTACGACACGGACGGGAAGAAATGCGTTAGAGCTAATCTAGACGCCAAGCAAACATATGACGTCATCATTATTGTTGAATAGTGATGGGAAATGTTTTATACGCAATTTGAGTCTTAGCCAAACGATGTTCATTTTGTTAGCAATCTAGAGCTATCCTCGAAGTCAGCATCGACACTCTTCAAATGCCGATTCAAAAATTAAAGTCTTTCAAAGTCGTATTCCTTTAGTAGTAATCAAAATTAAAGCTACAATAATTGTAATATGCGTAATTACCAAAGAATTGACCGTAAGTCTCACGTTCAGTTCGCGTTATGATATCTATAGGCTTGGGTAGCTACCTAACATTAGTGTGCTTAGTGCGAGTTTTTTAACGTTCTCGATAGCGTAAAAGTTAACTCAAATTCGAACGTCAACGTGTTATATGGGGTCATATAACAGCGTTATGCGATAATACTTCTACAACGCGGTTTAATCTACCGTGTTTTAGGGGAGATTACTGTATTCGATTATGAATAAGATCGGACCGAATAACGTTAATCGATTATCAAAATAATATAAAATATCTAAATCATATTATTTTATTTTATTTTTTTTATTGCCTAGATGTGTGGACGAGCTGATAGCCCACCTGGTGTTAAGTGGTTACTGGAACCCATAGACATCTACATCGTAAATGCGCCACACGCCTTGAGGTATAAGTTCTAAGGTCTCAGTATAGTTACAACGGCTGCCCCACCCTTCAAACCGAAACGCATTACTGCTTCACGGCAGAAATAGGCGGGGCTGTGGTACCTATCCGTGCGGACTCACAAGAGGTCCTACCACCAGTAAATATACCAAAATATACCATGAATAAATTTCACGGAAAACTTCCACAAAAAAAAAACAGATACGTACGTACATACATACATACGTCTTAAAACACACAACGTTAGGTTCATTGAACCATTTTACACAAAGAACTCTCTGACGTGTGCCCATGAGCTCTGTAAGCAGCACACATGTTGTTTCTCTCTGGATGAATGAGTTTTGTGTATCGATGTCGGAAGGTCGGCCATTGATTTCGGGTGTTTCAGTGTGGGTGGCATCTTTATAATGGCTTCCACGCGGCAGGGTTCGCGTCCAATTCAACGTAAAATCACCATCAGTCTTCCTCAACGTGCAAGCGTATATTAATACGCTTTTATTAGCTTCAGATGTGTGTATGTAACGGAATATTTGAACATGATTTTGACTCCCTTCAAAACGTCGGATTAACTCGAAATTTGGTATACTTATTGAGGACCGATGACAATTCAATATTTAAAAAAAATATGGAAAAAATTTAAATTCAACTAAAAAATGAATAATAAATAATAGTTTAAAAAAATAACTAATAAAATACGCTATTATAGAAATTCCAACTAAAAAATATAAAATAAATTTTAATAAATTTAAATTAAAAATAATGTAAGAAAAAATTATTTTATTGTAAAATACTTCGTGCGGACTTCAATGCGGACTGACATACATAGGATCCTGATCTAGTTCAGAACAACACAGCTAAATATTTCTTGTTGTATTTCTTAATCGCCTTTTTTGATACGCCAGGCCTAAAATTGGAATAATAATTGTTATATTCTACCATCAAACAGAGACAAAATGTGTACATAATGTTTTTAAAGAGAATACAAAAATCCCTTAAACCATCAATATGAGTAGGTACAGTTTTATTAATATCTTGCTTGCCTAGATGTGCAAACATCAGAATCTCGGCATTGATATGATGAATACGTCATTGCGCTGAGAGTACAGAGCAAAGTGATTGTCGAATCGAGTGATTGGATGTCCCGCGCACGACACGACAAATACCCCAGCTAATTACACTAATTAAATTTTTAACGGCAAGCAATCAACGACAGCGCGCGAATTGGAAAGTGCCATTTTTAAGCCGCACTCATTCCTTCCATCTAGAATGTTCGAAGCGATCTGTGCAATGAATTAACTCATTTTTATTGCTAAATGTAAGATAAGTGATGCGAGGTTCATCAGTCCTACAAAGACCTTCGTTTCAAGCCGAAACACATGACTTCTTTGCAGTAGAAACAGAATGATGGTACCAACTCGCCTATCAATCCGGGTATCGTATAAATCTAAATGCATTATTGCTTGTGGCCAAAATTTCGGAATATCACGGCGCCAGAGCCATAGAAAAAAAAGGTGCAGCCATCCGACACATAGAGGATTGAAGTAAGGAGCACGATCTGAGTGTATTAAAAAAATGTCGGCCGAAAGTAAACCGATTAAGGTGGCGCCACAGTAACATGTGGAAGGATTTTAAAAATGAAGCCATTCTTTACCACACATCACTACAATCCAGCACTTTCATTCTTATTAAAACTGCTATATTCATATAATTTCCACTTCCTACACTAGCGCTGTATTAAAAAAAATGTCTGCCGAAAGGGAACCGATTAAGGTGGCGCCACAGTAGCAAGTGGAAGGATTTTAAAAACGGAGCTATTCACTACCACACATCACTTTAATCCAGCACTTTCATTCTTATTAAAACTGCTATATTCATATCATTTCCAATTCCTACACTAGCGCTGTATTAAAAAAAATGTCTGCCGAAAGAGAACCGATTAAGGTGGCGCCACAGTAGCAAGTGGAAGGATTTTAAAAACGGGGCTATTCACTACCACACATCACTTTAATCCAGCACTTTCATTCTTATTAAAACTGCTATATTCATATCATTTCCACTTCCTACACTAGCGCTATATTAAAAAAAATGTCCGCCGAAAGTGAACCGATCAAGGTGGCGCCACAGTAGCAAGTGGAAGGATTTAAAAAACAGAGCCATAAAACAACCATACTTCACTTCACCCCGCACACTGCACTCTGTTTTTTTTCCTACCTATGCTGATAGCTTTGAAAGTTACTTCAGCTTCGCCCTAACATGTAGGCGAGCTCACGGGGCTCAAACCGGAGTGTTTCTAACTCTGGCCCTAGCAAGAGCAGTGCTTCGCAGAATCTACCATCGGATCGGAAACGCGACCTACTGAAAAGATCCGGCGAGAAACTCAGTCTTCACTCTGTTTAAAACTGCTTTAATCATATCATTCCCAACTTCCTACACTAGCGCTATTTCGGCGAGTCTTCCAGCAATAACTTGCTGTTTACATGTAGACACTTCTTCAAGTTATCCCCTATACAAAATGACGCTCCTTACCTATACCCTCCATTAATCCGACATTGAACAGCCGTCTTTAATCATATATAATAAATACACTTAATAAATGAATCTTTAATGTCGGCTGTCACTCGTCGCGTTCATGTCGTGTTCAGCTTTAATGAGCCGTCCATTACGCTTTCTCAGTATTATTTTAAGTATAAATATTTCGCTTAATTCAATAATAAACAATGGAGAAATTTCGTTTTTGGATCCTCCTACTTAATTGCGTGGGACAGCTGTTGTTCTAAACTTTGTTATTTTGTTTGACGTAGAGCACAGTTTCCTAAAGTTTTTGATTTCGAGACCAGACTGTCTGGTTTCAATGGACTCTTCAACATATTGAAGGAAGGAACCCATAGGTTATCTCCGGTAATGAAGTTGACCTCAAGACGGTTTGTCCGTATAGTAATGTATAATATTTATCCGTATAAGACAAATTGAAATATATTAATTACCAATAAATATTCTCCGAACAACCATGTATTTCGATATGCGAAGGTTGCATTTTCCGCTTAAAACAGGAAAACAACATTATTAATTAAATAGATTATGTGCTATAAATAATACGACCTTAAATGGCTCCCATTATTTTATGATACAAAAAGTTTTTTTATTGCTTAGATGGGTGGATGAGCTCACAGCCCACCTGGTGTTAAGTGATTACTGGAGCCCATAGACATCTACAACGTAAATGCGCCACCCACCTTGAGATATAAGTTCTAAGGTCTCAGTATAGTTACAACGGCTGCCCCACCCTTCGAACCGAAACGCATTACTGCTTCACGGCAGAAATAGGCGGGGTGGTGGTACCTACCCGCGCGGACTCACTAGAGGTCCTACCACCAGTAATTACGCAAATTATAATTTTGCGGGTTTGGTTTTTATTACACGATGTTATTCCTTCACCGTGGAAGTCAATCGTGAACATTTATTAAGTGCGTATTTCATTAGAAAAATTGGTACCCGCCTGCAGGATTCGAACACCGGTGCATCGCTACATACGAATACACTGAATACACTGAATTCTGAAGTCGCACATTTGCATCCGCTCCTTGTAATATCGCCTCTATAGATAAGTAAATACGAATCACCACATTCGTAAATAAGCTTGGTGGTGGGACCTCTTGTGAGTCCGCGCGGGTGGGTACCACCGCCCTGCCTATTTCTGCCGTGAAGCAGTAATGCGTTTCGGTTTGAAGGGCGGGGCAGCCGTTGTGACTATACTGAGATTTTAGAAGTTATATCTCAAGGTGGGTGGCGCATTTACGTTGTAGATGTCCATGGGCTCCAGTAACCACCTAACACCAGGTGGGCTGTGAGCTCGTCCACCCATGAAAGCAATAAAAAAAATAAAAAATAAACTGCATTTCCATTTCCAATTTCGATTATTAATATACCTACTTTAAAATGTGATATGTATAAATGCAATACTTATTAGGTGTGGTATCAAATGTAGCCATAAATCTTTTGATAATGTTTCCGAACGATAAAAATTTATATAAATAGATAAATTGCTCATAATTACTCACAATTCACAATCATATTATAATTTATTGTTAAATAGATATCACTGTAATTTGCAGTAATCAAAGCCAGATAACGTATGATATAGATCTCATTATATTACGAATATGACTCAACATAGATATAGGTTAGTAATAAATACAATATACCTAACTAAGGTAAGGACCGTCAGTATAAGGACCGGTATTTATTAATTGGTAAATAAATAAAAAACAATATTCCACATAAAACCTCATTTAAGTCAATACTTCTTCAAACGTCAGAAAACATTATGTGATATGAATAATAATTTTTTTTCTCCTTCCTATGCTGATAGCCTTGAGAGGCTATTTCAGCTTCTTCTTGACGTGTAGGTAAGCTCACAGGACTCAAAGAGGGAGTGTTGGTAACACTAGCCCCAGCAAGAGCAGTGCGCAGAATCTACCACCGGATCGTAAACGCGACCCACTGAGAAGATCCGGCGAAAAACTCAGTGGGCTGTGTCTATGGGTTAAATGAATAATTCATTTTAACTTCAATTACTGTCTCTGAATGTTTTCGCTTAGTTTGAACAACTTTGAAGTGTATAGCGCCGAAGTTCTTGGTGCCAAAAAATAAAAAAAATGACATTTTCTAGACTAAAAGAGACTGCTTAATGTTATAAAGTGACAGAATACATTTTTTTCCCGTCCCTATTCGCTGGTAGCCGGGGGTAAGTTATTCTAGATACGACCGGACGGGTAGGTGAGCTCACGGACTCAACCTGAGAGAGAGAATTTGCTAACACTAGCTCCAGCAAGAGCCGTGCGCAGAATCTACCACCAGATCAAAATAGCGATCCACTGAGAAGATCCGGCCAGAAACTCAGTGAGTTGTGTCTATGGGAGAATATTTTTACTGGTGGTAGGACCTCTTGTGAGTCCGCACGGTTATGTGCCACCACTCTGCCTATTTCTGCCGTGAAGCAGTAATGCGTTTCGGTTTGAAGGGTGGGGCCGCCGTTGTAACTATACTTGAGACCTTACAACTTATATCTCAAGGTGGGTGGCGCATTTACGTTGTAGATGTCCATGGGCTCCAGTAACCATTTAACATCAGATGGGCTGTGAGCTCGTCCACCCATCTAAGTAATAAATAAAAAATAGTACATATCGACGCTTGAAAGGCAAACGTGACTAAGCGACAACGCGTGAACTTTCCAGTAGACTCATTTAAAGTTTTAATACCTGGAAAAAATAATTCTTTTAACGAATCTAGCTGTAGTAGAATCTAGCTAGTAGCTGTAGGATTGAAATGATTTTAATAGACCTAGAAATATATATTTTTTGCGCATCGAATATGGTAATTGCCTATCATTCATGTACAAAGCAGTCATTGTCGCTTAGTCATGTTTGTCTTTCAAGCGTCGATATTGTCTATAAGTTGCCCAAAGCATAAAACTCACTTTCTTAAATTTTTTAAGTATAAGCCACTTAAATTCTAAAGGTGGCGTGTAAATTCTAAATATTAAATCGCTTTGTATACAGAGAATGTTTTCACTTAAATGAAAGTGATTATAAACAAAATGATCGTCTTCACGGTACAAGATCGCATACCGAAGTCTCAGATAGAAACTTAAGCGGTTTATTTTTTTTTTGCATTTTTTGTACACAATAGTCGACGACTCTGTTGTATAACTATTGCAGCGATGAAAGTCGATTCCAAGAATAGTTCTGCCATTAATCATTAATGTTTCAACGACCTTGAAAGTAATCTGAATAGCGTTGTTGTTTTTATTGCTTAGATCGTTGGACGAGGTCACCCGGTGTTAAGTGGTTGTCGGAGTCTATGGACATCAACGACGTAAATGTACCCAACCAGCTTGAGATATGAGTTCTCTAAGTCTCAGGTTTTACAGTACAACGGTAGACATAGGCAGGGTGATGGTACCTACCCGTGCGGACTCACAAAACGTCCTACCACCAGTAATTAGGCAAATTGTAATTTTGCGTGTTTGATTTTTATTGTACTGTTATAAGACGACACTACACCCTTTATTGCTTACGCACCCCTATTGCTGACGCACGCCTAGTCAGCATTATCAGTTACAAGTAGTAACAATAGCTCTGAGTACAGTTAGTCCACTTTCGTTACACGTCGCGATAACACGTTCGTTGGTTAAACCCAAAATTTTGTATCCTTGAATTTCCAATACTAAATCGCCCATAAATGCAATAAATCCTTTTTTCTTTATAAAACCTTTTTTTTAAACTGAAAATGCCGTATCCCCGTAACAACACGATGTCATTCCTTCGCCGTGGAAGTCAATCGTCAACATGTATTAAGTACATTAAAATACATTACATACATTAAAAAAATTGGTACTTGCCTGCGGGATTCGAACACCGGCACAGACGCATCGTTCGATACGAATGCACCAGACGTCTTATCCTCTAGGGCAAGACGACTTCGAAGATAATATGATGAATATTAAGTTTAATATCTGGCTGGCTACCTTTCAGCGGACACCTTTCGATACACTGAATTCGTCCTCCTTACTTCTTCTACCCTCTATATCCACAAACAACAGATACAATTTGACATAAATGACATCTGTCAATGTAACCATTAAATTGGGACACAAAGCCAAATTCTTCATTCGATTTCCGCTTAGAAAATCCATAATCTTAATGACGAAGGTTTGAAACATGGCCGGCCCGTTCGCAGAGCACGTCGAAGGCTACAAGGTCTTCCAGGATCAAATCGACAAACTGACAGATGCCCAGACGCTGATCATAACTAAATTCGATAATTTAATGGCAAACATGAACGAATTGCGTGAGATTCTCGGTGGTATTTCTGATAAAATCGTTTTGCTGGAGGAAGGAGGGACCGATAGACGTAAACTGAAGGCAGACATTCAAGTCCTGAAGACTAGGATCGATGATTTGTACGCTATAGTCAAAGACGGCAAGGACTCCGGTTCGACCGATATCCAAGATGTCGAATCCTGTCATTCGGGATTCTCTAATTCTTCGAAGGTAATTTTGATTGGCACTCGTGCTGTTATATCCCTACATAGCATATAATGCCTTACCAAACATCAACATCAGTATTTATTCCCGACTAGCGACCCGCCCTTGCTTCACTTCGGAAACATTAAATTTCATATTGATAGCTGAGTCCCGCGATGTTATGTCCCGTTGTACCGCGGGTGACGCCGCGGGATGAAGCTAGTCTAAAAAAGTAAAGCCCAAGTTACTCCTTATATCATCAGTTACCTATCAGTGAAAGTCCCGCCAAAATCGGTCCAGCCGTTCCAGAGATTAGCTAGAACAAACAGACAGACAGACAAAAATTGTAAAAAAATCTATTTTGGTGTATGTACCGTATTCATATGTATGTAGTAAAAAGCGGTTATTTCAATATTACAAACAGACACTCCAATTTTATTTATATGTGTATAGATGATGATTTTTAGCTAGCTTTTTAAAGCAGTTCGGGTCAGACTTTCATCGGAGTGGGACGTGTACCGAATTTTCGCCACTTTCCATATAAATAACATAAACTTAGTCCAGGGAGTATTAAAAATGTTTTTTAAAAAATAAGTTCCCAGTTTCAATTCTAACAGTACGGCGCCAAACTTCTTGTTCAATTAAAGCAATTTAACGTATATTTAACTAACGTATAGACTATATAGATTATGGTTGCAATTTAAAAAGTTAAAAAAAAATACGCTAAAATCATCATCATCATCATCATCATTAACAGCCCACAGTCGTCCACTGCTGGACATAGGCCTCTCCCAATCCACACCACTGAGCCCGGTCTGCGGCTCTCCTCATCCACTTCTTGCCGGCCACGCTAAAATAACAAACCGAACTAAAGATTAATTTCAGTTTGTTTTTTATCCCGGTTGATACTGGTGCCGTCGATACTCTCTCTCTGTCTCAACTATTCATTTCACATATTAGAATGCTATAAGCTAATATAAGCTATTAAAAAAATTGTTATTGCCTATTTCTGCCGTGAAGCAGTAATGCGTTTCGGTTTGAAGGGTGGGGCAGCCGTTGCAACTATACTTGAGACCTTAGAACTTATATCTCAAGGTGGGTGGCGCATTTACGTTGTAGATGTCTATGGGCTCCAGTAACCACTTAACACCAGGTGGGCTGTGAGCTCGTCCAACCATCTAAGCAATAAATAAATAAAAGAACTCAATGCAGCAATAAAACGTATTCATATATATTTTTTTTTTTTTTTATTGCTTACTTTTTACTTTTTCGATTGAGAAATAAATGAAAGTAACAAAACTGCCGGATTAATAACCGTAAATCTGTCGATCGCATTGGATTTAGCGGTTTACAAAAAACGATTTTACTCGCCGAAACCATTGATATTGGTTTCATTGCGATGACGCTGTCGCCAAGCCAGTAAAATTTATTTAAATAATACGTGAAGCAAAAACTTGTATCCCTTTTTACGAAATTTGCGCGGACGGAGGAGTATGAAATTTTCCACACTTATAGAGAATATAGAGAAGAAGTGAACTATGCTAATTTTTTTTTTAAATAATGCATAAAAGATACATTAAATCAATAAAGAAAACATTACACACACTACATACCATGTATTTGACGCACACACGCATGCATACTATTTATTGTCAAACTTTTGTTCTTGACGTCCGTTGTCAAATTGAGATTAATTATTGTTTGTCTTTGTTCATATTTTTTATAGTGTAGTCTTGGCGAAATTTGTGATTATATAAGTATAAAATACAGTCTTAATAGTGTACAAACTTATTATACAATTCCAATTAATTATAGTCGAATTTCGACCACTGCGGGACCTCTAGTTTATTTAAAGAAACAGATGACGCTGTCACTAAGTAGCAAATTATTGGATTAGTGTCGAAGACGTTATTCTGTTAATTTAAACTGTAAATGGCAAAGAACCGTTTCAATCTCTGATTGATAATCGTTTGCAATGAAAAACTCTTTTACATTACTATTTTTATACTATATCTAACCATTATATTATACTAGTTGAGTCCCGCGAGGTTACGCCGCGGGGCGAAGCTAGTCAAAAAAAAGTTACTCCTTATATCATCAGCTATCTACCAGTGTAAGTCCCGTCAAAATCGGTCTAGCCGTTCCAGAGATTAGCCGGAACAAACAGACAGACAGACAGACAGACAAAATGTGTAAAAAATGTTATTTTGGTTTAAGTAACGTATATAAATTCATGTGCATGTAGTAAAAAATGGCTATTTTAATATTACAAACAGACACTTCAGTTTTATTTATTTGTATAGATTTACTGTAGTACCTATGTGCTACACACATTTCGGAGTGTTTTTACCCGGTGATAATTTATCACATAAAATTCGAACTTAGTCAAATGAAAATCTAATTTTACTTGCGTCCCACGACGAGAGAATCGTAAATGCTATTAATAAAAAAACAAAACAAATTTATTGCCAAAACAATGTGCAAAAATACAGAGTAACTAGATTTTAAGAAAATCCCAAACCTAAATTCAGATCGTCTTTAAAGACGAATATAATTTTGCAAAAATAAAAGTGACCAAGAGACCCAGATCGCGAGAGATCTCCATTGTAATTTCATACAATTAAGTTGTCCGCCTGATTAAAAGCTTTTTATTATGCGATAAATATACATTTTAAGCTTTCGCACGTAACACATTTTATATGTAACTGAACTTTAAATAAGGTTAATTTGTGTGCGTGAACTCACAACACGGCATGTTTTTTTTAAAAGCCTAGAAATATAAAGCAAAGGAATTTTGCCTAGAATTGACAACGAAGAAAAGTAAAGAGCGTTTTTATTTATTGGTTAGATGGGTGGACGAGCTCACGGCCCACCTGGTGTTAAATGGCTTTATAATTATCATGATCCTGAGCCTTTTATAAGTAAGTAGTGTGATCCTGTGGTTGTTTCGTAGCGATTGGCTGAAATTGAAGTCAAAGAACTTTAAGAAGAACTTAAAGCCCAATAAAGCTGGCCGAATTTGACTGGTAAATATAAACACATAGCTGGCAAAGCTCCTTAAGCTCCCAGCGAATAGGTAGGGACAAAAAACCTTATAGTTTTGTGCAACCAAATGTTTGTATTGAAGCGAACCTAAACAAACTAGTAAATGCTTTAAATTATTGCGCGTCAGAACTTTACCGGACCGGCTCGGACATTGACTTCGGGCTAACAGAATTGGTTATTTTTAAGACGAAAAAAAAACCTTCAATGGCATTTTTAAATTCGGTTATAATAATTTAGCAAGCACTATAAAACTTAATTTACTAACAAAAGGACTTCGTCGGTGGTAGATTCAGCGAAGCACTGCTCTTGTTAGGGCAGATGTTAATTAAGCAGTAGGCAGCGGCTTGGCTCTGCCCCTGGCATTGCTGAAGTCCATGGGCGACGGTAACCACTTACCATCAGGTGAGGCGTATGCTCGTCCGCCTACAAGAGCAAAAAATTTAGCGTCATTAAATTTTCTTTTATTTCAGGTAACCATGACCACCGGCCTAGACCGGGAAACGATTAGGGCGGCTTACGAAGATGTGAGGTCCGACACTACACCGACCGAGTGGTGAGACAAATTTAGCTAAACTTAAATTACGGTCTCATAAAATAACTTTTAACAAATAAGTATATAATATGTAGGTGCCTTATTTATTTAACTTTATTCGTAAGAGTAGAGTGGCGGACTTAATGTCTAAGGCATTCTAAACGTAGTGAGAAGAATGCTGCCATAGTTAATATATATTTTTCGGTTCCCATGAGGGCTTGAGGTTTTCTACGAGGTTCTTCTTTTAAAAAATGTGCAACATTCGATTATCGACTTTGAGTTGTTCTTTTTATTCAGCTTAGACAAGAAACTAGATGGCACTACGTGGGAATGAGACGCTCGCTCCTGGCCTTTTCATTTTTCATTATTATTAATTTTTTTTTAATGGTATTTTTTTGACTTGTTTTTTCCTTTATTGTAAATATTTTTATTTATTTAAAAAAAAGAAAATATTTGAGAAAAAACAAAGAAAAAAAAAGCCCGCTGAGTTTGTTTCGCCGGTTCTTCTCAGGACTGTGGCTTTTTTTGGAACCGGTGGTAGAGTTAACATTGTTATTTGTATTTTGACATTCAACAAGTGTGTCATACTGACATCTAAGTTGAAATAAATGATTTTGAATTTGAATTTGAAAGATGGATACTTTGAAAATTCGAGTGATTTTTTAATACGAGCTCCGACACGGAAATAACGCTGCAGAAACAGCTCGCAATATCAATGTTGCGTTTGGAGAGGGGACTGCTAATGAACGCACCTTGCGATTTTGGTTTAAAAGCTTTCGTGATGGAAATTTTGGTTTGAAGAAAGAGCCACGTGGAAGACCGCCCACACACATGTGAATAACAATGAACTGAAAGAGATGGTGGAAGCCGATCCGAGCCAAACTACCCAGGAATTAGCGGCACGGTTTAACATTACCTTACCAAGAATATTGACTCATTTGCGTCAAATTAATAAATAATTTCTTTTTTGTAAAATGGGTGCCTCATGATTTGACTGATCTGCAGAAAGAAACGCGTGTTGAAACTTGTATTGCCTTGTTGAATCCATACAGAAATGAAGGAATATTGGATCGAATTGCGACTTGTGACATGTCAAACATTTATAGGATCAAAGCGCAAACAAAACCTCTCAATAAATTTAATAAAAATTTAATAGTATAGTGTAGTAATAATAGTTCTTAGTCAATCTAATAGCTGATTATATTGTCCCATCTCTAAACTATTGCTTAAAATTATTTCGGGACTCTAGTATCGTTCTACATTCGGTGAATGTCCTTATTCGAAGTTAATTCGCTTTGAACAATTTGCTACATCCTTTTTATTAACATTAGCAACAGCGCGATGATTATATTCACGAAGATTAGTCCCGGGCAAAGGAAGGGCGTGCCTTTAATTGACCTATTTAAATTAAAATTTATCTGCAATTTTGTATGTTATTTTTTTATTTCTTAATGGGTGAACAAGCGCTCACAGTCCGCCTGGTGTTAAATGGTTACTGGAGCCCATAGATATTTACAACATAAACGCGCCACCCACCTTGAGATATGAGTTCTAAGGTCTCAGTATAGTTACAACGGCTGCCCCGCTGTGGTGTTACCTACCCGTGCGGACTCACAGGAGGTCCTACCACCAGTAATGATGAACAAGTTGTCTCTACTTCACCGTGTCTTGTGCTTGTTCCTTAACATCGCTCCAGGTCAGGCCGGCAGTGCCCATCTCTCTCTCCACGGTTCGTCGCCAAGTGTCTACAGGACGACCAGTGTGCTTAGTGCGAGATTTTTAACGTTCTCTATAGTAAATATTTCATATACAAACTTTAATGCAAGATAAAAACTAGAAAAGAACGATGATGGGAGAAAGCACCAGAGAACGCTAAGGTCCTTTAAAACAAATTTAAAAGTATATCTTTTAAATATACAAGAAAAATTCGAAAATATCAAATATAATTACTCCGTACTATAATTAATTGTGCTTTGCAACTGCAATTTTTATTTAATTAATTTAATAATGTCATTTTGTTGTCCTTTTCATAACTGTTTTTTATTTTTATTATTCATGTTCTTTTATTTTTTAATGTATTTTACAATGTTGTGTATTGGTCGGTCTGATGCTGGTGTGCGCGTCACTCCGCAGGTGCCGGCGGAAGATCAGCGCCGCAGTACCGATTGTCTCGATACAGTTAGGCATTGCTGAGCCGGTAACCCGTTTCCAAGCCTCGTTATTTTTGTTATCTTTTTTATTTATTTTTTGTACTTAATTTGTGTTTGGAATAAATGTTTATTATTATTATTATTATTATTAAAGTTGATAAAATGAATTCAATTTTAGAAATGTTTGGCGGGCCGCGTGCTGCTCATCCTTGATGTAGAGGCTTATTATTCATTTTCATATCACAACACATAATCGTCTTGTTGCAAAAATTTAAGTATGATGGTACATTTGGCACCACACAATTTAATGATTTTATTGAATGTGATATAATTGACGTTTTCTCTGTCCAGGGCGGTGTTCAAGTTTGAAGGCGCCCGGATAGTGTGCTCGGCCAGGGGTAGTGACTTCACGGAGTTCCGCACGCAGTTCTCTGATGATGAACGCGCATTCGGATACCTCAGGTAAATACACAGTTTGCTTATTAATTGTTGAAATTTTATATGAAGGAAGGATTACTGGTGCTTGAGGTACCTAAAAGCACCGCTAGTGGATCGGGAGGATCCGAAATGACGTGAAGCTTCGCTGTGACTTGCCGATTGACAAACATTCTCAAACCTCCAACAAACTTTCACGACCAGACGAATAATACCAGGGACACATGAGACACATCTACCACCCAACCCCAAGCTGGGATTCCTTTTTTGAGGGATTACTAGTGGCCCGGAGTCCTTTCCAGTTTCACCAGGACAGGTGGGCGAGCACGCGCTCAGCCAAGAGGAGTGGGATTTGCTAACAGCTGCCCGAGCGCCTCCAAAGGAGACCTAACAACTCGACAGTAGCTGCTTCGTGAATGATTTTTTGTATTTTTAAGTTAAATTTTTTTGTGGGTAATTTCTTTCAGAATTCCTTAGCAGTTTCCGAAAAATATGTAAAATTAAGCTCAGCACTCAAGTGATTATTAATAATGATTGAGGCGCCGAGTGATCGGAAACTATAAATAATTGGAGACGTGGTTAATAAGAAATACAAAAACCGCGTAATAAATCCGTAAAAAGAGTTCTAATTAAGTCCTGGCTCGCGTAGTCCAACAGATGTGTGTTGCATTACACAAATTCGTTTTAATAAATTTTTTGGACTGAAGGTTGCAGATGGGAGACGAGATGTCTAAACGCAAGAAATTTATGTTCATGACGTGGGTAGGACCGAACGTGTCTGTGATCAACCGAGCCAAGATGTCCACCGACAAAGCTATCATCAAGGACATCATATCGGTTCGTATAAGCGCATTTTGTTTTTGGATAAGCTCTTCCCCCGCGAGCTTACAGCTTCTTTTTGTTCAATCCTAAATATCTCCCCAAGTGAATGATGAAATTGAAAACAATTTTAACAAAAAATTGTTCTGAAGTGCAGGATGTGCCAGCTATTTTAATAATATGATTGGGCTTTGACCTCATTTTTCAAATTGGTTAGCAGCATTCAGTTGATGTGTATAAACTCCAGTAGTAACTTAAAGTCAGGTGGACCATGAGCTCATTTACCCATATAAGTACTAAAAATCAAATTGTTTCAGAAATGTTTATTAGAGAAATATGTATCGCAACTTGACAGCAATACATCAAATAAAATCATACAAATATTTTCTAATGTTAAAACCGACAGTCTGAGCGATGGCTGAAATAAAATCATAGCCAACAATACATTTATATTTTGCTGTGTCTAAATCTATCTCTTTGCTTCCCGCTATCAATTTTAGCTCAACTAATGTCGCTATTTGTGCCAACAGATTGCTGGTTAAACCGATCTTATCTTCTAAGATAGCATAGAATATTGCCAACAATCGATCTAAAGTAAAAACTTTAGGGCCCAACTGTGTACTTAATTTTTCATTAATTTTAGCCTTTGCTTTGATTTGTCTCATTTGTTTACGTTGTTTCCCGTGGTTCTTCATAAACAATCTCTTGTCTTCTTTGGGCGGATTGTAGCTAGCCAAATATGCTGCAATTAGTAAGTATTTAGCAAAGTATGGTAGTTCAAAGCTTTGTGCAAATGTTTTTGTAGAAGAAAGTTCATCTTTTAACGTTTTCTCCAGACAGAATTCTTTGGCATATAAGCTTTCACTGTTTTCTTTACCCGGTGAAGGTTTGAATTGCCTCATATCGCTAATTCTTAAGTATAAAAGTTCTAGGCTTGTTTTCAAGATTGGTGAGATGTGTCTCCACAATTTAGTTAGATCATTTGATTGTATTTCACCTTTTATGATTGGTTCACAGTATTTGATGAAGTTTAGGCGTGCCATATGCTTTAATTCGATAAGGTCTCGACATGGCCTATAGAATACACTCAAGAATGCATTCAAGAAGTTTGCAAATAACTCTGGTTTTTCAATCAGTTCCGTTGTTTCATCTTCTATGTCAAAATGGTTCAGCAAATGCTGTACAAATGATTTTTGGTAGAGAAATATTATTCTGAATAATTCTTCTTTGTTGTAGTTAGGGAAGTAGAGTTTTATGGGCTCTCGTACACCGAATTTGAAATTAAAATTTTCGAATATCAAATGCGTCACCAATATCGTACAAATGTTCAATTTACAAAATTCTCTAAGCTTTAGAAGCACTGGCAAGAGGTTCTGATCCATGTTGCGTAGTCTTTCGACTCTATCGAATACAATTACTATTGGTTCATAATTATTTGGAAGCCGGTTCAAACAGTTTATAAAATCCATTAAATTTTCACATTTCACGTCCTCGTTTTCATCGTTGAGGGCAGACAATATGTTCTCGAACATTATTTTTGATGAATAACACTCGATACAGTCGACAAATACATATTTATAACGTAAATAATTGAGAACAGTTTGTAAGCATAACGTTTTGCCGGTTGCCATACTTCCACTTATAAAAATAGAACACGGCAATGGTTCGTTGTCATCTCCGAATAAATTGAACAAATCGTTTAACTGATTCTCTCTGCACACAACTTTACTGTATATTTCATCCATTTTAATATAATTTATTTTATTTACTTAAACTTTTGTGTTAATTCAATTCTATAACGTATGTTCAGGTTTGACATTTTTGCGCACATTCCAATTTTGACAACTTTGAACTTTGTAAATTTCATTTGATAGTCTGTGCTTCAAATAAAGTGCCGGCTTAGTACGACGAATATTGAGAATCAAAAAAGATACCTACTTTAATTCGTTTTATTCGTAATTCATTTGGATTTAAAATTAATTATTAGAACCTTGTTTTATTAATATTTTATTATTATCAGACAGATATTAACAGACACAAATATATAAAAAAAAAAAATTGAAATTAGGAAGGTCTAGTTTCACTCACCTTTCAATTTCAATGCTAGTTCTCAATTAACTAGTTTTTATTATGTTTCAGAACTTTGCTGTGGAGTTGCAACTTGAAAATCAGTCTGAGATAGACATCGACCAATTCAAGGATGCACTCAATAGGGCAGGGGGAGCGAACTACGGCACTGGCGTTAGAGATTTATGNAAAAAAAAAAAATTGAAATTAGGAAGGTCTAGTTTCACTCACCTTTCAATTTCAATGCTAGTTCTCAATTAACTAGTTTTTATTATGTTTCAGAACTTTGCTGTGGAGTTGCAACTTGAAAATCAGTCTGAGATAGACATCGACCAATTCAAGGATGCACTCAATAGGGCAGGGGGAGCGAACTACGGCACTGGCGTTAGAGATTTATGAATAGAAAATGTTTGCCCCGAACTTGCCACATGGAATTTTAAACGAATATTGTCTCTTTCATTCTATTATATAAATAATGAGTGCAAAGATACAATATTATACATAAAAATATTTTACAAGTGGATTTTAGGACTTATATTTTAATTGGGGCCGTGGCTTGGCCATTTTTGTAGTCGAGCAATAATTCATTAGTCATTTTTATTATCTTGTGTCAAATTGATCACATTTTTAATCACGTATAGAAATTCATTATTTATTTTTCAAAAATACACATATTATATAATATTCTTCAGTGTAGTTTTAATAAGGATTTACCAAATAAAAAGTAGACAATCTGTCGTGCATTTTAGTAAGCGCGGTGAACGCATTTATTTTTTACTTAAAATTTTTAAAAATCTTTAATACTAAATTGAATTTAATGTAAACAAGCTTTTTATACATTGACTAGTAATGTAAATTGATATCAATAAAACCATGATTTCCAATATATTTTTTGTTTCATTCCGGTGTGTCAGAAACTTTGAGTGTCGGCGTTTTTGTTTGCTTGCGATGTTTTTCAAATTATTGAAGACTAACGGAATGTTACTTTGGTAATAAATATTTCTACCAGAAGAGGAATCTGTTAAATACCCATCCATTTTCGTAGATTCAACTCATGTTCGCAAAGTCAGTATTTTCAACGACCATCATCATTTCACTAGGATGTTTATAAGATATTTGAGGCGGTCAGCGCAAAAGTGCCTTAACCCACAATTCATATTCGTCTTTATGTATTGCAATTTATTTAATACATAATAAATTTTGATGCAAAATTGCCCAAGTTTCTCACAGATAACAGATGCCTTTTGAAACATTATTTTTGGGCGTATTTTTTTTGCTGGCGATGTATTGTAAAAGTAAATTCAAATCTCAATATCTCCATAATAACTATGGTAAGCTTAGACCACTTTTGCGCTGACGGGCCTCATTTATACTATACACTACAGTAAGATATTTGCCGATGATAAGTACCTCAGCGGCTCTGCGCCCATCCTAGGTCATATTATACGGAATAAAACAACAATGGTTACCCAAATATTAAGTTTTTTTTATTTTGCAAAAAAAAAAGAATAAAATGTTAGAATAGTGATCGGTAATACCACATAATTCCTTAATAAAAATATAAGGTGACAGACACTGCGACTTGGCTCTGATGGAACACATTTATTTACTTATTACTAAAAAAAAAACTGCCTTTTAATTTGGCTACTAAATATATTCATGGTCTTTAATTGAAAAACAACAGATTTTTTATTTAATTCATCACATTAAGGCAATGAATCAGCAAGTGAATTATTTTTCAGATTTGAACAACAAATGAGTCGTCTATTATCAAAGGTGGCAATCTGTGCATTTGAACAAGAAAATGTTATTGATATGTCAATACAGATTGATTTGAATATAATCGTCTCCTTCAAAGAATACGGTTCAAAACCTGCATTAAATAAAGGTTAATACTTAACCTGTTATTTATCTAAGATGTCGTTCAGAAGAGTTTTGTGACTGCCAATGGAATACAAAGTCAATAATTCGTTTTTCTGATTTACCAATAATTGTCCAAAAGTCACNGTAATACCACATAATTCCTTAATAAAAATATAAGGTGACAGACACTGCGACTTGGCTCTGATGGAACACATTTATTTACTTATTACTAAAAAAAAAACTGCCTTTTAATTTGGCTACTAAATATATTCATGGTCTTTAATTGAAAAACAACAGATTTTTTATTTAATTCATCACATTAAGGCAATGAATCAGCAAGTGAATTATTTTTCAGATTTGAACAACAAATGAGTCGTCTATTATCAAAGGTGGCAATCTGTGCATTTGAACAAGAAAATGTTATTGATATGTCAATACAGATTGATTTGAATATAATCGTCTCCTTCAAAGAATACGGTTCAAAACCTGCATTAAATAAAGGTTAATACTTAACCTGTTATTTATCTAAGATGTCGTTCAGAAGAGTTTTGTGACTGCCAATGGAATACAAAGTCAATAATTCGTTTTTCTGATTTACCAATAATTGTCCAAAAGTCACATTGCCGGCTTTGATAATAGTCGACTCAAATAGTTGAAGGATACACAAAACCCTGTATTCTAGATAAGCATTAAAATACTTTCCACGCTATTTTCACTTACAAATACATTAATATAGTACAACATTACATTTTGTAAGTTGAACGAGATGGTAACAATTTTACAAACAACAGTTTTATTGTACATTAATTAAATTACTTAATATTGCTTATTCGTTTTATTTTAAGGCGCTTTTTCATTGCGGATCAAATTCATACAAAAATTATTAATTTTAAAATATTATCACCCTTTAGTTAGGTACATCGCTCATTTTGGAAGGTCGTTTAGAACAAAATGTTTGTACCTAAATAAATATAATGGCTAATAATTATAAAAATACTATTAAAAAAAACTGATTTTTGTTTAGTACTCTCTATTTTCATAAGAAGCTCGTTGGTTCGCGTTGCTGGCAGCGACACTTCGCTACAGACTGTTTTTTTTTTATATTTACAGTAATTCTCCCCCTATTACACGGTAGATTGGTCCCGCGTTATAGGAAACGCGTTGTAGTATTCACAAAAAACGCTTTTGTATGACCCCACATAACGCGTTATATACAAAAATTATATATGTACATATGTAATACAATAATGCCAATGTTTTTACAATTCAAAAACTAGGAACACAAATTTAATAAATTAATTTAATTTATTTTTATAAGAACACAATTGACACAATGTGCAAAGGTACGCCAAAGTAATTATGAACTGTACAGATATTAAATTTCACTGTACAGAAATATAACGTTAGAAATCCCCACGTTATATGGGGGAATGCCCGTGTTATACGGGGGACTGAAATCGCGTTATAAAGGTACCGTGTTATAAGGGGGATTACTGTATATCTATGCCCTATATCGCTGTGTCATACAAAAAAATCATACCGATGTAGATGACGGTGCTTACTTAACGCCGGTCGGGGCGGCTTGAGGCATGAGGTCTTCCAGTCCGGAAAGCATGCCAGCTAGGCGACCGACATGCGCCGGGCGGGGCCTCCCTACTACCGGCTACTGACATAGTCAATAACGTGAACCAATGAACATTTTTTTCGTGGCTTAAAACAGTATTATCAAAATCGACGCTGTACATTGCGCGCTGATTGAGCCCTTTGAAACTTCGGGTTACAACCAGAGCGGCCGTGTACGTGGCGCCGGTTCGCGTAACTTGACACAATGACATCTTCTTCTTCAAATGCATTTTATATTAGATCTTGAGATATTAAATAACATTATTTTCATCGACGTACTATACTTATCGACATTCAAAGTACATGTTTCTGTATCCTTAGCGACGTGGTCTCTGGACATCATTTACTATCGCACGCATGCCAGCGTTAGAGTGTCAGGATGGTTTTATTCATAAAATAACCAATAAAGTTAATTATTATGCTTACTATAAAATAGATTTATAAAAAACTATAAATTGTACCTAATTTGTTGTTTCTTCGCCGTACCTCGGCTCTGTACGTCCGGGTGTTTCTTTTGATTACTGTACTCACACGCGTGGGCGATGAGCACTGGTGACCCTGGGGTGGTGCTCACAGTCGACCGAGGGGGCTGAGCGCGCGCAGCAGGCGGGACCCGGTGCGCGCGCCGAACAGCACGGCCAGCAGTGACACCCCGTAGCCGGTAGCACGCTCGCCCTGCGGGGGGTAAGGACCACTCGTGAGCTGGTACTGACTACAGTCCGCGCGCGAGCTCCGAGGATTTTTTAGGAATGTTGACGAAATGAGCTAGTGTTGTAAGTCGATATTGCGCTATCGATACTAACACATCTCAAGCCTCCGTGCGAGTGTAAATTATAAAATAGTTTTATGAAGGTATTATGTATTTGAAAATAAATAAATTGATCATTGAATTTAATTTAATTTAAGGAACTGATACTTATTGAACAAAATGAACGTGAAATCTTATCAATTACTCTCGCAACCAGATTAATCAGTAGTTGAAGAATTTGATGTACTCTCCTCTTGATGTCACTCTCCTCACGTACTTCAATAATAAATGATTCGACAAAATCCTCCATCCTGAAGCGACGGTCGGGCGCGGTGCACGCCCGCCCGCTTCCTCAGCCCCCGAATCCTCGGAGCTCGCGCGCGGACTGTACAGCTTAGTTGTAACTCGCAGATTGTTGACAAAGTCTCACGACCAGATGGATAATACCAGAGACAAAGACACGTTTACTGAGCCCAAACTAGGATTCCTTTTTTATGATTAAGGGATCACTGGTGGCCCGGAGGCCTTTCCAGTTTTACCAGGTCAGGTGAGCGAGCGGGGACTCAGCCAGGAAGAGTGGGATTTGCTAACAACTGCCCAAGCGCCTCCGAAGGAGACCTAACAGCTCAAGAGCAGCTGCTTCGCGAGTGAACCTTCTACCGGATCGGAATCACGACCCGCTGAGAAGATCCAGCGAGAAACTCAGCGGGCTGATGCATGGGTTAGGTTGCACGTTGAACTCTTTTGCTGAGTTCGACGAGTACGGTTACCGGGGTACTAGGATCCCTTGAACCGTGAGAGCCAGTGCAATTAGCGCGAGTTTTTTAACGTTCTCGATACCGTAAAAGTTAACTAAAAATTGTATGCAGTTGGAACAGCGCCCCTAGCGGCAAACGTAGGCAAACATTCCAGCTCCATACTTTTAACGTTTTAACGAGTTAACTTTTACGCTATCGAGAACGTCAAAAAACTCGCATTAAGCACACAAATACTGATATATGTTAAATATCTTACAATATACATATGTATAGATATTGAGCACCCAAACGTAGAGTAAGCGTGGGAATCGAACCCACGTAGCGTTGGGTGCGCCACCGAGCCGACGGGCGATACTCACGCAGACGGAGGGCGAGGCCATGTCCACGTGCAGCCACTGTCCCGGGAAGTCGAACCCGAGGTGCGCCAGGATGAACAGCCCCGCGCACGACGGCTGCGCGTTGTTGCGGTCCTGGGACAACACGCACGTTATTATTAATTTACGAGAACTAGACTCCGGTGTGATCTCTAATGTCTACTTGCAATAGAAAGATATTTAGAAAATTATCTTCATGTAGAATTTACGTGGATTGCTACACACATATATACACATGTTATTATATCGAGTTGTATAAAACTAGTTATCACAAGCGACTTTGCTCGCGTCATTTAGGTAAAGTGTTAGTGTCGATTCTTGCAGGGAAGAGATAGATACTTATACAGGATGAAAGGTAGCCTTAACTCCTCTACTGACAGAATTTTAATTAAACTTTATTTGTGACATCGTATCATTCCGTTGGTTCGTTTTAAAGCGAAAGAAGGACAAACGAACAAACAGACTGAGATTTACAATATCATGTTTCCCGAGCACTATGACATGTCCTTCTTCAAACGAAGCTTGTGGAGAGTATTAAGCGGTAGGCAGCGGCTTGGCTCTGCCTCTGGCATTGCTGAAGTCCATGGGCAACGGTAACCACTCACCATTAGATGGGCCGTATGCTTGTCTGCCTATAAGGGCAATAAAAAAAATGTGAGTAGTTTTTTTTATTGCTTAGATGGGTGGACGAGCTCACAGCTCACCTGGTGTTAAGTGGTTACTGGAACCCATAGACATCTACAACGTAAATGCGCCACCCACCTTGAGATATGAGTTCTAAGGTCTCAAGTATAGTTACAAAGGCTGCCCCACCCTTCAAACCGAAACGCAGTACTGCTTCACGGCGGAAATAGGTAAGGCGGTGGTACCTACCCGCGCGGACTCACAAGAGGTCTTAACACCAGTAAAAATGTAAATGTATTAAAAATGTGATATTCCAAAATGAGGGTGGTAAGTAGTATGTGTGTGAGGGGGGTATGGGTGCACACCGCGACGCTGTTCTTCATGTCGGCCACGCAGCTGGTGAACTCGGCGAAGTGCAGCTCGGGCGCGAAGGGCAGCGCGTGCGCCAGCTCCGCGCAGCGCAGCCCCGCGCGCACCGCCGCCGCCTCCAGCGCCGCGCCGTTGCACAGCACCGCCGCGTGCTGCTTGCCCGTCGCAGTGCCCTGCAAACGACCACTTCAAACTTATCTTAAAGCCTCATTTGTAAAATTTTAACCGTCCATTAAAATAAATAATAGTTTAAAAGAACTAACAAAATGCGCTTTTATAGAAAATCCAACTAAAAAATTGAAAATAAATTTTAATTGAAAAATAGTGTAAGAAAAATTATTTTATTGTAAAAAAGCGTGAGGTACTTTTCAGGATATTGTTACGCCGGTAAGAGTAACGCCATCTATCGCCGAATAGTCGAACGAATATAGAAGGATCTAGTAGCACCTGGTACGCTCGAAAAGTACAACGCCATCTATTGACAGATAACGGAAACTACTACTAGAGATGTGTGGAATATTCTCGATAATTCTAGGGATGAGGTATCGGCTATAAAAGCGTTGTAGAGATGGCACGCAGTCAGTCAGTAATCGGAACTACTCGAAGCGAAACAGCGAACGGATCACCTGAAGCGAAGCGGAACAAGCGAATTGGGAGTTTAAAAGTGTTTGTGAAGTGTTTAAAATGTTTTAAGTGTTGAATACACTTTTCTAGTTGTACTTTGGAAAAAAAATATTTATCCCGAACCCCAGCGCGTAACAATATTACCAAAATAACCCTTATACTCATATATTTAAATAAAATATTTATAACTACCAATACTATGCACCCCACGCTTTTTTAGTTGGATTTTCTATAAAAGCATATTTTGTTAGTTTTTTTAAACTATTATTTATTTTTCAATATTTTTTTCCATATTTTTTTACCTTACGATTCGTACGTCTAAAGCTAATAAAAACGTATTAAAAATAAAAATCAATTTGTTTAAAGGTTAAGGTAAGGTAAAACTCAGTGTTGCCAGGTGCGGCTACCTGCGCTCCGGTGAGTGTTGCCACGTCCACGATGGTGTCGGCCTTGAGGTCTCGGTGCGCGTACACCACGCCGTCGCTCAGCACCAGCCGACCTGCAACAGAACCAACCCACGCCCTTAGCTGCGACTCTACCCTCCCTCCCCTACGGAATTCTGTGTCTACTGTTTTATTTCGTTAATTTAATACAATAACGACTCTGTTAATTGTTTAACATCTGTGTGAGAGTACAAATATCTAAAAATAAACCAAAGCCCTTGAACATGGCTTTACGAGTTTTTCCAAATATTTCATTATCGAGTTTCATTTAATTTCAATCAATTCGTTTTTATAGACTAGACACTGGCAACATTGTCATCGCAAGAAGGCAATTGCCATACTTAAAAAAATAAAAGAAAAAAAATCCACATTAACATTTCAATTAATTATTGGTCACACTTCAAACATTTGTATAAACTTGACGAAGAAAGCGTCGGCGGCCTCACCCTCGGCGTCCGTGTTGTTGATCTCGACGGTGCGTCCAGAATACAGGGTGTGCACGTCGTCAGGCCTGCGGACAATCAGGTCACGGTCAGCTGGAGCTCATGTAATGGGTATAATGAAACTAGGTTTAAAAAGTCAATGGTAATGTTACGCCAGTAACATTAAGGCCATCTATCGCCAAATAGCCGAAACGATTACCAAAAGATTTAGTAACATCTAGAACACTCGAGAAGTACAACGCCATCTATTGTCAGATAGCGGAAACACGCATCGAAAGTGCTCGACTTGTCAGGAATGTTCCTGAAAAATCTAGGGATGTCGTATCGACTATAAAAGCGTTGCAGAGTTGGCACGCGGTCAGTAAGTAGCTTAGTATGTTCATTTATTATGTGTATGTAAGTATATTGGAATATAAAAGATATGGTGATTTCATATTGTGTTTATATATATATATTTATTGTATATTTGTATTTTCTTTAATAATGAGTTGTTAATACTACACCGCAACATACCTGCTATATCTTTATCTGTCCAGAATTTCGGATATTTAAACGGTTGTCTGGAAGAGATCGCTTTTAGCGATAAGATCGCCTATTGTACAAACGTATCTGCTTGTTGACAGTTTTCTGATGTTAATTGTGTTTTGGTGTGCAATTAAGTATGTTCTCTCTCTCTCTCTCTATGTTCATGAGTCAATTTTTAGACGATACATAACCTAACATACATTCTCAATATAGTTGACTGCATTGAGATTGTACATTATGTTATTGTTCTCCACTACAAGTCCTTACCTCGTGGCGTTAGGTCCTACGGAGTTCTCGGCGAGGCAAAGAACGGCGTGCAGGTTAAACTCGGGCTTCGCTTTGACGGTGAGGGCGAAGGCTCCCAGCACCGCAGCGGCGCCTCCGCAGTCGCCCTTCATGCCCACCATCGAGGCCTGTACAAATCAAAATATATTTTTTTAAATGTAAATTGTAAAGTCTCCTATCTCGAGCTGTTACATAGTCCTCCAAGTCTGTAGAGGCACAGATTCACCTCAAAGCCAAGGTGAATCGGGTCAAGCTAGTTTTTTTTAGGTTTTTGTAATGAACTATGTATAATAATGCATCTTATATAAAAATTTACACCTCCGGAACTATTAAAATCTCCGTTTTATTACTATAACTACCAAAAAAAACGATAAAAATGAATGTCTAACTTAAAAAGTGTCCCGATTTCCCTATTTTACGGATTTTTTTACCTGTCAAAGCAGACGGTCTTGAGAGACCATATCAGCGTCACTGGGCGAGCTCACGGAGCTTAAACCTGACGATATTGCTAACACGAATCCTACCAAAAGACGTGCTTCGCAGAATCTACCACCGGATCGGAAACGCGACCCACTGAGAACATCCGGCGAGAAACTCAGTGGGCTGTGTCTGAGAGTTAATTTACTCGCCTCTACCGGCTTTACGGTACTTGACACTGGCTAATGCACAAACCGTGCCGGAGCCAAAAAATAAAGAAGATAATGCGTGGCGGTACGAGACCGGTCATTGAACCCGTCGCTTGCGACGAAGGGCTCGACGAGTAAATTAACCCTCAGACACAGCCCACTGAGTTTCTCGCCGGATCTTCTCAGTGAGTCGCGTTTCCGATTCGGTGGTAGATTCTGCCAAGCACGGCTCTTGCTAGGGCCAGTGTTAGCGACGTCGTCAAGTTTGAGCCCCGTGAGCTCACCTACTGTATGCGCGCGAGTTCATGTCCATCGGGGCCAGAGGCGACGCGCGGGGGACAGCTCGCCCCACCTTCACCCGCCTCCCCGCACTTGTCTGACGTCGAGTGTTGTCCTTGACAGTTGTGACGCGCGCTTATCGATATCGAAAATTTACGCTAACGCTATTGTGTTAATTAAGCATGACTACTCCGCTTCCAACAAGTACAGATAGAAAAAAAAAACCTACTGAAAAAAGATACGCACTGATTCCGACTCTGATCTGTTGGTTGTATTTAATTGGACAGTGATTGAATTGGAATAAAAAAATATATTTTTCTCTATTAGAAATAAACAAATAATTACTTATCACGTTTATTTTATTTCATAATTACCTTAAGTTTAATTACCTTAAGCAAAATTACCTTAAGTCAGATTAAACCAAATTGGCAGCTGTTGACTAAATCGGTAGTTATTATCGATATTGCCATAATTAACTAGGTCACAGCACTATCGCATTCCTCAGGATGGACATGAACTCGCGCACTTACTGTACTAGTTAAGGTTACGCTGATATAGCCTCTTGCTTATGGATTTGACATCGACCAATTCAAAACATCGAAGAAGTGGCTTAGGTCTTATGACCGAGAATAATAAGATATGACAACAATAAGACAAGACATAGCTTCGGCCTTACGATCAAGAACAATGAAGACGTGGCTTCGGCCTTTAAAACTAACAAAATTCTCCAATTGTTACCAAGAACAAGATCTGGCTGTATGGACTAAAGTCCTTTGCCTTTCCCATTAGGGATAAATTAATATCATCATCATGATATAGCCTCTCAAGGCTCTCAGCAAGTTAGGAAAAAAAAAGTTGCGAGAAAGGCTGGCGGTGCGCACCCTCGCCTTGATGCTGAGGCCGCCGGTGTCGTACACGATGCCCTTCCCGACCCAGGCCACGGTGCGCGCGGCGGCGGGCGCGGCGTAGGACAGCGTGACGAGCGCGGGCGGGCAGCTGGCGGCGCGCCCCACGCCGTACAGCCCGCCCATGCCGCGCGCACGCAGCTCCTCCCCCCGGATGATGCACGGCTCCGGGATGTCCAGCTCCTTGGCCACGTTGCACGCTTCCTGGATGCGACGACAAACATTCACTAAATTGTACCTAATATCAATGAATTTTCTATTTAGTAATTTTTTGTACTTTTAATACGCTTTTATTAGCTTCAGACGTATGTATGTTGGTATGCAACGGAATCTTTGAACATGATTTTAACCCCCTTCAAAACGTCAGATTAACTCGAAATTTGATATACTTATTAAGGACCAATGACAATTCAATACTTTAAAAAAATAAAAAAATTGAAATTCAACTAAAAATGAAAAATAAATAATAGTTAAAAAAAACTAACAAAATATGCTTTCATAAAAAATCCAACAAAATATTGAAAATAAATTTTAATAAATTTGAATTAAAAATAGTGTAAGAAAAAATGATTTTATTTCATTAGAAAAATTTGTACCCGCCTGCGAGATTCGAACACCAGTTACATCGCTCGATACGAATGCACTGGACGTCTTATCCTTTAGGCCACGGCGACTTCAAACTCGATTTCCAACAAGGGTCCTAGTGTGTGGTTTAACTGACCTCAATAAATTTATCGACGTTCATTATATTAGTGGGGGTGTCGGTGATCCTGGCAGCCAGGCGAGTGGCGTCGGCCGCTTGGTGGATGGTGGTCAGTTCCTCGAGGGACAGCGCCCCGTCCAGCAGCGACGGGTCTGTAGGTCCCACACCCTCATCTTCGGATTCACCTTCTGCGGAGATACCAATAGCTAATTAGAACAGGGTATCGTGAACCCAGTGAGAGTACAGTACGTCAAGCACGAAAATCTATAGAATTCGTAATTGTAAATGTATCGAGTTGTCGATACAAAAACGGATCATTACATTAGACAGTAGTACAATAGATTGGGGCAATCGGGATACCTTCCAATTCCAACACAAATTTTCCGTGGTTTTTAGAGTAATACCAATAAAATTAAGATTAAAATTGTTCCAGATGCTTAAATTTTCATATATGATGCAAAATATACACAAAAACTTAAAAAACTACCTTGACCTGATCCACCTTGGCTTTTAGGGTAAATCGGGTCACTTATGGGGATAATAGAGTTTTTCGATAGGGCTGGCACAGTTCAGTTGTCAGATAGGTACTTACCTTTAGGTAATTAACTTTTCTTAGTTTCGTTACAACACTCTGATGACTAAATTAAACTATTTAATATTCATGAACACTAAATAAAAGTCCTTATCAATTCAACAAATTTAAATCTCACAAAAGCATTGTGACAACCTAGATTTGTCCCTATGCTTTTTTTTTTTCGGGCCGGGGACCGAACCTCTTACGAGGTCCCCGCGCCTAGGGGGCGCGCGGGGTATGTGAGACTCAACGATCTGCAGGTGTTGAGAGCAGATCGCGGGCCCAAGGATTTTAGGGCCCACCCACTAAACGACTCCCCTGCACTCTTACACCCGACGTCCGATCTCCGTCCGGGGTCAGAACCCGGTCAGAGTAGGGGGGTTCCCGCGGTCAACACTACAACCAGACACGCGGCGCCACCCCGAGGACGCCCGACCGACGGGTCGTCGAGGCGATAGTCGACGACCAACGACGTCAGTCTCCGCGGTACGGCGGCCCTACCAGGCCGCCCGGGCGGTGCCGCTGGTGTTCCGGGATACCCCGCTGGGCCAGAACCAGCCTGCCGGGTCGGAACGCGATACACCGCCGACCGGGGTCCCTATGCTACCCCTAGTTCTTATTTCCCATCTAAGTGAAGCAGTAATGCGTTACTGTTTGTAGGGTGGGGCAGCCGTTGTAACTCTACTTGAGACCTTAGAACTTATATCTCAAGGTGGGTGGCGCATTTACGTTTTAGATGTCTATGGGCTCCAGTAACCACTTAACACCAGGTAGGCTGTGAGCTCGTCCACCCATGTAAGCAATAAAAAAAATAAGAGTTACCGAGCTTGTCCTCGGCGACGAGCAGGATCTCGACGGAGAGCGCGCGCGCGGGCGGCGGCGAGGAGCGCGCGTGGTACAGCGGGTAGGAGCGGGCGATGCCCATGCAGCTCGCGTACACGTCGCGCTTGCGGCACACCAGCTGTGGGGGAGCGCGACCTTTTAACACTCTTAACACTAATAAAAAAAATTCCTACCTAAGCTGAGCTGCCTTGAGAGGCTATTTAGGCGTAACCTTAACCAGTAGGTGAGCTCACAGGGCTCCCCGGTCACCGTCCTCGTCGAACCCGTCGCTTGCGACGAAGGGCTCGGCGAGCGAATTAACCCATAGACACAGCCCACTGAGTTTCTCGCCGGATCTTCTCAGTGGGTTGCGTTTCCGATCCGGTGGTAGATTCTGCGAAGCACTGCTCTTGCTAAGGTCAGTGTTAGCAACGTCCACAGGTTAGAGCCTCTTGAGCTCACCTACTCGCTCGGTAATGCAGGCATATCCCTCTAAGTCTACCAGAATAGGTAGGAAAAACAAAACTGGCTCACCGCATACTGTACAGACTATATACAGGCATCCCTAATAAATTTTCTGGTGCATTTTTGCCAATACCAATTATCTGTGTTTTATTACCACCATTAAATTATAAATACTGACCACTATAGCCTCATCGGTAGTACGCTGAGTTGCTCTAACAATTTTGGCCAGGGCATGAGCCCTAGAAGGTGCTGCATGACGAGAGCGCCGTGCTGGTAACGAGGCCAATGTCACGGCTCGCGGCCACAGCTCACAGGATTCACCTGGTGATGTTGATACACAAGATAGACCTCGTTTCCATGCCTGGAAGACAAATAACAAGATTTTAAGTTTTTTCACGTATTAGCATTGTTATGTCTGTTGCCGCTTCTCTCAAACTATTCATAGATATATTGCTAAGAACTGAAAAAAAAAAAGTGCTTTTAAATTATTTTAGTCTTATATTATGTAGAAATAGTTACAGATTATTTTGATGTGGTCAAAACTTTACTGTTTTGTCCCTAGATGATATTATCCTAAAAATATACTATACTGTAAAAGCAGATTGATTGTAGGTGAACAGACGTGCCACATAAAAGACAATGTTCACACAACTACTGATGATGATTACTAATGAATAATTACTGGTGGTATAGAAAAAAAAATCAATCTCTTACCTCCTCAGTGACTCTGGGCTCAAGTTTACAGCGGACATCACTCCAAGAAAGCTGATTAAGATGTCCCGACTGCCCTATGACCAAAACTGGTAGTTGTTCGGGATCTGAGGACTTCAAGCCCCACTGGAACTTTATGTTTACAGTTGCATTCGACATTGTGCGAACTGTGAATTCAGAAATAAAATTTTTTTTTTATTCTTGTTGGCCTAGCATATGGCTCACCTGATGGTGAGTCGTCGTCGTCGTCGTCGACTGTCGCTCATGGACGTCAGCAATGCCAGGGGCAGAGCCGAGCTGCTGCCTAAGTTAAGTGCTCTCAACAAGCCTCATTTGAAGAAGGACATGTCATAGCACTTGAGAAATACCGTGGAGGGAGAGCTCATTCCAGAGCCTTAATATTGTATATACATACTATTTTCAAGGGTTAATTTGGTTAAGGTTAGCCAACCAATTTTATTGACTACAGCAGTTTTATTTAGAAACTAGCGACCTCGCTTCGTTTCAGAAACATTAAATTTTATTATTGATAGCTGAGTCCCGTGATGTTACCCGCGGTTATTGTCGTACCGCGTGTGAAGCCGCGGGGCGAAGATAGTCTAAAAAAACTAGCCTAAGTTACTCCTTATATCATCAGCTACCTATCTGTGAAAGTCACATCAAAATCGGTCCAGCCGTTCCAGAGATTAGCCAGAACAAACAGACAGACAGACAAAAATTGTAAAAAATGTTACTTTGGTGTATGTACCGCATACATATGCATGTAGTAAAAAGAGGCTATTTCAATATTACAAACAGACACTCCAATTTTATTTATATGTATAGATTACATAGCTTATGGTCAGCGAGCCATTATTGTTCTAGAGAGGGAGACATGTTTATTTATTTAATAAACTTATGAAATGAATAATATTGTTTACGGTAATGGTTTTCAAATAGCTTCTGTATTCAACATTGTTTTTCACAAACTAAGTCTTTCATACTGGCTGCAATCTTGTTTCATTAAAAAAAATTAGTAGTACCTATTGCTATTTTAAGCTTGTATATGCAAATTTAATTTCATACAGTATGTCAGTTAAGATTAGTAATAAGCATCTCGTCACGTTTTTACTCATGTTAAAGAGTTGATTACACCACGCTGGTAAAACATATGTGAAAACTAGTTTTTTAATTATTGTTCGGTAATGTTGTTATACTTTAGATAAAAGTCATTAAAGTTATCATCTATCAACCATATTGTAATTTAAATATTATGATAAATTTAACTTTATCATTTGTTGATTGTGCATCAAAACTTTATACATGAGCAGTAAAGTTCAAATTAGAATGTCCGGGATTTAAACATAAGGTAATACGTGTTTGTGGTAGACTAAGTACCATTAGATTTTTGATTAATTAAAGCGTGAAAAGATTGAATAAGCAAGAGATTTAATGGAACATCTCTATTTCAAGAATCTTATATATAATTCATTTTTATTTTCAATTTCAACTATTTCAATTCACATTTTCTGCAAACCATAACCTACTAGATGCTATCAGTAAACACAACCCACATTTATTAATAATATGATAAAAATATACAAATGCACGAACGCAGGAAAGGTTATTCACCTGCCATGTATCCTGGCCTAATTACGCCCACATACACGCCGAAGGTTTTAAAGAACAACATCCTGTCTTACATAACGTTAAAATGACAAAACTTTTTGTTATTTCATGATTTCGGACAAACAGATGGTCATGTTAGCGCTAATTTTAAATTTACTCACCGTTTTAATTGTTCGCTTAATTTTTACGGTATTATTTTAATTAGTTCTCATTGATAATGATTTTCATTTAAATCTTAGAGTAATTGTCTGTAACGGTAAAAAGAAAGGTTTTGTTTGTTTTTTGTATAAAGAAAGTGTAAACTTAAAAATGAACACTCCCACAACTTGCCAAATCATTGGTCTCAGAGATCCGTTCAGGAATTACGAATCATGTTATGACTTGGCATCTTTTTTAATTTAATTTTTCTTCAGTTCTAACTTCCAAGTATTCCTTACAACTACTTGTTGTATTCTATCTTATATTCCTAGTACCCAGTCATTAATGGTTCAGCCTACACTCTGTACAAGTATAACAAAATAACTCTTCCAATGAATGTAGCCTATATCTCCACTGTAAATGTTTTTAAACGTTTGCGACAATCTGACTACTTTTGCCCGTTTAAGAAGATACAAAATAATGATGCACTAATTTTAAAAATGGACACGAAATTATAATAAAATATATAAAGGAACCATGTAAAGTATGATACAAAATACTGGAATTATAAAAATAATAATATACAGTAGGTGTAGTAGAATAAATGAAAGAAAACAAACTAGAGCAAGCTTATCCCAAATACATTTGTTTTTTTGTGGGTCAAGAGATTTCTGTTGTTTCAGAAGCCATTACAGCTATATCAGGATGGATGGGCAGCCCATCATGGGTTGAACTTAAAGACTCAGTCGATAGCGATTGTTTGGTGACGACTGTTCAAGCGCCCCTGAAGGATGTCTAACAGTTCAAAGGCAGTTCCTTCCCAGGTGGATCTACCGAACCAGTTTTCTCTGTATTACTGTCATTATTTGTAGTCGTTTCAGATCAGATTTCGACGTTATAACTAATTTGATGGTTATATTAATATTGTTATTACAGTTTAAAGTTATAGTTTAAAAGTATGGTAGGTACTGGAAAAATATACTAGGTAGGTACAGAACGTGACTTCTCTGATCCATTCTTCGAAAAACACGGTCGAGCTTTCCACGAATTTCTGCCATTTTAGAGAAGATTATTAGAATCCGGTAATTTATGTTATGAAGTTCAAATGAGAATTTCGATTTTTATTGTGTCAGCTTCGAACATTTTAGCGGGAAAATTGAAAGCTGTTGTGATACCTAACAAGACTTTTATAATGAAATAAAATAGTTTATAACTTTTAGAGACAATAAAAAAAACATAAATAATAGGTACAGATAAACTGTATAGGTAGTTGTTTTGGGGGTAAACGAGAAAAGGACGATTTTCTACCGAGTGGGTGATATTGCTCGGTAAACCGACACGTAACGTCGGTTCGGATGTTGTTGTTCAGAACTTGTTTAATATATTATGCAGGCTTGATCTTGAAAATGTCGTTGTTCAGGTCCAGGTCCAGGTATTTATCAAATATCTTGTTTTATGATAGCTGACCGCAAAAAAGTTAATAAGGTTTTAAAATAATAACTATTTTTATTGCAATACATCAAAGTTCTTTATTAACCAAAAACATTTTTATTTATTTATCGGTAGGTACATAATTTAAACGTGTGCAATATAATACATAACAAGTACATAGCGTGTTTTTTTTTCTTTTCGTAAAGAAAACTCGACAAAGGCACTTACTGTATTCTAGAAGTTTCTTTGAAATGAAACAATTCATTAGACAACAGTAATACAGAAACAAAACTATAAATAGTAAAACTGCAAGTATTGTCAAAAACCTTATTTTATTATTAGGAATTATTAGATTTTGGTGTTGTCTTTTTCACTGAATAAAATGTTTGTTACGTATTCGAAAAAAAAAAAACAAATGTAATTTTTTTGTGCAGAATGTTGACGAATCTGGCTTACATCCTTCAGAGTGCTTAGTGCGAGTTTTTTAACGTTCTCGATAACGTAAAAGTTAACCTAATTTTGTATGCAGTTGGAACAGCGCCCCTAGCGACAAACATAGGGAAACGATCCCATTCCATACAAATATGAAGCTAACTATTACGCTATTTACACAATGGTGTATATCACATTTACTAGGCTCTACATTATTAAGTTTGAAACCAAACCTTAAACGAAACTCTGCGTGTCGTACTCTTTATTGCAATGTAACAAACATTTTATTTACCGCCTTTTCTTTAACAATGTATTTTAATTAATTCATTAATCAATTAAACACTTAAAAACTATCAAACAATTAGTATACATTATATCACTAATAAAACTAGTTATTACAGCGAAATTAACTTTTGAATAAAATAGGAATATCTAAAAATTAAGTACATACTTATCAATACGTTCATTTGCGAACGAATTCAATAAGGAAACGGATGTCCGTTTTGTGATATGTGAATTATATGGCCGACACTATTGCCATCAATTGCCTGAATATGTAAGCGCTCTCAAACATTTCCCATAGATATATAGTAATCTCCTTATAACACGGTACTCTTATAACGCATTTTCATATAACGCGATTTCCGTCCCTCGTATAACACGGGTATTCCCCCATATAACGCGGGGATTTCTAACGTTATATTTCTGTACAGTGAAATTTATAATGATTTGTGTGATTCATAATTAATTTCGCGTACCTACCTTTAAGCATTGTCTTAATTGTAAAATTAAATTAAATTAATTTTTTAATTAAATTTGTGTTCCTAGTTTTTTAATTGTAAAAACATTGGTTATATTGTAGTATGTTTGTACATAACGCGTTATATGGGATCATAGAAGCGCGTTATGCGATAATACTCCTATAACGCGTTTCGTATAACGCGGAACCAATCCAAGGTGTTATAATTTCAGATATCACAAAACGGCACACACAAAGCGTATTAACAATAGATTGTACTAACAAAGTTTATTAACATTTCTAGCCACCCTATTCTGTAGTCACTAGCCAAGATTACAGCTAACATTTCATGTTATTTTAGTAATAGATAATAGAAGAGCCCCAGCCGATATCAATATACTGGGTGTTAGGAGACCGCTTCCGAAAACGAAGACAGATGATAGTATTAATTACACCTTTGATGACGGGACGGAAAATAAAAAACTAGAGGTTCCGCAGTAGTCGAAATTCGACTATAATTAATTGGAATTGTAAGTTTGTACACTATTGTGATTGTATTTTATACTTCTATAATCACAAATTTCGCCAAGACTACACTATAAAAAGTATTATCAAAGACAAACAATATTTAATCTCAATTTGACAACAGACGTCGAAAACAAAAGTTTGCCAATAAATAGTATGCATGCGTGTGTGCGCTAAATACATGGTATGTAGTGTGTGTAATGTTTTCTTTATTGATTTAATGTATCTTTTATGCATTATTTTAAAAAAATATTAGCATTGTGCACTTCTTCTCTATATTCTCTATAAGTGTGGAAAATTTCATACTCCTCCGTCCGCGCAATTTTCGTAAAATGGGATACAAAGTTTTTGCTTCACGTATTAATATATAGATACATATGTTAAAACTTTTTATTAGCATTATTTACGCTCTATCATGTTAGTACACATAAATTACATTAGTTTCATAAAAAAAAATACATTACTTTATTTTAAAAAAAACCAGCAATGAAACACAAAATCAAAAACAGCTGATGCTCGGGTCAACGAACTTAGGGGCGCGGCGCGGCACTAATACATATTTACAGCATTTGTCTAAATAACTCCATCATCATAGTCATTAGTACTATCGTCTGTCTTCGTTTTGGGAAGCGATCACCTAACACCCAGTATATATAATTTACTTTAAACACATAGACAAAAAGTTTAGCTATCAACCCCTGAAACGGGGGTGATAAAATAACATGCCAATATAAACAAAGAATATTAATTTATTTAAAAAAAAAAGAGTACAAGTACTTTGTTACGTTAAATCGTAAACCGGCAATGTAACGAGAAGTCGATTCAAATTTGATATACATTGCCTATTATTTTCATGTCCGCCATCAGCGATACCGGCGTCTGGATTCGTTGCTGGCGACACACAAAAGTCAACCTTAAGTTACCCTTAAATAAATAGCAACTTCAGTTGCATTCGTAATAATATCTCTCTGAAGCTTTTTTTTTATCCTACCGCCGAATGAAAATAGGTGATATTTTTCAAGTAAATGTATTTATGTAAAGGAAAAGCAAACAAATAACAAACAGTCGTAATTGAAACGCCTCCAACGGTAATACCTTCAACCTTCACAAGCATCCAAGTTTATTAATTTTCGCTTAGTTAATTCTATGAAATTGACTTTTTTGTTCGACTTAATAGTTTTGATTTTAATATATGTAAAAAAAAAAACAATAAGCCGATAATGGAATAGTTAACGAAATCTTATTTGATTCATATTTCTTAATGTATCTTTTTATTCAACGCACAGCATTATTTAATTGCCTTAAGCAATTTTGGCAAAAGCATCTTCTTCTTAGTCGAATACTTCATTGCTGAAGGTCGTGTCCTTGAAAGCCCTTTGTGGCTCTTTGTACCCTCAGCTTCCATTTGATTCGGTTTTCGCATTCTCTCATAATAATAATAAATCTAAGTAATATAAATAATTACATTTTGTTGTAAAGGCAATTTTTAGGTGCATTATGAGAAACGCTTACGTACTAGAGTTAGTAGACTTAAGAATTAACAGAAGTCTCATTATTTATTTACAAAATGAAAGCTTACTCCTTACTTACTTAGCATTGAAAACATGAGTGGATCAAGGGGGTATGATAAAATTTGTTAATTTTGAGAAAAAACTCAAAACTTTTGTTATTTATTTTTATGATATTATATGCGTTTGCGGCTGTTATTTTTATTATTTTAAACGTGAAAATTACCAATATGGAGGGATAAATATCTTCCATATTTTTTTTTACAAATATGGAGGTCATTCTTTTTTGGAATCATTTAAAATTAAAGAATACGTGCGTTTAGTGAATAAGTTACTTTCATTCAATGTGATATATCTGTTCTTCGTAATTACTTCATCGCATGCAATTTCTAAAAACAGCCTTTATACCCGGAGTTTTAAGGTCTAATATGGGTTTGTAGGCACATAACACCTTCATCCACTCGCGTCTTCAATTATAAGAGCGAAAGACAAGCGCGGGCGGACGAGCCTCGAACAGAAAAGAAAAACATTAACATTCAACATTTTACATATTATTAAGTATTAACAATTTATAAGCTACATAATATACCGTCAATCAGGGTAACTTAAGCTTTCCCTTTAACATTAGCCCACTTACTCACTTTTTACATATCTGTTCATACATTGTACATCGATAAAGACTGAAACGGATTTATCCAGCACGCATTAAGAAACGAAGATAGAGAAGCCTTTTCAGAAGTTCTAGTCCCGTAAATATTAATTAATTACATAGCGTGAAGACATATAGGCCTAAATAGACTCAAGACTCTGCGTCCTGGTATCAAGCGATGGGGCTATTTAATGCGCATATTTATAATATACTAGCTGACCCGGCAATCTTCGTAGTGCCTCAATCGATAAATAAAATACCTAAACTTTTGCATAAAATAAACTTAAAACAAACAAAAGGAATCTGTCCGACGGCGGACACATCAAAGGAAAAACTAAATTATGTTTATGTAATTCCGAGCATTTTCATATTTATCTACCTTTTAAACCTTCTCTGGATTTCCACAAATAATTCAAGACCAAAATTAGCCAAATCGGTCTAGCCGTTCTCGAGTTTTAGCGAGACTAACGATCAGCAATTCATTTTAATATATATAGATTTCCAAACGGGATACATGTTACCATAGACTTTGAAATTTTTAAATTATATGAGGTGTATTATAAAGTAGTAGTACTATAAAGAAGTAAATGTTTCAAGCCCACGGAAAATCCATATTTTTTATATACTATCCAGTAAAACTGAGACAATACGTACAGAATTGTTCGCATGGCGGGACAAAGTTACCCAGATTGACGGTACGTATTTAAATATGTATATATAATTTTTTACATGAAATACAGTTTATTGTCATTTTTATGTGACATGTCGCTACGGCGTCTCCAGAGACCGACCAAACGATCGTTACAAATAAATAAATAAATAGTCTTATTTACAATATTTGTGACCTGAATGTGATACCGGACAACAGTTAATTAACGTTGCTTCGCTAACGAAGCGAGCAAACATCGGACTGAAGACGGATCGAAACACTAACGTAACTAAGTTACCCACATGTGACGTCACGAGCCGCGATTGGTGTTTAGCTTAGAACGCGAAAAAAATGTCATAATAAATACCTATTGAATAGTTTCAGGTATATCTCGACTTTACAGGAGAGCCATTTAATTTTTAAAACTTTGGAAATAAATATAAAATATTATAAATAAATACATTTGAGTCACCCACATATACATATACCTATTTAGCATATCTACTTCATTATAGCATTTTTTTATAGAATATTTTTAATTGGTGTGTCCGGTCACTTATTACATTTAAAACAACCAATAAACCCGTATATGTTTCAACAATTCAAAATTTCAGAGTTACATGAACGCAGCTTAGTTGCATACCCCCTGAAATCCAATTCGATTAGCTGTATGTACATTTTGCATCACTTTCGCGGAGACATATAGCTATTCCGCTCGCACTCGCGGATAGGGAAATCGTAATGTCGAAGTAAATCTGAGATGGATGTATTTCGGAATGGGATCTTTCTTACGTTTACGTCCGCGATCAAACCAAATTACTGGTGGTAGGACCTCTTGTGAGTCCGCGCGGGTAGGTACCACCACCCTGCCTATTTCTTCCGTGAAGCAGTAATGCGTTTCGGTTTGAAGGGCCCCACCCTTCAAACCGGCTTCAGCCGTTGTAACTATACTGAGACCTTAGAACTTATATCTCAAGGTGGGTGGCGCATTTGCGTGATGTCTATGGGCTCCACTAACCACTTAACACCAGGTGGGCTGTGAGCTCGTCCACCCATCTAAGCAATAAAAAAAACCTGCTATAAGATTTGGTTTGAATGACTGATCAAATAAAACAGATCGAAACGAATAAGAACAAGGTGTGGCAGAGCTTCTGTGAGCTTCTGTGAGCACTCGTGAGCTAACAATTCATCGTAGCGTAACGTTTCAATATTAGTTCAGTATACATAATGTTTTTGTCTTTTAATACAACCCGGTTAGAGGAACAATAAAGTTTGAAAGAACTGTTTAATTAATTTTATGTTATTTAATTAATTAAATCATGTATTTACATAGAGCGACATTAAGGGCAGAAGGTCGGATGTGACTATTCAAATTGAACACTGCGAATTGTAATTGTTTGTAATCTTTATATATATATTCATGTATAAATAGCGGTAGGCAGCGGCTTGGCTGTACCCCTGGTATTGCTGAAGTCAATGGGCGACGGTAACCACTCACCATCAGGTGGGCAGTATGCTCGTCTGCCTACAAGGGCAAAAAAATTTATATATTTAGTGTTTTCAGAGTTAGACCGAGAACCGGTAGGGGGCGCTGTAATCCGATTTTAGCGCTTTTGTGCTCATGGCAGACCACTTGTTGAGCCTTCAAGAGCACTATGAACATGTGCGATCATATTCTAGCGAACGTATCTTTTGCCTTTAGTGTCCAATGTACTATAAAATTATATTTATATATATAAAGCATTGTGTGTTTTTGTTTAGCTTACCGACCTCCCAATGTCCTTAGTTCGTATTAAGTAAACCTTAAAAATTAATTAGTAATAAGCAAAATTTCCTTCTGAAATCCTTAAAATTTCATTATTAAACACCGAACACCTTTTAATTACCGTCACGAAGCTAAACACAAGCCTTTGGCTTTTGTAAATGAAAATAAATGAACCAAACATCTATATAGTGTGTTTTCAATTATTCACAGCCAAATACTATTTATGATTAGTATTGTATACTAGACGAGGACAATAAGATAGTTGATTCGAAATCATTGTACAGAGTTTAGCGTCGATAAATAGATTGTGAACGCGTTAAGAAATTCCTTAAATACCTCGCAATCACTACTAAGCTAGCAATTTTTTTTTAATTCATGTATCGATTTAAAAAGTAGATTAAACAAGAATCGACTTGAATATAATTATTCGAAATATCGGTTCCAACGAAGCCGGAGTGGCGCAGGGGCGCCGAGCCGTTAGCAGAGCACCTCGCGCGGCGGGGGGCCGAGCCGTTAGCAGAGCACCTCGCGCGACGGGGGGCCGAGCCGTTAGCAGAGCACCTCGCGCGGCGGGGGGCCGAGCCGTTAGCAGAGCACCTCGCACGACGGGGGGCCGAGCCGTTAGCAGAGCACCTCGCGCGACGGGGGGCCGAGCCGTTAGCAGAGCACCTCGCGCGACGGGCGCCGAGCCGTTAGCAGAGCACCTCGCGCGACGGGAGGCTCTGCGGGTGTGAGACACGAAAGTTATTTATGTTTTTATTATATCGTTACGTGACCGTAGGGGTCATTGTACACATGTTCTTGGGCTGCGAGCTATTCAGTAGGTTTTTTGTATTTGATCAGCTGTTTTTTGTTTAGATGGGGCGTATTTACTGCTTAGCCGGTGTTAATTAGTCACCCAAATCCATAGATATCACAAAGTGAATATCGTCAACCATATTGAGACGTATGGTTAAAATCTCTATTCTACGATACATCGGGTGTCTCAATGTTGTCAACCGGCTTGTTGTTGAACGCGCGCTAAGTGTGCATCGGCCCGCAGAGCTGCAGGAGTAAAGGACACTAACGTGGTGCGGAGCCGCACGTCACCAGATCCTGGGCGCGCTGAGGTTCGGGAAGCCGCTGTCCCTGGCCGCCCAGTACTCGCCCGCGAACTGCCACGTCTCCTCGCCGCCGCTCGCCGCCTTGCTGCAAAATTATAATTTGCGTAATTACTGGTGGTGGTAGGACCTCTTGTGAGTCCGCGCGGGTAGGTACTACCACCGCTCTGCCTATTCCTGCCGTGAAGCAGTAATGCGTTTCGGTTTGAAGTTGGGGGCAGCCGTTGTAACTATACTTGCGACTTTAGAACTTATATCTCAAGGTGGGTGGCGCATTTACGTCGTACATGTCTATGGGGCCGCGCGGGGGGTTGGGGGGGTGCTCACCGGAACCAGGCGGGCGCGTGGTCGGGGCGCGCCCGGCGCCGCTCGCGCTGCGCCTGCTCCAGCTCGTGCTTGAGCTGCTCGGCGGCCTCGACGTCGCCCTCCTCCAGGGCGCGCTGGTCCGGCCTGAAAGGATTATAAATAAATAATAGTTAAAAAAAGCTAACAAAATATGCTTTTATAGAAAATCCAACTAAAAAATAGAAAATAAATTTTAATAAATTTAAATTCAAAACAGTGTAAGAAAAAGTTATTTTATTGTAAAAAAACCGTGGGGTGCTTTTGAGGATATTATCAAAATAACCCTTCTACTCATATCTGTTCATAAAATATTTATGACTACTGATACCATGCACCCCACGCTTTTTTTTTTACAATAAAATTATTTTTTCTTACACTAGTTTTAATTAAAATATATTTTCTATTTTTTAGTTGGATTTTCTATAAAAGTGTATTTTTTTGGTTTTTTTATACTATTATTTATTTTTCATATTTTAGTTGNATTTTTTCTTACACTAGTTTTAATTAAAATATATTTTCTATTTTTTAGTTGGATTTTCTATAAAAGTGTATTTTTTTGGTTTTTTTATACTATTATTTATTTTTCATTTTTTAGTTGAATTTCAATATTTTCAATTATTTTTTTTAATATTGAGTTGTCATCGGTCCTTAATAAGTATGCCAAATTTCGAGTTAATCCGACGTTTTGAAGGGGGTCAAAATCATGTTCAAAGATTCCGTTACATACTAACATTACATACGTCTGAAACTAATAAGAGCGTATTAAAAAACATTAAAACGCCCGAAAACTCTCACGAATCAGACACTTCATTGGTTTCGACAACATAGAGCAGAAGGTAAATAAATCTAAATAAGCATGACTAGCTTCACTGCTATACGGGGGTCTCCAACACCATAAGGCTATGAGCAGTAATGCATTTCCGTTTGAAGGGTGGGGCAGCCGCTGTAACTATACTGAGACTTGAGAACTTATATCTCGAGGTGGGTGGCGCATTTACGTTGTAAATGTCCATGTGGTTCCGGTGACCACTTAACACCAGGTGGGCTGTGAGCGCGTCCACCCATCTAATCAAGAAAAATCGGTTGTCTATAAAGTCGGTTTACTGACGATAGTTGAACGTGACAACGTCATAAGAAAATACTGATGGAATGGTTTCATTTTTCAATTATCGCAATTATCGTTGCTATAAACAATTGACACCACATTCACTTTTCACTGAACTTCATACTTGACGAAAGCATGTAAATGTATTATTGTATAGCAGCTGTCCACGCGGATGCATCGCTCACTCAAGTAGGAGAGAGACAGATGTCGAACGCTGCCGAACGCGGAGGCCGATTGTGCCTCTTTGTCGCTCGTTGCGCGCTCTCGCTTGCACTTCAAGCCTTAAATGGAACGCCTCATGAGTCATGTTTTTTCGTGCGTGCAGCCGGCTCCATCGAATTATAAGACGTTGTCACGTCAAAAATAAAATCTATTGACAGCGTGCACTCCATCCACATCGCGAGGGGGGGGGCGGGGTTGTTGCCGACCTGAGCCTGGTGTCGGTGTGGGGCAGCAGCTCCCGCATGCCGGGCTCCAGCTCGTTGAGCTCCATGGCGAAGCGCGTGAACCCGTAGTACAGCTCGTGGTCGGGGGGCATGGCGCCTGGTGACGACAACACACAGTACTATTATAACTTTGTTCAAAAATCTAATACATAAACTTGACTCAAAAATGGGACCATTTAGTCTCACAGGGAACACCTGAACAGACAACAAAATAATCTTAAAATTCAGTCCCCACGAATAGCGAAAACGCGATAACCCTATGCTTTGTTATTGCTACTTTATTAAAAAACATGATCAAGTTCATCATTCCATTGAGAGGCGAATGAGGTAGGTCGCAATAACCATTAATAATGAATACATTTTTACTTGACGACATCATACAAATAAAGCTAGGTGATAGAACAGTACCGGGTCTCCACAGCGGCCGGGCGGCGGGCGGGTCCCCGGCGTGCAGACCCTCGGACCAGCGCCCGCCGAGCCGCACGTTGTGCGCGCCGGACACGCTGCCGCGCACCTCGTGCCGGCTGCTGGACCACGAGCTGGCCTGCAGACAACACGCGTTTACATATACTGGCCTTTCATTATGGACGACAATGATTAATTACTATTAAAACTTGTAATGGCATATTCGATTCGTAAATCTAAGATAAACCACCTTTGTGTCGCTCATCTTCTATTTACAATTAATACTTTGCCAGTGGAGGTGCAGTGTACAGTGTGGAGGTATAGTGTACAGTGTGGGGTATAGTGTACAGTGTGGGGGTATAGTGTACAGTGTGGAGGTATAGTGTACAGTGTGGAGGTATAGTGTACAGTGTGGAGGTATAGTGTACAGTGTGGAGGTATAGTGTACAGTGTGGAGGTATAGTGTACAGTGTGGAGGTATAGTGTACAGTGTGGAGGTATAGTGTACAGTGTGGGGTATAGTGTACAGTGTGGGGGTATAGTGTACAGTGTGGAGGTATAGTGTACAGTGTGGAGGTATAGTGTACAGTGTGGAGGTATAGTGTACAGTGTGGAGGTATAGTGTACAGTGTGGAGGTATAGTGTACAGTGTGGAGGTATAGTGTACAGTGGAGGTGCAGCGTACAGTGGGCAGCGCGTGGCGGCCGTTACCTTGACGAAGTTGAGTTTGCAGGTGATGTCGGCGCCGACACAGGCGATGTGCATGTCGCCGTACTGGTCCACCCAGCGCTGGCCGCCGAACAGGTTGTGCACGCACGTCGTCACCTGCACACGGACACCTTAGTGTAGTAGGACAATTAATATTTTACATCAGGTGGGCGGTAAGTTGGTTCACCCATCCAAAGCATTATTTCGCCATTATATCGCAAACATACACAATAGGGATGATTATTCTAAATTTTAAATCCCGTTTTAGTTATTATTTAATTAATATGTGTCAAATTTGTTTTTTATTATTATTTTCTTAACGTAACTGTTGAAGTTAGAAAGTTTAACCCTACTTTATAATCTATTGGTGTGATGAGTATATCTCTAGTTTATACATTAAGATGATCTATGTAAGTTTGTGATTCCGTTTCCGGGTCTTTGATAGAACGCTCTCAATTAAAACTACGTGTTATAAAACTGCTATACTTTCATTTAATTCAACAGTAACAAAGAAAATATTGATAACGCTTATTATGGCTGAGTCACTAAACAAAAAATTTAAAAAGAAATTCTGTTGACAAACAGACGAGGTAATATGTATTGTATGATTTAAAGGTTTGGTCTTTGTCTATTCATGTATATATTGTCATGTATGTACTAAGATGGCTGCCATCAGTTTCTTGAGTAGTTCGTTGTTGATACTGCGCAGTAGTGACGTGACGTCATCCACCAGCGGGCCAGACTCACCTTGTTCCAAGTGTAATGATCGCCGGTGGTCTTCAGCCGGACGTGCACCCGCCCCGTCGGCTGGAACTCCATCGATTTCCCCCAGAACTTGGTTTTGATGCGAGCCTCCTGCCAGAAGCACCAGCGGCTAGACTCCGCGTGGCACGCTGATATGGGGGGGTGGTGTGAGACCTACCAGTAACATTGGGATAATTACGTACCGTGGAGTTCAAGATTCACACAGGTTTTTTAAAACAAAACTGAGAAGGGATCGTTCGGGGCTCGAGTCAATGCGGGGGGGTGCGGTGCGGGCTCGGGGGACGGCGGGGGGCGGGGGAGTCTAATTCCTTAACTAAGTCGTCTGATTGTCATTTTAGATAGTACTAGCTGTATCCGTTCGCTTCGCTGAGCATTTATAGTTAACATTATTATTTCTCACCCCCACAAAGATTCTCATCATGAACGCCCCCGCAATAGGCCCCCCCCCCTGGTATAGGGAGTCCAACATTCATATAAATATTAGCCTATCCATTAAGTACATGTATTTTCTACATGGATGCCAAGTTTCAAGTCAATCGGATGCATGGTTCAGTAGTTATAACTATAAAAACCGCTGTAGATTTATATATTTTTAGATTAGATAGTATGACAGGGAGACGTCCTAAATAATGTATTTTAAGTCAGCTAATAAATTTTACCATCACAATTAAAACCATCACAGTTCAATGATGGGTGAACAATCAACAATGAATTTGAAAGATAAGTAAATGAGGTAAACACAATTATTTTCTTGTTTGTATCGCCTGAATCGCTAAGTTTTCTGGAAGCTTGGGGACCGACCCGCGGCGCTTCTTTGTCGCTTCCCCCGCATGCATCCCCCTCAAAGACCCACGAGGAGTAACTAATAGGGGTGTGCGCTATATAAATTTTTTTTATTCCTTAGATGGGTGGACGAGCTCCCAGCCCACTCGGTTTTAAGTGGTTACTGGAGCCCATAGACATCTACGACGTAAATGCGCCACCCACCTTGAGATATAAGTTCTAAGGTCTCAGTATAGTTACAACGGCTGCTCCACCCTTCAAATCGAAACGCATTACTGCTTCACGGCTGAAATAGGCGGGGTGGTGGCATTTAACTATAGCCTGTATTCGTCCTGGGAAGCGGGACTCCTACATCGCATCTACCCGGACGCATTAGACCCTGAGCTAGATGGGGCACGGCACCTGTTCAGCAATGAACCGGAAGCCGCGGTCGTCCCGGATGCACTCGTAGGTCTCGGCCAGCAGCGGGTTGAAGGGCTTGGAGGCGGCGCGGTGCGCGGAGGCCGCGTAGGCCGACACCGCGAAGGCGGCCACCAGCGACATGCGCTCCACCGGGCTGCCGCACTCCGCCGCCGCGTCCAGCAGCTCCGAGTACTCCAGCTCCTCGCACAGACGCTAAAAGGTAATTACAAAAAGAAAATGATTACCTTTAAAGTACTTCTCTAAGTACACTGACGGACAGACATTCGCTGCTGTATGTTAGAGTAAACAGAGTTTCCATTTCATGTTTTTATGTCTTTCTTGTACACACAGTTAATACAATACAATAATTGCGAAAAGTTATAAAATGGCGAGCTTAACTCAACAATTGAGTTAGATAGATAATATTTATATCAACAATATAAATATTATCTATCTATGTTGTTCCTTTCTTTGTTATTATTACACAATATTCACACGCTTTTATCAGCTCCTTTTGTAGCTATACAGGGTGTCCCGAGGGGAAAATTAAGCCTAAAACTGTATATAGTGTTCTCAGGGACGTCTTAAACTAGGCTGGGGCCTTTGGGCACACAAGAATTTGAGGCCCTTTTGGAAAGTAAAAAAAGCGAATATAATAACATTTTTTTACTAAGTATGACCATTTATTATAGGTAATCAATCAAATACAGTATGATATAATAATATTAATGATATTAGAATGCTGCTGGTTTTTTGGTTACGATTACGATAATAGTTTCTTTCGGGATTTCTGTTGAGCAAAATATTCCATTATATCTTTAAAGTCAATTTTTTATAGGATATCACTTTCTATGCCCATAATTGACAAATTACTCAGCCGTTCTTGTAACATTGTTGTTCGCAATTCATTTTTTATTCTCTTAAGCTGCGAAAATGACCGCTCTCGACTACAATTGCTAACCAAATTGTCGGTCCTTCGGGGCCCCCATTCTCAGGGGGCCCTGGGCACGGGCCCCGTGTGCCCTTTTGGTAAAGACGGTATTGAGTGTTCTATTAGAATAATCTACTTGAGAAAAACCATAATGTTCCCATATAAATAGCTTAGAAATCAACAGCACTGGAACGCAACGAACAAAGTATTGTTGTGCCAACCCTTGAATTGTGTTCACGGACGGTACCGTAATGGGTAACATATCATATCGACGCTTGAAAGGCAAACGTGACTAAGCGACAATAACTGCTTTGTACATAAATGAAAGGCAATAACCATATTCGATGCGCAAAAAATATATATTTCTAGGTCTATTAAAATAATTTCAATCCTACAGCTACTAGCTAGATTCTACTGCAGCTGGATTCGTTAAAATAAATTTTGTTTTCAGGTATTTCAACTTTAAATTAGTCTACTGTAAAGTTCACGCATTGTCGCTTAGTCACGTTTGCCTTTCAAGCGTCGATATGATCTGGATATCAAACAGCTTCTTTTGTCTTTACGATTAAAGTGATATTTAATAACATTCACCGTAATATTGTTGAAATCTGCAGAAATTTTTAAGCTTTATAAAGCTTGTTATGACATTGCAATTTTTTTGTCGTAATCATTGTTTGAAATGAGTTAAACGAAATTGTCATTGTCTATCTCGTTCTGTGGTTTAATGAATAAATGAATGAATGAATGACCCAACGATACTCATGTTGTATAAATTTAGTGAAAATTTTAAGACGTGCGATCAACTTGAAAATTTTCTATAGTATCAAGAACCTCTGACGATACCATAATTTTATTATTACGACCTAATATCCTTAGACCAGGATTGCTAGGAAAAATAATTAATTATGATAAAAAGGAATATTTCGGGCCAGAGTGAGGGTCTACCTGCAGCATGTTGAGGGGCTCGTTGATGGTGACCGGCATGGATATCTGGCTCAGGTCCTTCCCGATGTTCTTGTAGAGCAGGTTCCACACGGTGGGCGCAGCGGCGGCGGGGCGCGGGGCGGGCAGCCGCGTGCGCCGCGACCAGCCCCCCGCGCGCGCCCGCACCTCCCCCGCACCCGCTGACGGGACACTCACGTTACCACTATACCACCGCTAGAGGAGCCACTGGTGGTAGGACCTCTTGTGAGTCCGCGCGGGTAGGTACCACCGCCCTGCCTATTTCGGCCGTGAAGCAGTAATGCGTTTCGGTTTGAAGGTCGGGGCAGACGTTGTAACTATACCGAGATCTTAGAACTTATATCTCAAGGTGGGTGGCGCGTTTACGTTGTAGATGTCTATCGACTCCAGTAACCACTTAACACCAGGTGGGCTATGAGTACGTCTAACCCTCTAAGAATAAAATAAAATAAAAAAACTAGTAACAATAATAATTACGCTACATACAGGGTGTGAGTTTTTCGAATGACCGAGACCAGTAAGGATTAATATTAAGAGATGGCAACACTGAACTGGCTGCCTCACCACGGGACGGGTAGGGACCTCATACGCTATGCTATGAAAGTTGGAAAAACAAATGGAACGGCTACACAACTAAAGTACAAACTGAGACCTCAATCTAATGTTAAGTGACTTCAGTATCCGTTTATCAGTGGGCGACGTGCTTATCTGACCATCAACAGCTCTAAAAAACATGGAGGCATAAATGAATGAAAACTTGGATGTGGCATGCTCTGTTTCGCGGGCTACTGACAGCGAGGACAAAGGAATGGTCACGGCTGAGGTCAGGGTGAGGGGTGTGGAGACTCACCGGCGCCCTCAGAGTTGTCCGAGCTGGCCGAGCCCTCCTCGCTGCTCAAGGACCCAGCTTCCGACGAGGAGTCACCGTCCAGCTCTATGACGCCGCTCTGAAAACGAGGACCGCTTTAAGGATCTCATGTTCGAAGGTGAACTGGTTACCAAAGCCCTATATTGTCGGGTTAAAAATTGATAGCAATAAAGTTGTTGCTATGGCTATGGCAGGTCTATGGCTTCTACCACATGTCTTAACATGGATGGCGACATTGGAGTCCTGATTAGAAATTGATAGCAATATAACTCTTGGTTTCTAATCCTTCTTGTTTATGGCTGCCACCACCTCTCTTAAGGTGGATAGCGATTTCAACGTCGTGATGTATGAAACCTCCCCCCCCCATGAGTTCATTCGATCACCCACCCACCACAAAAACTATAGATATGTCGTTACCTCATCAGCCGCAATGATTTCTTCATGTTTTAGATCGTCATCTTCATGCTCCTCCGCGTCGAAGAACTCCGAAGCAGACACGCAGGACGAGCTGTAGCTGAGAGACTGCTGGAATGGACGGTTCACCTGGGGACGGAGAATCAATGAACCTAGATACAGCTATTAATTCCGGTATGACCACATTTGGCACGTTTTTTGTTATTGCCATTATAGGCAGACGAGCATACGGCCCACCTGATAGTGAGTACCTTCGACCATGGACTTCAGCAATGCCAGGGTCAGAGCCAAGCCGCTGCCTACCATTAAATACTCTTCATAAGCCTCGTTTGAAGATAGACATGGTAGAAGTGGAACCTTTAAAAATATTCTATAGTATTCTCTCGCTATTTTTGCCGTGAAGTCACATACGTTCCGGTTTGAAGGGTGGGGCTGCCGTTGTACTGTAGTGCGGAGACTTAGACCAGGTGGTGACATCCATGTTGTGATGCCTCTGTGATTGAGTAACCACTCCAGCCCAAATGGACCGTCACTTGACTCGATATTCCGCAACAAGCAATTCCAAGGTATTGATAGATTTTTCTTTCACTGGTGGTAGGACTTCTTGTAAATCCACACGGGTAGGTGCCACTGCGCTGCCTGTTTCTACCGTGAAGCAGTAATGCGTTTCAGTTTGAAGTGTGGGACAGCCGTTGTAACTATACTGAGACCTTAGAACTTATATCTCAAGGTGGGTGGCGCATTTACGTCGTAGATGTCTATGGGCTCCAGTAACCACTTAACACCAGATGGGCTGTGAGTTCGTCCACACCCCATTTAAGCTATAAATAAATTAAATAGATTTTTTAATGAGAATTAAGTGTCATAGAACACGGATAAATCGTAACACGTACCGCATCAGCAGGTCCCACGGAGCCGATCTCAGCGATGTCGGACGCCAGGTGGATCCTGGACAGGCGGGACCTCAACTCTGCAACCGCACCTTCACTACTCATTATTTACGTACAGAATAGTTCTTTTTTTTTAAAACAAAACAAAGGCCTAAGGTTGCGATTGTTTTAGACCTTTCGAAAACTGCGCAGTTTTGTGGTCGAATTGATTTGAAGTAATTTAACATGGTCAAAATGGGAGTCGATCGAGATGAGGTCAGATATACTCAGCAAATAATTGTATATTCCATTTCTTTTCGTTTTGTTACCAAAGTTGCGAAGGACAATACGTCTATACTTCTATACTTAATATTATAAAGAGGAAAGATTTGTTTGTTTGTTTGTTTGTTTGTTTCGAATAGGCTCCGAAACTACTGGACCGATTTGAAAAATTCTTTTTCCATTAGAAGCCGACATTGTCCCTGATGAACATAGGCTACTTTTTAAAAAAAAAAATTATTTTATTTTTTTGGTTTCATGTGTGTTTTAATGTTTCCGAAGCGAAGCGAGGGCGGGTCGCTAGTTTAGAGATAAAGTCGCAGCATTGCATCTTCAGAACTTGCCCCAGAGACCAACCAAGAACCCTATAATCAAAATTACGTTTATGGTTTTATTTTTACTTTTCGTGATCCGAAAACGATTAGCCATAATCGAACACAAGATCATTGACCGACGCCTGAATTTCGCTAACGACAATTTCCACAAGGTCGGTCCACCGAGCAACTTCATCCGGTTCGTTAAATAACTTTCCTTTTTCATTAAGCCCATAAACTGTGAAGTTTTTATTTTATTTAATGGTTGGTAGATTACTGGTGGCCGGGAGGCTTTTCTAGTTTCACCAGGACAGGTGGGCGAGCAAAGGCTCAGCCAGGGGAGTAGGATTTGCTAAGAACTGCCCGAGCGCCTCCGAAGGAGACCAATAACTCAAGAGCAATTGCTTCGCGAATGAATTTACTACCGGACCGGAATGGCGATCCGCTGAGAAGATTCGGCGAGAAACTCAGCGTGCTGATGCATGGGCTAGGTTGCACGTCGACCTCTTTGTCGAGTTCGACAAGTACGGTTATCGGGGTAACTGTGAAGTATTCGGAGCGTCGGGATAATTTCATGACAGTTATAAATGAGACTAAGCTGTAAAAGTAATTGTAATTGACTTTACGAATTGTTAAGACTGGAGACAATGCTATAAGGAGCCCTGTGATGCTGCGTTAGAGTTCAAAGCACAGTGAACTATCGATGAGGGTGGAACCTAGCAGGTCTCACCAGAATTCTGTTGCAGAGCCGACGTCAGGTTGGTTCGGAGCGCAGACACGACGGACCCTCCCGCCGAGCCGTTCGAGTCTGCGGCCTCCATGGCGGCCCTAAGGCGACTGCGTTCACAAACCTAAATAAAAAACGGCGTAACTTGAACTGTTTTGTTGTTTGTTAGGGCCTCTTGCGAGTCCGCGCGAGTAGGTACCACCACCCTGCCTATTTCTGCCGTGAAGCAATAACGCGTTTCAGTTTGAAGGGTGAGGCAGCCGCTGTAACTATACTTGAGACCTTAGAACTTACATCTCAAGGTGAGCTCGTCCAACCATCAAAGCAAAAAATAAATAAATACTGCACGAAGTTTCTGTCGTCATAGTGTCTGGCGCGTGCCGGAAATTCATGTTAGAACTATTGTGTAAGAGATTCCGCAGACTGCCGGAAAAGTGACGGATCGTTTAACGTATACTAACATTGGCATCAGAAATTTATAATCAGTCACTCCTCTGCCTGTGAGAACGTCCAACTCTTTGAAACTCTTCGAATAGTTTTTGTCACCTGTGCCCAATGTTTATAGTATTGTCTTTTCTAGCACGCCGTGGGCAGAACACCAGTCAGACGGTCAGATCTGGTTAAGAAAGCGGTGCTAGTCTATACCATGAGGTCCATGCCACCCATGACCGAACACTATTGAGGAGAGCCACATGTGAGCGCGATCCTCAGCAGTGAGTGAACGGAGAAGAGAGAATGTCTTTTCATTTTCCCTCAAGAGGTGAAAAGAGTTCGCACTCACCATTGTGGCGACGATGGTCTTCAAGCTGGCGACCAAATCTTTGGCCAGAACCGTGAAGTCTTCCCTCAGCTGGTGGTCAGGAGTGAGACTAGAGATGGAGGCTGGCCCCGCGGTGGGCCCGAAGGCCTCGGCTCCGGGAAGCGACTGTGGTCTTGCCGCGGCACATGCTGGAAAACCATTCTTATTGCAATGATATCCTTTAGTTGAAGGTTTTTAAAATAACGATTGAAATGTTTTCTTTAATTTTCAATGTCCTGAGACGTAAATTAATTATATTAAAAGCGTTATAGGGATGTTATTTGATTAATGATTTTCATTATTTATGAGTTTAAGGCGAATTGGTGCAGGACAAATGTGATTTTCGCGACGAACCTCGCGCGTTGTTTGGATTTAAAACCTATAACTTTTTTTTTTTTTTTTTTTTGTTGCCTTTGTAGGCAGACGGGCATACGGCCCACCTGATGGTGAGTGGTTACCGTCGCCCATGGACTTCAGCAATGCCAGGGGCAGAGCCAAGCCGCTGCCTACCGCTATACCTATAACTACGGAACATAGCGTAGCTATTTGCGCAAATTGCTTTAATACAGAATGGTGTGTTATCTTTTTTTTATATTTAAATTTATTCCACAAATTCAATAACCAAAAATGACCGCGTACATATTTATAAGACATTAAGGTCAAATATTAGGTATAGGCAGGGTGGTGGTACCCACCCGCGCGGACTCATAAGAGGTCCTACCACCAGTAATTACGCAAATTATAATTTTGCGGGTTTGATTTTTATTACACGATTTTATTCCTTTACCGTGGCGGTCAATCGTGAACATTTGTTGAGTACGTATTTCATTAGAAAAATTGGTACCCGCCTGAGATTCGAACGCCGGTGCATCGCTCAACACGAATGCACCGGACGTCTTATCCTTTAGGCCATGACGATTTCAAAATTGACATAAAATGAAACTTAAAAGAGGAAAAGTCAGTGATCACGAAAACTGTAAACTATTCGAAAAGTCACAAATAGTCTAATAGCAATAACTGAGCCGTCCCACCAATCTAAGCTAAAAAAAAAAAGAAATTAATCTCAATTATAATTTACGATGTCTTCGTGAGCTTCGTTTGTTTCTCACACTAAAACCGAACTAAATATGAGGGTGTACAGTAACGCGACTTACGCTTTTGTTTCTTCATATTTTACCATAATAACAACAACAAGGCATATTATAAAGTTAAGGATTTTTTACTAGATGGCACTACGTGGGAATGAGGCGTTCGCTCCTGGCCTTTTCATTTTTCATTATTATTATTATTATTTATTTGAATTGTATTTTTTGACTTGTTTTTTCGTATAATGTAAAGTATGTTTTCTTATTTAAAAAAAAAAAGGAAAATATTTGAGAAAATCCAAAAAAAAAAAACCCGCTGAGTTTGTTTCGCCGGTTCTTCTCAGGACTGTGGCTTTTTTTGGAACCGGTGGTAGCAGGTAGAGTTAACATTTTCTTTTACATTTTGACATTCAACAAGTGTGTTTTTGATGACATCCAAGTTGAAATAAATGATTTTGAATTTGAATTTGAATGAATTGTAGTTCTATATAGACGACATTGTAATAATTAAGACAACTTGATAATTTGCCGCGGACCACATCAGAAAATTGAACGTGTAACGTTCATGTAATAGCTTTGCAGGAACCAGAAAGATTTTGATCACACCTTCCTAGAATCAATCAATCAATTAACTTCGTAAAGAAATACGACGCTAATTATATTAATGACCATAAGCAAAATTATCAATTCAAAAAAAAAACATTACTTTAAAGAACTAAATATGAGAGCGCACAGTAACACAACTTACAATTTTGTTCCTTCAATACTCTCACTATGTACTGATGTAAGATCTTCACTAATGTTTTAATAATACCGTCACTGTCTGATGACATTTCGGCTGTCTCATAAACTAATTTACATCCATAGTGACATTTTTTTTCTCTCTTTCAATTCACATCAATTTCTTTGAGATACCAAAAATCGATAGAACAAGTCGTTTTAAAATAATCCTAACTATTTCCTTACAGGAATAATCACTTTAAACTTTTTAATATTAAGGCACGAAGGAATCTATAAGTTTTGCTTTATTAACATGCGCTAATTTATGAAATGTTATAACAACACATTCTGTCGCAACATTAAAAACAAAATATTTAAGGCTAATTCTAGGCACTACACAATATTGCACAATCAAAAGAACCGAGAGATTTTTCTTAGACGTTCTTCCGGAATGTCGTAATACTAGTGGCAAATAAGATTACAGATTCAATTCTAGATTAAGAGCGCGCTTATCTCGGATATAGCGGCAGAGATAAATATAGTTTTAGGGAAAAAAAGGCCTTAAGTGCAACGGATTTAAGTAGAGTATTGTGATTCAATTGTTTAGCTTCATTTTTCTGTTTATAATAAGACTGTTTGAGACTTTTTTCTCGTAAAACTACTATGTTTGCATGACCAACATTTAACGACACGTGTATTTTTATAAATAACTAACATACCCGACAGACGTTGTCCTGTATACACAAAATGAATGAAATAAATGAATGAATGCATACACAAAAATTAATTCAAGTCAATCCAGCCGTTTAGTTACAGTATAGATAAATAAATAACCTAGATCCTGACTGCAGCGCTATCTGCCGGGCTGATTTGTGAATCTAAACCATCCAGGGCGCCATCCAAACGCTTACAAAAAATTCATTCAAATCGGTTCAGCCGTTTAGGAGGAGTTCGGTGACACAGTCACGTACAATATAACTATCTATATATTAATAGGTGAAGCAAAAACTTTGTACCCCTTTTTTCGAAAATTGCGCGGACGGAGGAATATGAAATTTGCCACACTTATAGAGAATATAGAGGAGTGCAGATCAACAAAAAAAACAATACACAGACTAAAATATTAAAAATAAATTAAGTTAAAATTAACATTTAATACTTTTAATAAGTTTTGATTATTTAAACAAATCATGTTGTTGGCGCCATCTTTTATCAGAATGTATCATGTATTTGACAAACACACGCATGCATACTATTTGTTTATTGTCAAACTTTTCTTATTGCTTATAGTCTGTGATCCAATTGAAAATAGAATAAATATGACTTTTTGGCGGGAACGCGAGGAGTGAAGTGGTGTGATTTGTTTTATTTTGTCTATTTCGTGTTTCTTCAGGTTTAAATGTGTAATAACGGTGGTTTATTAACTGTTTAATATCTGTGAAAGTGCACAAATGTGGGAAAATGAAACAAAGCCGCTGGAGGTAACTTCTCGGGATCTTCCAAAAAGTCCACTGAAAAAGTCTCAGTATTTGATCACCATTTTTATTTTATTTATAGAGATTATATTTTATCCCATCTCATTTCATTTCGTTTTCATTTCACTTAATGCCATGTTTCATAATAATCAACTTCATTTCATTTCATAATATCATTTTCATTTAAAAAAGTTACGTATCATTAAAATTAAAATAAGACTTGACCTAAAGGTCTTAGTTACCAGGTCATAAAATCCCTTTAAAAAAAAATAGAATAAATATTGTTTGTCTTTATTAATATTTGTCTAAAGTGTAGTCTTGGTGAAGTCTGTGATTATAGAAGTATAAATAGTCTTTGACAATAGACTCATAATAGTGTACAAACTTATAATTTCAATTAATTATAGTCGAATTTTCGACTATCGGAAGACCAATAGTATATATTTATATAAAGATTTAACAATTATTGCTGACAGTACGTTCGTTCGCTAGCAATGCACTCATAATCTATAAACAACTGTGATATTTTATGACTGACTGAGCGGTGGAATAGTTAGCGGCCCTAACTGTTGCGTCGAGGGTCGCGGGTTCGATACCCACATCAGGCAAACATTTGTGTGAGCAACAGATTTGTTTCTAGAAGCCACTAGAATGAATGACGCGTCATAAAAGGTATACTTTAGCGTCGCGATAATGTGTCTTTGATATTGTACGTGATGGTGGAAATTTTGTATATTATAAAAAAAATAAGGGGAAATGAAAATAAATAAAAAATATATATATCTTACGAACTAAAGCCGAGGCCAGAAATGTTGTTAGATACGCTGGAAATTGAAAAAGGAAACATATTTATACATATATACACACAGAGAGATATCCCGTATCAAAACAAGCCTGCAGGATCGATTTTACAATTTTGATAATAATGAGCTGTTTGGATCTTGGACAGTAAGTATACGCTTTGCTTTTTTTGTTATTGCTCAGATGGGTGGACGAGCTCACAGGCCAACTGGTGTCAAGTGGTTACTGGAGCCCATAGACATTTACAACGTAAATGCGCCAGCCACCTTGAGATATAAGTTCTAAGGTCTCAGTATAGTTACAACGGCTGCCCCACCCTTCAAACCGAAACTCATTACTGTTTCACGGCAGAAATAGGCGGGGTGGTGATACCTACCCGTGCGAAGTCATAAGAGGTCCTACCATCAGTAAATTGTATTGTATTGTTGTTTCTACTTCCCTAATATTTTTAGTATTAGCAGCAATAGTAGTGAGTAAAACAGCCCACCGAGTTTCTCGCCGGATCTTCTCAGTGGGTCGCGTTTCCGATCCGGTGGTAGATTCTGCGAAGCACTGCTCTTGCTAGGGCCAGTGTTAGCTACACTTCCCGTTTGAGCCTCGTGAGCTCACCTACTTTGTAGGTGGGTAGGTGGATATAAAAAAGCAGTAGTAAAATCGTCAACTGTTAACACTTAATTCCTTTCTAATACCTAATTACCTATACTAGTGTCCATTAACACGTTGAACGCCATAAGAATAAATAATACTTTAGATTTTCTATAAAAACGTATTTTGTTAGTTTTTTTAAACTATTGTTTATTTTTTTTACTGGTGGTAGGACCTCTTGTGAGTCCGCACGGGTAGGTACCACCACCCTGCTTATTTCTGCCGTGAAGCAGTAATGCGTTTCGGTTTGATGGGGCAGCCGTTGTAACTATACTGAGATCGTAGAACTTATATTTCAAGGTGGGTGGCGCATTTACGTTGTAGATGTCCATGGGCTCCAGTAACCACTTTACACCAGGTGGGCTGTGAGCTCGTCCACCCATCAAAGCAATTAAAAAAAAAAAATTTTTTTAGTTGAATTTCAATTTTTTCAATTTTTTTTTAAATATTGAATTGTCAACGGTCCTTAATAAGTATGCCCAATTTCGAGTTAATCGGATGTTTTGAAGGGGGTCAAAATCATGTTCAAAGATTCCGTTACATACATACGTCTGAAGCTAATAAAAGCGTATTAAAAATCGAGCATTTTCATTGAGGTGCTCACCGGTAAGCCTTATCTTACTGAGCCGTTCGGGTCATGAGGGTCACCTGTGAGCCGCGTGAGGGTTCCAACGTGAACGCTTCCTACAAGCCACAGATTGTAACTATCACACAAAACGCGTATAGAAGTGTACCGCGTGGCTCTTTAGCCAAACCGAACGGCGTGCTTTTCAAATCCAATAGAAACTTGTAGTTTTTATCAAGGTTATATATTATACAGCTTTTTAAAATATCTGAAAAACTATAAGGTAAAAGTCGCTAATTCTTATTTTCGGTGCAAATTATCGCATTTTATAAAATTTCAGAATGTAAATCTCAAATTGACAAAAAGTAAATAATCTTAGTAATCGTCAGCCTAGTATCGCTCGAGTGAAAAGATCCTAAATTGAAGTTCCCTTATCTAATTAGAGGCAATAATTTTGTGTGAATGCAAATCAGTAAGTTAAAAGATATTTATCGTTAAAAAAAAATAAAGTGGTGTCTGTGATCTTTTCTGTTTCAAGTACTCGACGATGTGTTTATGGAATCGGTTTGTACAATGGCACTACACGTACTGCTGGTCGGAATTGCTCATGGCATTGAAGATCTTTAACGATACTCGATTGAAGTCAAAGGAAAAGTTAAATTTTATTCAAGTAATTACTGCGAATATCCTTGACGAAATTTTCCGCGTATCTACATAAGCTATGTAAATGTCTAAATTTTTCTCGAAGGTTGTTTCAGTGTTGCCAACTAGTACTAGTTTTTTTGGTAATTAAGGAAATTTCCATATTTTGTTGGTTTTTTTATTTATTTTTTTATTGCTTAGATGGGTGGACGAGCTCACAGCCCACCTGGTGTTAAGTGGTTACTGAAGCCCATAGACATCTACAACGTAAATGCGCCACCCACCTTGTTAGTTGACAACACTTGTCTATAATGCGCGGGGAACGTCAACTGTGACAGATGACAGAAAATGTCAACATCCTTCCGAGAAAGAGACAAAAGAGAAGGTAAAACTTACCGATTTCGTAAAATCCTTGTCAAGACATACATTCAAATTAGATTACAATGCAAACTACTAAATGAAACATTTAGATAATACATTCCTGTAATTTTTAAAATTTAAATCAATTAAAAAAAAACTACTAATGTACCATTCATTTCTCGAAATTAAATTACAAAAAAATATATAAAAAAATATATAATTATTTCCTTGTGCTTTAATCAATGATGGTAGATTTTTTATATTAAATTTTTTGCATGGTAGATTTTATAAAAATATATATTTAACGGCATCGCATGCTTCCTTCGCCCAAATAATTGTTTTCGATTCCAAGTTGCAATGTATTTAAAATTAAAGCCTTCGTCAAACAGAAAGCGTAATTAGCGCGCGTCAGAGCGCTAAACCGACGGCGCGCTATGACGCCGAGATGTGTTGTACTACTATGGTAACATACCGTCAAACAGAGCCCCAGCGCTATAAGTATGCAGCGCTCTGTCGCGGCGTTAGGACGCTTTGACGTTAGGCGTTGTAATTTTTTACAAATTTTATTTTAGCGTCCGAGTGAATGTGTATTAAAATACTAGATAATGCCCGAAAAAATGATATAAATAGTTAGAAAATACCCATGCTTATACAATGCCACATCTGAATCACTCGATTTCTTAATACTTTTAAATTTTCACACTGCTATCAAAAGGCACTATCATTTGGCGAATGCGTTGCGTCAAGGAGCGTTAGACTCATCTAGTCAATTTGAAGAGCGCGACGTTAAGTACGCGGCGCTAAGTGCGCGTTCTGTTTGACGAAGGCTTAAAGCAATTATTCGACATTCAATTCAAATAAACATTACTACATAATAATAATAATAAAATACAAATTTGTTTATACACATGAACCACACACAAACATAGCAAAGCGTGTAAACGCAAACACACACACACAACACATAAAGGGGACGAAGAGAGGTGATCTTGATTATCAGCGTGCCAAAGGCAATGGATTACGACAACACAGTAGCTTTTTATTTTTTTACGCTGGCAATACATTGCATTTTCATTTTCGATTTTATTTCATACATTTTTTTTTCTAAGCTACAATGCAAAGATCACATCTGTTCTTATTATTTACAATTTTTTTTTTATATAATTTTGCTGACATACCTATGGGTAGCGAAGCAGCCGAGTTAGGTATGGACGACGCACCGCCGCCCGGGGATGGAGGCGCGGTCAGTGCTGAGAGGGCCTGTCAGAAAATGTACCTTATTACAATACCTTTAAAGGTCATCATCACTAGCTATGTGCTAGAAGTGAATTTACTTATTATTTCTCTAAACTATCTCTAATGCTGATGGTAGGGCATATTGTAAGTCTACACGGGTTGGTTCCAGCGTTCTGCCTATCTCTGCCGCAAAGCATTCACGGGTCACCGTCGGATAATTCATTTGCATATGAAACTTTACTATGAGCATAATAGATACAACCGTCGCCATTGTTTTCGACAAAGACAACGAACGCCGCCACCTACATTGAGCTATAAGTTCTAAGATCTCAGTTTTTACAGTACAACGGCTGCCTTAGTTTTCAAACCGAAACGCATTACTGCTTCAGGGCAGATGTAGGCAGGGTGGAGGTATTTACCCACGTGAACTCACAACACGTCTTACCACCAGTAATATTGTGGGTACTGCATGGTCGCCACGATTGAGACCTCGAGCTCTCAACTCTTAAGGCAATAGAAGAGTGTGAACCTCATGATGACCCCTCCCCCTGCCCGTTGGACCGATGGACTTGCGGCGATACGCTGGGAGAGATTGGATGCGGAAGGCGGAGGATCGTTCATTGTGGCGGACTATGGGAGAGGCCTACATCCAGCAGTGGAGAGATACAGGCTGATGATGAACCTCATGATTACCATGTGCGAGTTAGACGGGTCGATGTGCGAAGCGGTGAGTTCAATGGAAGCGCATTTACTGTTCGACTTCTTCTTGCGGAGACCGAACTTGCGGCGATCCTTCTTCACGTTCGGCGAAGCGCCGTCCAGTGACACCTGAGAACATTCTAGACTACTAGTGCTCGCCTAACGATCGACATTCGACCGTAAACACAGACACTTAAGATTTAGATTCGATCAATTTCGCACTTTTCTGTTATTGATATCAGGGGGAAAAGCACACATTTTTTTTCATTCGTAGGTATGCAGCGGCTTGACTCTGCCTCTGGCGTTGCTGATGTCCACGGGCAACGGTAACTACTCATCGTTACGCGGGCCGTATCTTGTCTGCGTACGAGGGCAATAAAAACAAAAAAAATATGGTAACTTTTTTTCCTACCTAAACTGGCAGTCTTAGAAGGATCGGATCTTTTGAGTGAACCGCGATTCCGATCCAGTGGTAAATTCAGCGAAGCACTGCTCTTACTAGGGCTAGTGTTAGCAACACTCCCGATTTGAACCCCGTTAACACACCTACACGTTAGGGTGAAGCTGAAATAACCTCTCAAGGTTATCAGCATAGATAGGAAAAGAAGGAAAAAAAGAGGGTTATGTCAGCGTAACCGAGCGTGTTGGTGAGCTCACGGACTCCAACTTGAGAAATTTTGTTAGCATTAGCCCTAGCAAGAGCAGTGCTTCGCTGAATGGTAACACTAAAATTGGTGACATAAGCCGTCGCGGCCTAAAGGATAAGACGTCCGGTGCGTATCGTGCGATGCGAGTGAGCCGGTGTTCGAATCCCGCAGGCGGGTACAGATTTTTTTCTTAATAAAATGCTTACGTCATAATGTTCACGAATGAATGGCGTTGCATTGTGTTTCACTCTCATATCTACATAATATATAAACTACCACAAGATTTTTAGATGCATTGGTTATTAAAATCAAGGGACAGCGAACCTCCAGATTTATTATGGCATTATACCCAGAGTTGGTCGGATCCTGGCATTTATCGTTGTCAAAAATTAACAACCACGGTCTACGGAACAACTTAAGTCCTAATATGACCTCAATTACAATAAAATATAGCTCATAAACTTTTAAAAAATCCAACAGCAAATCAAATGCTTAATTAAAACAATAACTTTTTCATTCTGCTCATCATAGAAAGGATATTAGGACGAAATAACAAAATTATCGGTACACACGTCGGCAAATTTCTTGGGCAGCCTTAAAATTATCTGTTTCCGTTTCCGTTACGCACACACATATATATATATATATATAACGGTCAAGCCGATAAAGGCGTGTTAATGTTGAGTCAAGCGAAACGAATACATAAGTAAAGTACATGTTGAGTTTAAATTCGCACGGTTTCGCGTATGGCACTTACGTCTGTATCGTGATGGACTTGTTGTTGCATCTCCAGCGCATCCAGCAGCCTCTGCAGCTGTTGTACCGACAGCTGAGCTTGTCCCAGCTCACGTGAGGCATTCTCCAGCGGACCACCAGATTCTGTAGGCATAAACATCGAAATTACGGAGAATGGGTAGACGCGGCCGTAGTACGGCGGGTTGATGAGGTCATTTGAGCGAACGCGGCCCATAAGTTTTTTTAAGCAGCGGCTTGCCTCTGCCCCTGGCATTGCTGAAGTCCATGGACGACGGTAACCACACACCGTCAGGTGGGCCGTATGCTCGTCTGCCTACAAGGGCAATTAAAAAATAATAAGTATTGCATGTTGACGTGGTCATTTCTATTCTATCAGCCCACAGACATCCAGAGCTGGACATAGGCCTCCCCCTCCCAACGTGGTCATTTCACGGTAAATAAATAAAGAAAGAACACTGTCGCGTTTGATGTTCGGACAGTTTATTGAAAATTTATGACGCATTAAAGTCCGTTGTTAAATGTTGAAGCGATTGACAACTTGAGATATAAGGCAGAAGTTACAATAGATCAATCTTTAACCCTTTGACTACCCTGTAGCTCATCGGTGCCCTACGCGGTGCACTGAAGTAAGAATTCGAAGATCAGTATCTTCGAAGAATGAATCTATTTCTAAGAGACATCTATACTAATATATAAATCTACAGTGGTTTTTATGGATGTTCCGTTATAACTACTGAAACATGCATCCGATTGACTTGAAACTTGGTATCCATGTAGAAAATACATGTACTTAATGGATAGGCTAATATTTATATGAGTGTTGGACTCCCTAATAATAATGACAATAAATAATAATGTTAATTTTAAATGCCCAGCGAAGCGTGCGAGTACGGCTGGTACATTATAAAACCAAAAGAAGGCAATCCAGGTACTTTAGTTACAGAAATCGACATAATTACTTTAATACGCCGCGTAGGGCACCGGTGACCTACAGGGCATTTAGTTAAAACGACAATTATTACCAAAAAACAGTTGCAAAATAATTCAGACATTCAATTAAGTTTCTGCAACTTCTGATGTTTATTGCAGTGCACGCGCTGTTAAAGTTCGCATACAGCTAAAGGTTTGGTAAAGGTTGGGGGAGGTTGTTGAAGTTGTTGAAGAAAAGTTGGGGATGCTAATGGTTGGGGAAGTTGAAGTTACTGCATCCTCCTTCCTAGTTTTTGGAATGGAAATGTCCTTACCGATGATCCAACTGGCGAGTCGTCCGCCGGGCGTGCCGGATACGAATTGCGGTCCTCTAATCGTGGCTGTCGTGGGACTTACCAGCCCTATGGATAAACATTCAATTGGGGTAAGGGGAGAACTAGCCGGGCAGTGGTATAGAATACACGGACAAAATCAAGGTTTTATTCTTTCATCGATCTTTTTTATTGCTTAGGTTGGTCGACGAGCTCATAGCCCAACATAACACCAAGTGGTTACCGGAGCCCATAGACATCTACAACGTAAATGCCACCACCTACCTTGAGATATAGGTTCTAAGGTCTCAGTATAGTTACAACGGCTAGGGTTACAACAAGGGTTATGCCTTCCTATACTCACAAGAGGTCTTACCACCAGTAATTACGCAAATTGTAATTTTGCGGGTTTGATTTTTACTGAACGATGTTATTCTTTTACCGTGAAAGTCAATCGTGAACATTTGTTAAGTACGTATTTCATGAGAAAAATTGGTACCTGCGGCATTCGAACACCGGTGCATCGCTACACACGAACGCACCGGACGTCTTATCCTTTAGGCCACGACGACTCTAAGTTAGTGATCTGGGGGGCTTATGAACACGCACGGGTAGGCATCGTCACCTCAGTCTTTTTATGGTTTCTCCACCTAACGCGATTCGATCTGAAGGGCAGCTGTGAATTTAGCATTGATTTTTGTGTTTTTTTTTTTAAAGTTAAGGCTGCCTACACACTGCATATTCACGAAATTAGAATCGACTAAAACGTTAAACATTTATGCCTGGGTTATTATATTTTCAATTTTTCGTCTCGCTTCGGGTTTCGATATTTGCATTACATCTTTTTTTAATTATCCTTCCAGATCTATCCTTCACACGATGTGGTTAACTATATTATTATGTTATTCCATACCACGTCCGGGGAACTTTTTACGTGCACGATACAATAAAACTTGTATCAAAATTCAAAACATGCTTCATACTATCAGGGTATTGATATGCTAACGTTATCAAATTGTCTAACCGAATATCAATCAGGATCCACTATATCTTTTTTAAATATGAATGATCCGCTTACTGGTGGCCCGGAGTTCTTTCCAGTTTCACCAGGACATGTGGGCGAGCCAGGAAGGGTGGGATTTGCTAACAGTTATCAGCTCAAGAGCAGCTACTTCGCGAATGAATCTACTACCGGATCGGAATCGCGACCCGCTGAGAAGATCCGATGAGAAACTCAACGCGCGCGATCCATTATGTGTTACGTGGCTAAACATTGATCATTATCATAGTAATTGTTTATTTGGCCTTAAATGACGTCACCAGTTGCATCGGACAAATTGAGAGTAATTTTTGAAAAGCCACCTTCTTGGCATTTCAAGGTAGATTTATGGCATAATGCCCTCATTGTACTTCAGGCACTAGTCGTTTCCCTAATGGTCCGAGATAAATTACCTCAGTGCCGTTTTCAACTATAGTAATTGTTACATTTTTGTATTGAGCTAGATGAATGAACAAGCTATCGGCTCACACGACTGCTTCGTGGCTGAAATAGGCAGGATGTTGGTATCCACCCATGCGCGTTCCCGTTGCACCCAAAATACAAACAGTGACAAGCACTTACTAATTGTCTTGCCAAGGCCGACTCTTGACTAGATGACTTTTGACCTAATGCGGGTTTGATTTCCGGTCGAGGTCATCAGTAGTCTAATAGCACTTATACTTGTCTAGTATTTGAGTTTCAGGTAGGACCTCTGGTGGTAGGTGGTAGGACCTCTTGTGAGTTCTGCCTATTTCTGCCGTGAAGCAGTAATGCGTTTCGGTTTGAAGGGCATGGCAGCCATTGTAACTATACTTGAGACCCTAGATCTGATATCTCAAGGTGGGTGGTGCATTTACGTCGTAGATGTCTATGGGCTCCAGTAAACACTTAACACCGGTGGACTGTGAGCTCGTCCACCCATCTAAGCTACAAAAAAAAAGCTAGACATAACACATGAAAAAATTCCAAGCATGGGCGCATCTAATGTAGAAAAAAAAAAATCTAGATACTGAACCAAACTAAATAAATTAATAACCTTGTACCACATCTTTATCGGATGAACTATTTATCTTAATCTGTTTTGATCACGGAATAGATAAATAAGGTTGGAATGGTAATGTAGGCGGGGCAAGCGTGCCACTGTTATGATAGAACAAACATAACTCGACCGATTCTTTCATTCACCGCGTTTAGTGCGCTTCGGACTACTTGGCGAACAGATCTCCGCTTTATAGTGCCGTGTTGTGCAATTATAACTTGTAAAACAAAAAATCAGACCTCAAGTATAGAGCGAGGAGGTATATCTTTCGATCGGTAAGTCGAAATTACCATTTAATTACAATATTATTTGTCTAAAACATAAAAATATACTGAGCATTATGAAATTCCAAACATTAACAATATTATTGCAGCAAGTTATAAATAGCATACATTGCGCGATGTGTACTCGCCCAATGAACGCAATGACCAAGTCAGCTTCCAATGTACTACATGCATTGCGTTCTCTACACTTCAATCTTTGAAATTTCGGCCTTTGCCCTGATTGGCCGTGCAGTTTGTCGATAGTGAGGTGACCATGTGGTAAAATCATCGACAGAATTCTCGACTATATTTACATTTGACATGGATAATTTTTGCATTATTTTATATTTAATTAATGATACCTAGTATATTCTTAGTGAGACGTATTTTGAGTAAAATAAATATGTATTATTATTATTGAATTATTATCATTGAATTAAAGTGAAGGTATAATATAAAGGGACATGTAGACCTCTAATTTACGGGTATTTACTATATTGTCTAAGACGTATTAAAATCTAAGTAAAATGCTATTTGACTTATGCAGTAAATTAAAAATTTTAGGTTTCCTAAAGAACCTAACGCCAGGGAACAATGGATTGACGTGACAGGTAGAGGAAACTGGAGACAAAGACGAGTACTATTTGCTCTAAACATTTTACTGAAAATGATTTTATCATAAAAAAAATCAGAATACACTTAGTTTTGAAAAATTCATTCGCAATTAATAGCAAGCGCCAACTGCTTAACAAATACGTTTTATTCCAGCGACAGTGACTATTTGTAATTAATAAAAGTAAAATAGTTTTTTTTTTCAATATTTATTTCATGTTTCATTTTCTCCATTCATTCATCAGATAATTTATCGATAAAGAATATCGATTTTATCAAGCACTAGCGTGTATGAACATTTTTATTGCCTTTTTGCGTGTGTGAGTGTGTATGTCTACGGGTGTTTTGTGCTAGTTTCCGAACGAATATCTGTCCTGAGATTTATGTGTGGGTGTTTTTGTTGTGTGCGAAATACTTGTAATCACAGTGTGTGTATGTGTAGAAATTAAAATAGTGGGGATGAAGCGGCGACACTGGTTCTAATACAAAATTAGAGCAAAGGCCTTTCCAACCTTATTTATCTATTCCGTGGTTTTGATAATTAAATTTTTTCTACATAGATCTGTCTCTACAGAAAGATTTATGTATTATAATAACGCTTTTTTATCTAACTAAATCTATTTAACAACTATATATTAGAATACCAATTTTATGTAATAACGCAAAAAGGGACAAAGTTGAATAAATCGCGCTCTCTTGCGTTTTTCATATGCAATTTTGTATTTATAGTAGTTTGAGTTTAATGCTCACTAAAGATATAGAGAAGTTTATTTTTTGTTTCGTTACTGAATCCCTACGAATTACTACTTGAAAAATATAAAAAAACCAACAACAAAATTAGCAAATTCAAATCGCCTTCCAATATACGTTGTAAAATCTAAAACCAATAAAACAAATTGTTGAACGATAAAAAAGCCAAACAAAAAACATTTAATAGAGCATCGAATACAGATAATTTACAAGCGGAATACGCATATCACATTAATTTAACTTTTATAAGACAATCCACTAGATAATTCTAGATATTTCTAAGGTTTCGACAAAGGAATATCTACGTCAGTACCCCGTAATTCGCCTTGTACCGTGTTATGGGTAGCGCTATCCGGATATAAGGGACGGTTCGCTAGGACATCTGTATATAATTTTTAAATCCTTGCTATCTGTTTTATTAAAGTTCAAATCGGTGGTTGAACTAGAGCCCTTTGTGTTGTAGTTCTTACTGTAGTATATCTTGTATACTTTAAGGTCAGAATTAGGGTACTTCTTTTTCATTTTATTCAGTTTTCCTTTTTCGTTCCTCATTTTGGAATTAACTGTTTCAATGCGATCATATTTTTTTATGTCTCCCGTTTTAGAAAATTCATTTTCTGTATTTATCTTTACGTTGGACGTGCAACGGTCTGTTGTCTCAATAAATTCGCTAATAACTTTCTTGTTGTGTTGGGTTTTTGTTTGTGTTCTCTTAAATAACAATTCTCCAGTTTCCATTTCATTTGACTTTAGATTATTATCTTTATAGATATTTAGGTTAATTGGTATATTAGTTGCTTTGTCGTTATCACAATTAGATTCTTTTGAATGTTTATTATCGATTGGAACAATATCGGGAATTTTTTCAGTAACATGTCCGAATTGTATACTCATATTTGGGACTGTATTAAGTGATTGATTGATTTTACCGAAGCAATTAGAAATGTTATTAGTAGTATTTAAATGAAATATTCCTTGTTTCGTATCAAAATTATTCTCTTTGTATATTTTATCTAAAAAACTCAATTCAGTGGTTATGTCATTTTGAATTGTTTCATAATATTTCTTTTTAAGTTTTGAATGTATTCCATGAATTTCTTTGTGCAGACTCGGCAGGCCTTGTGTCAGTTTACATAAGTCCCCTAAAATCAACAAAACGAATTCCTCATTGACTACTGACTTATTTGTTTTTTCCAAATTAACGCAATTTTGTATAATTTCACTGGAGTAGTCGTTTGACTTCGATACATCATTCTCACATCTATGATCGTTAGTTTTCAATTTCTTGTAATTCTTTGGTATGTCCGACATCATGTAACAAGGAGTTTCATTATACGATCTATTAATTTCAGCGTTTGATTCAATATTTTTACGTTTATCTGATGTCATACAAAAAGAACGTTCGCTGTGTCCGCTTAAGTAGGCTTTAGATGTGGCATCGCTACTATAGATACGTTTGCCGTCTTCCAAATGTACAACTGGCTCGTTGATATATCTATTACTATTATTTCTATTGAATTCACGAAACATTTCACTAGACCCGTTATTGGTTTTCGAATTCAATTTGTCATTTTTATATTTTTTATCATTCGAAAATCTCAAACTAAGATGTCTACGCGTCGATTCAATGTTTTTCGATTTTAATTTTATAGTTATTGTAACGTCTGCGGCTTTATCAGAATCCGTGCTCGTTAATATTTGGTCTAAATCGTATTTAGAAAGATCTATTAGAACCGATTGCTCGTTAACTGTCTTACATAGATTTTCTCTATCTAATTCTTTCATGGCATTTTGTAAAGCTTCTTGCTTTTCATCTAGTTCCTTGTCCTTACTAGACCATTCTCTTTCGTTTTCTTTTTGTTTTGAAAATATCATAGCGACTCTGTTTAAAACATCTTTCACGTAATGGCTAGAGTTATTGCCTTCGAGATTCGAGACACGATTATTTGGTGACATTTCGCATGCCGATATACTTTTAGATACTTTCTTAACAACAGCTTCGGTTAGAACGTCACACGCAGGAGCCGTTTCGCTTGCACTGAAGTTTATGCTCGAGTCTGTAGTATTCAAACTGTCCTCCAGCACGCCCAGGTAGGCGTTCAGAAAGTCTTCGGCAATCTCAGCCGGCACTGAAGCTTCGCTTATGAGTTTTTTAATCGTGTACTGTATTTTAGGTATTTCGTTTGAGGAATTCGAAGTGTCATTATAGTCGGACAGGTTCGTTTTGTTATTCAAATTGTCGATTAAGGTTTTCGTTATTTTAATGTCTCTCTCGCGACTTTTGCTGCGTACGGTGTCGCAAACGTAGATCGTGTTATTGAGCGGTCTCTCCAGTTCTTGGATTCGGCGCTCCTTTTCGTAGCTATCCGTATCTCGTATAGGACTATGGAAAACCGGCGAAATATTTTTTTCATTTGCACCCTTGCGTAAAACTTTCTTAGATTTGAATTCGTGTAACAAATAACCGAAACCAAACTGGGTAGCGTGACTCTTATATCCGATGCCAATACCCGATAAATTAACATCTCTAGTGGAACTTCTAGATTTTGTGTTAGTCGATTTGGATATTTTAATTGTTTCTTTACACTGTTTGACATCGACACTGTCCAACCAGAATTCTATGAGAGTTCTAAACATAGCTTTCACGGGATATTTCGTTTTATCACAATCCTTTTCTAATACTTCCTTGATTATTTTGCTTATATTCGTCCTCAAATCTCTTTCTTTACCAGTATCCTTGAATACGAAATCTACTAGTCTATCGACAATTTTATTGTGTTTAGAATCTGTTGTGTTAACATGAATTTCATTACGTTTATCAAATATCTCAGGTATGTTCGCCCCGTCGCGTTTTCGTTCGCTCGTCTGTTCGCCAAGCAACATGTAATTGCCTAATGGCCTCCGCAGCTTCGGTTCCTCATACTCATTTCTATATTTGACGAGGTTAGTCGATTTCCTCGATCTCCTCATTACGGAATTATTCTGACATTTCTTTCTGAAGAAATAACATTGCATATTTTGTTTATTCACAACTGCGTTAACAATTTTGTTCGTTTGTCTTAAATGAATTAGAGCTTTCGTATCTACGGATTTAACACAGGCTGAATCTCTTTCTTTATAGCGTGGTTTATTATTTGCACCCAATTTCTTATCACTAACAGTGTCTGTACCGTTTTCTGTATTCGTTTTGGGCATTGAATATACTTTGACGATGCGATCATCATTCGTAAATGTTTTTAAATCTTTCATAGGATCAAATCCGATTGGTATCGAACCATTAAGCGTTTTGCTGTTGAATTCAGTGAGTCTCATAGAAGTATTAAATTCGGTTACGTCACTTGTAGATTTTGAAGTATCATATACACCTAATAAGAGAGAAAATTTTATAGAATGACTTAAAAAAAATTTGTCTTAGTTCTGTCATTGCGACCCAGTTTCGTAATCATCAATGTTGGCCACTACGTTTATGGACAATGAGATTGTCAGAGACAACAAAAAAAATACTACCTAAATGCACCACAAAAAAGGGAGGGGGGATGAACTCATGTATAATCTATCTAATTTCATGAAACTAAAGATCGTATGTATCAAATTCTAATTTGAAAAAAGCTTCAAGGTTTATCTCCCCTACGTTATTCATAAATTCGATCTTCTAGAGAATAATAGCGAAAAATCACGTAGGGGAATTCTAGAAATGTCATTCACTCATTATCATTCAAACATTCGTGCATAAGTGTGGTGTGGAGTGCTTACGGGAAGACGTGTCGGTCGCGGCCGGGTCGTCAAGAGGAGCATTGATCTTGGGTGCAGACTCCCTGGCTCCAAAGGTTAAGAGGTGTTGACGGTACAACCTGAAATTATGTTTTAATGAAAGCATGGGAGGATTAGCTGACCACGCTTACTACTAGGTAAAGGGCATGCCTGGTGGTGAACGGTTACCAGAACCCACAGATTACAACGTTATGCAGCCAACCACCTTGAGACGTAAAGTGGGATTCTCAATTGCATTGTATTCCAGCTATGACCGCTTGGTTGTACCATACCCTATGATTTTTTTATTGCTTGAATGGATGGACGAGCTCACAGCTCACCTGGTGTTAAGTGGTTACTGGAGCCCACAGACATCTACGACGTAAATGCGTCACCAACCTGAAGATATAAGTTCTAAGGTCTCAGTATAGTTACAACGGCTGCCCCACCCTACAAACCGAAAGGCATTACTGCTTCACGGCAGAAATAGGCAGGGCAGCGGTACCTACCCGTGCGGACTCACAAGAGGTCCTACCACCAGTAAGAACCAGCTATGAGCGTTTGGTTGTACCATATCCTATGATGATATGCCCTTTGACTTAACCTAAGTGTACATCAGAACATCGAGGAGTGTACAGTTAGAGCGGTGCTATTCTAAGTCGCGATGTCCATTCTCCATATGCCCAATATCTAAGCTCCCAACAATAACTTACCTGTGAGCTTTAAGCACACTGAGCCAAGTCCTGAAAACATCCGGAGTTTTCGCCCTCAAGTGGTATATGAACTCGTCCGCGTCTATGTCGATGCGGCGCCGTCTGGCCTTGGCCGAGATGACCGACAGACCGACATCCACCGAGCCGTGGAGCCGACCGCGAGCCACATCGGCCGGTGAACGCGCGTAGACTAATATACCGCCGTCTACTACGAAGAACCTCTGGAACATAGTTCACACGTATTAGTAATGACCTCCTTTTAACAATGGACATAATTATTATGACTGAACTCATGATAACTACAAGACCAGCCGACGACAGCTGGAAGATTATTTTTACCTTTTTGACCATAGTTAATTCTGTGCTGTTTGTACCGACATAGGAATAAATTTTAGTGAGTCCGGTGCCACGTCAGTGGCGCTGTTCTACGCCACTACACGTCCATCTCTTAGAAAGGTGGTCGTTGGGTTACATCTGGTCTGCAGGGTCGACCACGGTAGCCCTTTCTACGTACCCCGGGTTTGGTCTCAGGCGGAGATCCGACTATAGAGCTAAAAAACTGGGCAGTCATTAGGCAGACGAGCATACGGCCCACCTGATGGTGAGTGGTTACGGTCGCTCATGGACGTTAGCAATGCCAGGGGCAGAGCCAAGTCGCTGCCTAACGTTCGAAATATCTCTTGCTAAGCTAACCGGCGCTAGATCAGTTATACACCAGACCTCACCTTGTGCCATCCTTTTAACGGCCATTTCCTCTTCTTATGCAAATACCCGTTGAAGACATCCGGCCTCTTCTCGAAGCGCTGGCCATCCTTAAGTCCTTCGAGCACTTCCCACTCGCTGCCACGACGACGACTGCGGACGCATCATAATTGGGAATGTTTCATCTATACTAATATATAAATCTACAGTGATTTTTACGGATGTTCCGTTATAACTACTGAACCGTGCATCGGATTGACTTGAAACTTGGTATCCATGTAGAAAATACATGTACTTAATGGATAGGCTGAATATTTATATGAGTGTTGGATTCCCTACATCAGTTGCGGGGGCTTTAATGATGAGAAACTTTGTGAGGGTGAGAAATAATAAGGCTAGTTTTAAATGACCAGCGAAGCGGACGGGTACAGCTAGTCAAAAGATAAAATCAATAGGTCACGTGAGGTACGTCAATTTGCTGTATAATGACTCTGGCATTATCCGTCCTACGTACATTGTACTATGCCAACGACAAGCCAAAATCGATACAGTTTTGAAACAATCACGAAATATTTCGATGCCTCCAATGAACACTACGTTAACTCCAAATTCGTAGATTTACAGGAGGAGCGTTTAAACGAAAAAAGTTTATAAAATCTTTATTATTGCAGATATATTTATGGTGTTTTCGTGTAACTAGCTGATTTACTCTTGTTTCGAACCCCATCAATAATGATTAATTGTAATACTTTTAGCATAGTGAAGCGATTTGTGTGAAAAACGAAAATTTCAAAATTTTGAGTCATTGGAGGCATCGATTTACGATACGAGAAAAAAGAAAAAGCTTTGAATGACAGAGTTCGGTTCGTTATTTGCATCCTTTTTCTGAAGTGTATTATTTCTGTCAATAATAAAAAAGAATTACCATATTTCCACTGATCAACGAACCTAAAGCATAATTTTGTCTAGGTTATGAGTACTTTATACAGAAGACAAAAGATCTTTTAAAAAATACTAGCTTTTGCCCGCGACTCCGTCCGCGTGAAATAATTAATTTTACCCCCACTTCATTTACGTAGAGAGTGAAAATNAAAAGTTTTTTTCTACATTACCGTATTGCTTGTAACCGTTCAGTTATACCGCAAACCAAATCGACATTACAACGGGTCATATCACTCGATCACGCGAATTATATACGATCGCCCGTTAAAACGGTATGAGCGAAAGTAAAATGTAAGCTTTTATTTTATTAACTAGCTCGGGCAGTAGTTAGCGCTCCTGACTCTAGTCCCTGCTGGGCCCTGGATGGTGGGCACCAGCATGAACAGGTTTCTTTGATCTACATCTGGGTGTTTCATATCGCAATAATGTATTGAAAGGCATATCGGCGATTAATTTTATCTGTTTTTTGATCCTGTTTTTTTATTGCTTAGATGGGCGGACGAGCTCACCTGGTGTTAAGTGGTTACTGGAGCCCATAGACATCCACAACGTAAATGCGCCACCCCCTTGAGATAGAAGTTCTAAGGTCTCGAGTATAGTTACAACGGCTGCCCCGCCCTTCAAACCGAAACGCATTACTGCTTCACGGCAGAAATAGGCAGGGTAGTAGTACCCACCCGTGCGGACTCACAAGAGGTCCTATCACCAGTAAAAAATTATCATCATCATCATCATCTCAATATATATGTATTGAAATGTGATTCTTTTTATCTGTTTTTCCATCCTTTTAACACTGATCAGGATATTAGAGCGTAGTTATATAATTATCCTATTATTATCGGTCCTTGACTTAGAACCAGTGAAAATGAATTATATTACTACAGGAATCAGGATTCGTATATAGCATATAAACTCGTATAGGCGTATCTGGTATAGCTCCTTAGGCTACACAGCGCATAGGTAAGGGGAAAAGCACGAAAATATCCTAAGACAGTTTTGCTATACCGATCCTAATGTACAACAAAAAGGAATACTGAACGAATTCTTTTGTCACTACCCACTTGAGATAAACGTATTGTGAAATAATCGCTAAAGTGTCGGCGCTTTGTACTGTTAATAGGGGTTATTGTGAGCATGGATTCAATTTCAAAGAGCATTAACAATATTCACTGCTTGCTAGGCTCGGTAGTCGCTTATCAGATGAGTTGTAACGCCATCTATCAGCCATGAAGGTAAAAAATCTACACAGAGCACTCCTGCTTTGCGTCAGGAACCCGGTCATCGTTCTCGTCGAACCCGTCGCTTTATTAACCCACAGACACGGCCCACTGAGTTTCTCGCCGGATCTTCTTAGAGAGTCGCGTTTCCGATCCGGTGGCAGATTCTGCGAAGCACGGCCCTTGCTAGGGTTCGTGTTAGCAACGTCGTCAGGTTTGAACTCCGTGAGCTCACCTACTATTTAAGGTTACGCTGAAATAGCCTCTCAAGGCAATCAGCTAAGGTAGGAAAGAAAAAAAAAGCGTCAGGAACCAGCAGTCAAAGATTTTTTTTATTGCCATTGTAGGCAGACGAGCATACGGCCCACCTGATGGTAAGTGGTCACCGTCGCTCGTAGACGTCAGCAATGCCAGGGGCAGAGCCAAGCCGCTGCCTACCGCTAAATGCCTGCCATAGTTAATATCTTTGGTATTGCCGAGTCACAAATGTCAATGACACCGTGAACGTAAAAACTGCATGCTCTTCTGCTATTAGAAGATTTTTATTTCGGGATATTCTAGCTCTGTCCAGGGACCACGGAAACGTCGAAAATTGTAAAATTTAAACCAACGAACCCGATGTTTATACAAAGATTTGGTGCCAAATAATAATTGCGTCCGGCTACTCGCACGCCATCCTAGATATCAATCGTGGTGAAAAATTTGGCTGTTTGCCACCGCGATATAAATTTTACAATATTATGTATGTGTGTACATTGTATACGTTCGGAAATCTACGTTCCCTTCTGGTCCGTAGTTCGATGATGTCACCAGCGAAAGTTTGAAACTCATTACGTCATTTTCAGATTTATTTTCATTGTAAAACTATCTCCGTATTCATTCTAGAACGAATCTGTACTTAGTCTATACTAATATTAGAAAGAGGAAAGATTTGTTTGTTTGTTTGTATTGAATAGGCACCGAAACTACTGAACCGATTTGAAAAATTCTTTCATTGTTTGGAAGCTACACTATTCCTGAGTGACATATTTGAAAAAAATTAGGGATCATTACTAAAACTCCAATAATGTAACCCAAGGTGTAAAAAAATTATCTAAAGTATTCTTTACATCGCGTGCCCTGCGTAAAATATTGATGATAGAATAAAATAATGTACTACGACTTTGTAGAACATATTATTATTTACAAAAAGGGTCGTAACAGCATATGTCTAACTATTATAGTTATGCCGCAATAACTGCTCTTTTATTTAAAAAAAAAAAAAACAACGTCAAATATCGTTGAAATTTTTGTTAAAGACCCGAGCGGAGCCGGAGCGGGCCGCTTGTAGTATTATAAATTTGAAAGCGTCTTTGTTTGTTTGTACGTTCGTTTGTCCTCCTTTCAAGTCGAAGTAACGGTTTGACATGATTTTATCCAGCATATCACGCGTGCCCGTACGGGTAGGTAGCGTATGAAGCGATGCACCGGTGAATCCCGCAGGCGGGTACCAATTTTTCAAATGAAATACGTACTCAACAAATGTTCACGATTGACTTCCACGGTGAAGGAATAACATCGTGTAGTAAAAATGAAACCCGCAAAATTATAATTTGCGTAATTACTGGTGGTAGGACCTCTTGTGAGTCCGCGCAGGTAGGTACCACCGCCCTGCCTATTTCTGCCGTGAAGCAGTAATGCTTTTCAGTTTGAAGGGTGGGGCAGCCGTTGTAACTATACTTGAGACCTTCGAACTTATATCGCACGGCGGATGGCGCATTTACGTTGTAGATGTCTATGGGCTCCAGTAACCACTTAACACCATGAGTGCTGTGAGATCGTCCATCCATCTAAACAATAATAATAATAAAATATTCTTACAAACGTTCACGTTTATAATAAAAATATTAGTAAGACATTACTAATCGATTTAACTCGATGTAGTTTCCAAATTCCAATTGCAAATCAGACGAAACCGCGGGCCCAACACGTAAGACTATCTCATTCGAAAAATCAATTCCTTTTCACAAGAGAATTCGGTCAAATTTCCCAGTCAAGACGACTTTTTATCTCTTTCGGGGCCCGATATTGATTTTATCCGACGATATATTTGCCAAGTCACCCAACGAACGTTATTGGCTCGGATTCATTTGAAATTAAAGACTATTGTGATTGAGTATCTTCTTCACACTTTATTGTGAATATTCGGGTTTGATTTTTCAAGGAAAAAAATACGGCTAATTAAAAAAAAAGCAAGATATACGAAGAAAGAAGATGTATGCTGTTTTTAATCTTTTTTTTTATTTTATATTAGCGACCCGCCCTCGCTTCGCTTCGGAAACATTAAATTGTATTATTGATAACTGACTCCCGCGATGTTACCTGCGGTCATTGTCGTAGCGCGGGTGAAGGCGCGGGGCGAAGCTAGTCTAAAAAAGTAGCCTAAGTTACTCCTTATATTAAAATTGGTCCAGCCGTTCCAGAGATTAGCCGGAACAAACAGACAGACAGACAAAGATTGTAAAAAATGTTATTTTGGTGTATATATATTATATTCATATGCATATATTATATTCATATTTGAAGTCGTCGTGGCCTAAAGGATAAGACGTCCGGTACATTCGTATGTAGCGATGCACCGGTGTTCGAATCCCGCAGGCGGGTACCAATTTTTCTAATGAAATACGTACTCAACAAATTTTCACGATTGACTTCCACGGTGAAGGAATAACATCGTGTATTAAAAACCAAACCCGCAAAATTATAATTTCCGTAATCACTGGTGGTAGGACCTCTTGTGAGTCAGCACGGGTAGATACCACCATCCCGCCTATTTCCGCCGTGAAGCAGTAATGCGTTTCGGTTCGAAGGGTGGGGTAGCCGTTGTAACTATACTGAGACCTTAGAACTTATATCTCGAGGTGGGTGGTGCATTTACGTTGTAGATGTCTATGGGCTCCAGTAACCACTTACCACCAGGTGGGCTGTGAGCTCGTCCACTCATCTAAGCAATAAAAAAAAAAAAAAAAAAACATGCATGTAGCAAAAAGCGGTTATTTCAATATTGCAAAACAGACACTCCAATTTTATTTATATGTATAGATTCAGGGAATTAAATTTTGCGTGGTAATAGTTATTATACACAGTACTGATAACGAATAGTAAGTACATCCGAGCGTTAATCAGCTACTGTGTGTAACCTTTTTGATTACGGCGTAACAATTCAAAAAGGATCTAATAAATGATTAATAAATTCACAGGACTAAGGACAGCAGCTTCTTCGAGTACTATAGCAGTATGTTGATATCGCATTTCCTAGTATTAGCGCATATTCTGACCTAATACGGACAGATACCATCCTTGCCTATTTTTCCAGCAAAATAATTATTCGTTCGATTCAAATGATTACTCAAGCAACACAATTGAAACTCCTTTGTCAGCTTAACATCAGGTGGCCCGTGAGCACATTTATTTTTCTATGAAAGAAAGAGATAAATGTAATCTGAGCGTACAATCATATTTGTACCAAAGTAATTGGAGATTTTGAAATCGCCGTGGCCTAAAGGATAAGACGTCCGGTGCATTCATATCAAATGATGCATCGGTGTTCGAATCTAGCTGGCAAGTACCAATTTATCTAATGAAATACGTACCTACTTAAAAAATGTTTACAATTGACTTCCACGCTGAAAGAATAACATCGTCTAATGAAAATCAAACCCGCAAAATTATAATTTGCGTAATTACTGGTGGTTACCATTGGTACCACCACCCCGCCTATTTCTGGCGTCAAGCTGTAATGCGTTTCGGTTTTAAGGGCGGGGCAGCGGTTGTACTGTAAAAACGGATACTCTAGAGCGCATATCTCAAGGTGGGTGACGACATTCAAGTTGTAGATGTCTATGGGCTTCGGTAACCACTTAACACCAGGTGGGCTGTGAGCTCGTCCACACATATAAGTAATAAACAAAAATACTACATCTCATGTGTTGTATTTGTACATTTGACGCGGCGTTTGTAGCCTATGTCTTCTGTTAGCTACTTCACCAGACGGCCAGTGATTGAGGGTTTTAAAAACAAAACAACATCGTTCAATTTTCAGATTCCCGTTTCAATATTAGACGAATGTGGCGGCAGTGGGTCATGCACGCCTGCATTGCGACACAAATACGGCCATGTTGCTGTGCAATCCGTACACTCGCATTAGTTCATTACGGCTATTTTCATAGTTGCGCCACGTATTTTTTTTTTCCTACCTAAGCAGAGGCTATTTCAGCGGAACCTTAACTAGTAGGTGAGCTCACGGGGCTCAAACCTGAGGACGTTGCTAACGCGAACCCTAGCAAGAGCCGTGCTTCGCAGAATCTACCGCCGGATCGGAAACGCGACCCACTGAGAAGATCCGGCGAGAAACTCAGTGGGCTATGTCTGAGGGTTAATTTACTCGTCGAGCCCTTCGTCGCAAGCGTCGGGTTCAACGAGAACGGTGACCGGTGCTTGCGCCCGAAACTACGCAGAACTTTACTCGAATGATTCTTGACACGTTGAACGCCGGGATAGAAACCATTTTAGTCCGGGGGGCCGCGGTGGACACCCTGCGACCTCCAATAAGCGGGGTCCAGGGGGGCCGTGACGGACTTCGCTTGTCTGCCATTTGATATTAATCTACGCCACAAAAGTCTAAGGTGGGTGGCGGCATTTACATTGTCAACGTCTTATTAGCTCTGTTAACCACTTAAAACCAGATGGGCCGGGATCTTGGCCACCCACCTGAGGAATAAGAGTGGCATAAAGGGGCACCAATCCATCTCGTTTCGTGGACTTCGCGGCGACTAAGAGGGAGAGAGAGATTCGCCAGGGTATGGACTGCTGCATTCTCCCAGTGTTGCGAAGTAATAGAATTGGGACCTCGACCTCATGCTTCTAGTTCGGTGGCAGCCGTGATAGTATCCACTTATAACCTAACCATAGATGGATGGATCGTCGAGAAGACTCGAGAACATTCCAGAACTGTACAATACTTACGTTTGTTCTCGTGGAGCGTGTCGTTCGCATGCTTGCCGCTTTGACTCATGTCTTTGCCGCTACAGGCGTCCACTAGCAACCATCTTATGTCACCTGAGAAAGACGAGATGAAAGAGTAGTTAGTTTATTTTTATTTTTTATGTAGCTTTTAAGAAACGGACCGAGTATATAAAGTTCATAACTAGAGTCTATAAACGCTTTTACTTTGAGACACGAGACTGTAGTCTCAATTAGACTCACTCAGAAGAAACAGAAAACACACCACACTTTTTTACTTTTTTTTATTGTCCTTATAGGCAGACGAGCATACGGCCAACCTAATGGTCAGTGGTTACCGTCGCCCATGGACTTCAACAATGCCAGGGGCAGAGCAACCCTCTGCCTACCGTTGAGTACTCTCCACAAGCCTCGTATTTCTCTCGGGAGATAATCATGCATTCCCGCCTAAAGAGTAGCACAATGATATATCTGAGTCTTCGAACTCATATCTCGAGACAGCTGATGAAATTCACGGTGCGTTCACAAAAACCATGGCCAGTCTTGAGCCCCAGACGTGTGTAATGCTTATGGACATCAGTGTGCTTAACACGAGTTTTTTAACGTTCTCGCTAGCGTAAAAGTTAACTCAAATTTGTATGCAGTTCGAACAGCGTCCCTAGCGGCAAACTTAGGCAAACGTTTTAACTCAATAGAAATATGAGTTAACTTTGGAACGTTTGGAACCTCTGGGTCTGCGGAGGGACTTCGGTTCCCTCTGTATTTTGTACCGTATGTTCCATGGAGAGTGCTCTGAGGAATTGTTCGAGATGATACCAGCATCTCGTTTTTACCATCGCACCGCCCGCCACCGGAGTAGAGTTCATCCATACTACCTGGAGCCACTGCGGTCATCGACAGTGCGTTTCCAGAGGTCTTTTTTGCCACGTACCATCCGGCTATGGAATGAGCTCCCCTCCACGGTGTTTCCCGAGCGCTATGACATGTCCTTCTTCATACGAGGCTTGTGGAGAGTATTAAACGGTAGGCAGCGGCTTGGTTCTGCCCCTGGCATTGCTGAAGTCCATGGGCGACGGTAACCACTCACCATCAGGTGGGCCGTATGCTTGTCTGCCTACAAGGGCAATAAAAAAATAAAAAAACCTTTTACGCTATCGAGGACGTGAAAAAACTCTCACTAAACACATAGAGATGTTGGCTAGAAATGGAACACAATGAAACTGATAAGAGTGAATGCAAACATGCAATTACGTTATTAATTACAAGGAGCGTTCCAAATCATGTTATGACGAGTTTGTTAATGTTTTTCATTCAATAATTGCTTCAGACAATATAACGAAAGAGTGTTGTTAATAATCTGAAGTTTTTATAAAATCGCGTGGAGTTGCGGTTTGAGTGTTTGAACGCGATAATCATCATCATCGTCATCATTATCAGCCTTTATCTGGCCACTGCTGGACATAGGCCTTCCCCAATGCCTGCTACAGAATGCGGTCCTCCGCCTTCCGCATCCAACGACTTCCCGCCGTACGCACTAAGTCGTCGGTCCACCTGGTCGGTCCACGCCCCACGCTCCTGGCACCCATCCGTGGCCTCCATTCGAGGACTTTCCTCCTCCCTGGCCCTGGCGTTATAATTAAAACTGCTTCAATTTTATCTCGTTTTTTTATTTATTTTATTACTGTCATTATTTATTGGTTTTGTTAATGTTAAGTATATTTCAATGATACTATGTACACATATGGACTTATTGTTGTCTGAAATAAAATAAATCATTCATTCATTCATTCATTATATTATTTCCGAACGTGATATTATACGGTATGAGTAGTTTTAGTTGGATCTTTAACTCGGAAATACCGAAGATAATGTAGCGCTTAGGAAGCAGGGACAGGTCATCTCGGATCCTCCCGACCCACTAACGATGCTTTTTGGTACCCCAAGCACCGGTCATTGCGACGAAGGGCTCGGCGAGTAAATTAACCCACAGACACAGCCCACTGAGTTTCTCGCCGGATCTTCTCAGTGGGTCGCGTTTCCGATCCGGTGGTAGATTCGCGAATCACGGCTCTTGCTAAGGTTCGTGTTAGCAACGTCGTCAGGTTTGAGCCCCGTGAGCTCACCTACTAGCCCGGTGACGCTGATATGGTCTCTTTAGACCATCAGCTGGGTAAAAAAAAAATAGAGTGGATCTCGTTTCAGAGGCGGATAGTACGTTATCGAATTAGTTGCTCGAAACACACCGAAGATGAGCGATAATGATAACCCATTAGATAAGCCCACTGAGTTTCTTGCCGGGTTTTCTAAGTAGGTCGCGATTCCAACCCATGATGTTTGATTCTGCGAAGCACCTGTCTTACTAGGGCTAGTGTTAGGAATTTCTCTCAGGTTGAGCCCGTGAGGTGTAGCTGCAATAAGTCCCTTTAGCTTCCAGCGAATAGGTAGGTAAAATAAACCATGGCTGACCTTTTTTTTATTGCTTTGATTGGTGGACGATCTCTGCTGTTAAGTGGTTACTGGAGCCCATGGACATCTACAACGTAAATGCGCCACCCACCTTGAGATAAAAGTTCTAAGATCTCAGTATAGTTACAACGGCTCCTCCACCCTTCAAACCGAAACGCATTACTGTTTCACGGCAGAAATAGACAGGACGGTGGTACCTACCCGCGTGGACTCACAAGAGGTCCTACCACCAGTAAACTATCAGTATAGTATAGTATAGTATGACTATCAGATTATTTTTCCGGTCAAAAGTAATGGACACTCAATATTGGAATTCATTAATTTACCTTGTCGTCCGCAGTTATATGGTCAGAGGAAAGATTCCAATTTAGAACTCGCAACTATTACGTGCGACAATTGATGGAGCAATTAAACTGTGTTCTGTCTCTTGCGTTCGCTGTTAGCTATAGACACGATCGAAAGAGACAGAAACCAGTATTGCTGTTGCGTATTCGCGATATGCGAAATATACCCGGAACCGCTGCGTTCGTTGACGGTGCGTGTTCAGAGAGGATTTTTACAACGCATTATCAGACTCTGGAACGAATTCTCCTACGATAATACCGATGACTTTTGGCTAATAATTAATTAATGTGGGCAAGAATCATTTTTTACATACCTATCAGAGCAAAGGGGTGCTTCGTTTTCATTCTCGCATATGATGACACAACCTCGAAATTATGATTAAAATACACTGTCACATTCTTTTTAATCACTCAAGTTAATCAACATTTCTGATGACTTCAAAGAGAAATACACACTGTTTGTATAGTTCTTTAGTTTTTATACCAACGTAAAGTTGTTTAAAGCATTTAAAGGAATCCCACACAAGCACAACGACGACATGACCGTATACATGAAATATCGGTTGTAAACTAAAAAATATAACTTATCAATTTATCGATTGATAACTTAACTCTTGTCTTTTTTATCTCGTTTAAACAAATTATCATTTTATTATTGTTGTCTTTTTTTTTAACAAAATAATAGCACTGAGTTTTTTTTTTAGTACCTATGCTGATGGTCTTGAGAGACCATTTCAGCGTAGCCTTAACTAGTAGGTGAGCTCACGAAGCTCAAACCTGACGTCGTTGCTAACACTAGCCCTAGCAAGAGCAGTGCTTCGCAGAATCTACCACCGGATCGGAAACGCGACCCACTGAGAAGATCCGGCGAGAAACTTAGTGGGCTGTTTTGTGCAATGGATTAAGTGAATATATAGGCATTTGTTACTGTATAGTGTGATTTTATATATGGAAGCCGTTTGAAGTTTGATGGTGAATATTAAGTAATATGGCTAAGACAAAAATCGAAGTCCTAGCATTGTCGGCTGCTTCATCTCCCAATGCGTGAGCGTGTTTCATGGCAAGATACCTAGGATGGTGGACTCAACTTGTGCGATCTCAAAATACCACCCTACCACCATCAAGCCAACTGCGTAACACAATGGTACTGACGAAATCGCTTTGAAGTTGAGGAAAGTAAGCACTGACGTCGGACGTAAATTGCTTCAATGTTGAGGAAAATACGATCGCAAAATTATATATCAGATACCAAGGTCGACTGTCCCAACGTGCTTCTGCCGCACCCCTCAAGTGATTGCGTGACCGAATTAACTTGACTTGTTTTTGTTTACTCTTTTTTTTTATTACTTAGATGAGTGGATGAGCTCACAGCCCACCTGGTGTTAAGTGGTTACTGGAGCCCATAGACATCTACAACGTAAATGCGCCACCCACCTTGAGATATAAGTTCTAAGGTCTCAAGTATAGTTACAACGGCTGCCCCACCTTTCAAACCGAAACGCATTACTGCTTCACGGCAAAAATAGGCAGGGTGGTGGTACCTACCCGCGCGGACTCTCAAGAGGTCCTACCACCAGTAATTACGCAAATTATAATTTTGCGGGTTTGATTTTTATTACACGATGTTATTCCTTCACCGTGGAAGTCAATCGTGAACATTTGATGAGTACGTATTTCATTAGAAATATTGGTACCCGCCTGCGGGATTCGAACACCGGTGCATCGCTCGACACGGATGCACCGGACGTCTTATCCTTTAGCCCCGAAGACGTTTTCTATAAATTAAGCTTAGACCGGTGAACGAACTCGCTGCCCAACTGGCTTTAAGTGGTTCCTAGAGCTCGTAGACATCAACAACGTAAAACCAGCCTTGGGACGTAAGCTCTAAGCCTCAGTTCCATAGCACAACATCTGCTCCACCCTTCAAAACGGAACGTATTACTGCTTCACAGCAGAAATAGGCAGGTATCTACCCACTGCTTTAGACCAGTCAAATGTTACGTGACGGTTATTGGACGCATGCGATTGTTTCCGCCAAACATTTGAACGATCTGTACCTATATGTGTACTAGACAGATTGTGATACGCCCAAAATGGTAAAGTCAAATATGACCAATGTAACTTTTGCTGTTTTTCCACAAATCTATGGTATATTAAGTTATATTTTAAGGGCAAATCCGCTGTAGCACAGGACCGGTGAATATAGCGTACCTTTCAGAAAGCCAGGTAATTAAATAAGATATCCCTAGTACAAGAGACGCCAAGATTTTTTACTTGTGCGTGCATATATTATGACAAAAATGAATAGATTCAGAAGCGGCGGGCTTAGTGCGGTTTTTTTTAACGTTCTCGATAGTGTAAGAGTTAACTCAAATTTGTATGGAGTTGGAACGTTTGCGTACGTTTGCCGCTAGGGGCGCTGTTCCAACTGCATACTTTGAGACCAAGAACATGAAACATCTTATATCTTTGACAACAACACTGGCCGCTACAACAATGAGGAGATCACGCGTTTGTACCTGCTAAAAACACAACATATTCTTTTATATTTTTTAGGTTTTGGAGTTGCAATTTAGCGTTTAACGGAGGAAGCGAAATAAATGTACGCAGCAAGAATCACAATATTTAAATAATAACCGAAACTAAATTCTTGGATCGTGAAAAATAAAAACGAACATAGAATATTTTGTATTTTTCACTAGCTATGAACGCACTCTCATTATGACGTCACGAGTGCAGAACTTCACTTATTTAAGGTCGATATTCGTATAACAAAACAATAAAATGACTAAGTAAGTTGAATACATCACTGGCAAGGTGAGACAAGCAATTATGTCACTATGACATCATCGTGTTAGCGAAACTCCGAGAGTTCGGCGCCAATCGCTGGGGACGTAGTGTTGGTGAAGTGTATGGATGTGTTGGCGCAAACATTTGCCAAGCAAAATGACGCGCCTCTACTTCGTAGTTGTCTGTGTGGCCAAATTTAATACTTATTAATTGCCATTTGTTCGTTTTGTTACCTATAAGAAATGGATAGAAAAATATTTTTGTAAACTGCATTACATACACTCCAGTCCAAAAATTTGGTGGTATGATGATGCCGCTCATGTGAGGGCAAAATGAGTAGTATTAGGTACTATAATCCAGCAGCTTTTTTTTTCAATGCTTTGTGATACCAATCTAGTGCCTAGTGATGTAGATTTTTTTGGACTCACAATACCATCAAATTAAAGTAAGGGTTAGATCATGATAAAACAAGACAACTATATAATATACTATTAATTATATTGTTCAATATAAATACATGGAGGGTCCTATGTATCGGGCCATAAATTACTTAGCTTACATATTGTCTTATATGAATAGTCACCAATGTGTATATGCTGCAGACAAGTACCAATTTTACCTGGTAAATACATTTATATAAATTACACCTTTTACCTTTTCACCTGTTAAATACACACTATACCTACAATGTTTACAAATGACTTCCTCGATGAAGGAATATTACATTATGAATTGTGTGAAAAACCAAAATTTGTAACATTTATAATTAACATAATAATCGACACTGTGTATATTACCGTATTTAGTATAAAGTAACTACTACTACCACCCTACCTAAACGTATTGCTGATAACCGTGTCCACTGAGACCAACAAAAAATAATTGTTCAAAGTACACACCTAGGTATTTCTAACATTGATTCCCTACAAATTTGATCCAATATTGGCTATAGAAAATTTTAAGATAGCATTCACCAATCTATTTGTTATAATCATATTTTGTTTATTTATTTTCGAATCCCATTACACTGAGATCTTTTGATGTACAAAGTACTTTTAGTGTTTTATTTTTTATGTTTATTTTTAATAGGTTTTTAGTCAAAGTATAATAATTATAGGAACAATGGTTTTCTTAAGAACTTTGTTATTTTAGAACTTGTTATTTTTTGTTTGAACTATCAATTGATTTTAGGTTTTAGTAGTTTTTGTTACCGTGTGTGATTAATTTATATCTTTATTACATTTTTGGATGAATATCCTCACGACCTGACTGGTGTTAAGTGGTTACTGATCCTGACGATGCTAAAATGTGAAAGCCATAACCCTCTTAATTATCTCAACCTTTAAGCCACAATGCATGACTGCTCCGAATAAATCATACCAACGACAGTGCTATATACCCATACAGGCTTATAGTACAGTCTACCGCCAGTAGATAATGAAGACTTTTGCTTATAAAGACTGACTACTTCAATTGAGCTGTTATGGAGTAATAATGAATTGGTGATTGAAATATTATAAGGACATTGAGCTAGTGCAATTTCATGCTCAATAAATAATATGAGATTAAACTAAATTTTTTTGGCATGAATTGAACATAATTCATATTTATGATAACTCTTATCATTACATTTGTATTCAAATATACTATTACAGATATCATTATTCTGCTTCGTGCTTAGTTTCAATTGTATTACTAGCTTAATAATTATAATCTGTGTTCGTGAAAATAAAAAACATTTTAAGTTCACTAATTATTAATCAAGTATTCAAATAATTAAAATTTAATAAAGTGTAATTTGTATTTGCCATCGTATGATGGACAGTCTCTGATTATGGAGTAAATTTTTTAAATTTTAATGCATAATCTACTAGGGTTTCTCTAATTATTCAAACTGTGTACATAATGTGTAACCTTGAGAGAAAACCTGTTCTTTAGGTACGTTTCTGTACATTTATAGATTTTAAACGTATTTTAATGATATTTTTTTGTGTATTTTGTTTGGTAATAAGCTGATATAACCATCACAGTGGATAAGCCAGATGTGTCTTGTTAAATGGTAATACGAAACTTCCAAAATTTTATATGGCATTGACCGTTACTTAAACGAGTTTAACAACAAAAAATAGGCAATATACTTACGTAAGCACCTTCAAATAACACACGGAACACAAACATCACAGTTTTAATTGATTTTAGCTCACTATCGAATATTTTATTACTGCAGACGCGCACTTAAAATTTAATATGTATTTTATTTATAATACAGTGTTGTGTTGCGAATACATTGCGAGGAAGAGTCAGAAAAAAATATTGCGTGCGTAAATTAATTTAGAAGGAAACCCGCGAGAATGAAATACCATTTTGAAAGATTGAAGTAAAGATCGTCAAGGATTTTTCCCCTTCTTGTATCTTGGCACCTTGCGTCATCCCATAGATTATACACTTAATATATACGAGATAGATGCGCAACTCTCATTTTTATTTTTGCTTTAGTTAAAGCCCGGTCCAGCAGGCGTCGCTACGGTCGATTATTAGTCTCCCTACCCCCCACCAGGTGGCTTTTTTAGTAATTTTAATATTTTTAATAACTCTCTTTATGAAAAAATCTTATCGTTTAGAATCGCTGAAATTCCCNAAAAGAGAGAATTCCCTAAAAGTGGAAGCACTGCTTCAAAGTACGCTAACCTTTTTTATTGAGTCAGAACTCGTATCTGCCATCTAGTGAGTTTATTAGTTCATTAAGGCCAAAACGTTTCAAAAATGACCTCGCCGGTTCCTAAAGATGACGCTAGTTGAATGTTCTTTTCCTTTGTATGGGAGTTGCACCCCCCTGCGTCATCCGTTGCGGCATTTTGACATTTACTCGTTACATACTGACTTTGACAACCATTAATTTGACATTTGTTTTTTTTATTCCATATTATAGCTCAAGCGAATAGAGTCATAGACCTAATAGAGTCCACAGCTTAGAGTATACATTAGCTTGCTTATGTATACTCTAAGGTCTACAGTTTTTCTTTTGCCAATTGCCGTACTCCAATAAATTAACATGCTTTTTTTGGACACACTACATGAGTGTAATCGATGGATGTTGTATTATTGAATGTTTATTTATTTATTTAGACACACCAACAGCAATACACACAAAACATTCAAGCTTAAAATTAACATGTATAAAGTTAAGTACTGGTATGTAAGCTAGTTACAGGCATGTACAGCAATCTCTTAGAACACACTATGACATGTTACAGCAATTCTACAAACAGCGAAAAAATAGGTTAAATTTAAATGTTAACAGTACGACATAAAAAAAACTTGAATGTTGTGAATGTTGATGAATGAATGGTGATAGTATCTTGTACTCAATATTATCGGATCAGTTGATATAGTCCAAATCTTGGTCCAAAACTTCAAAAATGTCGTGCAAAACCTCTGTCTCTATTAAAACAAGTCACCTGACAAGTTCCACACAAAAATTCTAGAGTTGGGTAAAATTTAATATTGTAAATAGTCATGTAAATACTCATAATACATAATTTAGTATTTATTATTTCATTTTTTTAATAGCACTCCTTTTACTTTTTGAGACATATCGAACATATGGTCTAAAAGAATCGTTTCAGAATCAGACCCAGTAATAAAAAACCTTAATTTCAAGAGGAAATAAGATTAATTCACTATACATACTCTATTCCAATTACAAAGTCCCATGAGACATATTATTATGTTATGTTATTGTGTGTGTGAATTAATTGTATAAAGATTTAGATTGATTGTATATTTTTTAAATGATGTTTACGACAATGAACAAAAAATGATATTATTTCGAATTATGCGAAATGTGAAGAGTTAAGTTATAAGAAGTGTCAAAAAGAACTTCGTAATTGGAATAGAGTACAGGTTATAACAATAATAATGGTGGCCCAAATGCAAAAAGCAGTCTTTGCTGGACAATGCCCGTATAGTTCGCCAGTTTCTCACCCAATAGCCCCTAACGCTCCGGCCGATTATTGCCCACTTCGCCGGAGTGTTTCCTGCCGTCTTCTCAGGCGAGGCAGTGTTCAATACACATAATAATAATAATTACATTTATTTACTCCACAATACAAATAATATGTGCTACATAATTTATTTTATTTATTGAGTTCAAAATTTCCAACCCCATGCCATGTAGCGCGAAGGTATTTGCTGTTCACTTCACGCCGCGTATCCCTCGATTCCACGCGTTTGCTAGTGCTTATGAAAGGTTTTTTTTTGGAACGATTTTTTTTAACGCATTTGCGGTAGATGTTGCCTGAATTAAATGCCACGTAATGTAATGTAATTGGTTAGAGATTTAAACAGAAGCAAATAAAGCCTTAAAATGTCTTTAGTTAAGTACTGAATTCCACTGCAGAAATTTCCACAAACTTATATAAATATAAACCTCGAACGAAAGAACCGAAACCGCTGCTTGTTATAAAAGTCATTGCGTAATGGAATCACATTTTGTTTGTGGTTAGGAAGTATGCTATTATTATTATTACTATTCTCGCAACAGGGGTTTTAAAGACGTTTGATATTAACATTTTTAATTTTGCAAAAAAGCCTTTAATCAAGTTAGGTACGAGTGGTTATAGTTTCAAATATTATGTGTATTATGTATGAAAGCCGGTGCCTTGAGGTTTCGTGCGGAACAGAGATAACGCTCTACTCAATATAACAGATAGAAACATAGTGAACGGAGCTGGGTTGAAAAGTTTAATAATTTTCGTGACTAGGATTTAAAAAAAAATTCAGTATTGAAAATCACAACTATTTATTTTTATTACTATTTACGTAGGAAGCGTTTCTTTTCTTCTTAATTTAATATCCTACTCATGGCACTATTTTTTAAATCTTTTCCACTTGCTACTCTCATCTCATTTCATTTAATTTCATCCCAGTTGATTAATGTCTCCAATTAATCATCATTTCATATCAGTCCATATTATAATTTTTTCATAAAAATTAGAAATGACTTAAAAGTCTTAGTTACCAGGTCATTAAATCCCTTTAAAAAATCCACTTGCTACTGTGGCGCCAACTTAATTGGCTCCCTTTCAGCGGACTCTTACACTGAGACGATACTCCTTACTTTTGCCCTCCATACGCTTCTTCTTTAGTATTCTTCTTATAGTATTTTCAAATAAAACACAATAGAGCTTATGACAAATTTTAATCAAAAGTAAGTTTATGAGTATTAATTACATAGATTAAACGCAACTGGTATGTTGCCAATTTATTACATATTACCCGCGTATTCGGTCAAAATATATTTTATAGTTAGGTACATTTTTAGAGTTGATTAATTAGTAGTCGATCAGTGTTACATTTCCGGGCGGGTCACAAAAGCCCCTACTGCCAGTAGTCACATGAGCCTATAAAGCTTTCGTGTAATTTATTCCTTCAACGTCATATAGGTAACGGTGAAAGAATAATGGTGAGAAAATTATGTCTGCTTGCAGGATTTGAACCTTGACTCGGTCGCATCACTTGTGACGAGTGCCCCGGGCGTATGAATAAATCCAGGACGAATTCTAAATCTCTGTACACTAAAATATCACAGTTTAAGTGTACACTAAAATATCGTCACCATCATTGATTTTAGTAATCGTCCGCCAGTAAACATTGGCCTCTATCAGTCCTTTTGCCCCCAAGTAGTAAGGATATCCCTTAGTAGTCGATAAATAAAATATGCCCAGCTTACTCTTGTCCGGACTCAAACCCATTGTATTAGTGACGAGAGGCTTGTTGTTATAACACTGAGCGTCCCTCGCTTGCTGCACACTATCGCACTTCATACCTATAAATTTACCGGGATTCTTTAGGGCGGCAACCCAAAGCGCGAGCACCCTGAAATGGCTGCAAGTTGTCGTACAAGGGTACAGGTTGATGTCTGAGGGTTGGTACTCCCCGCCGTTGACGTAGAAGTCGACGTGACCCATTCTGTTGGCCATACCGTACCCGTCTATGTTCGTGTGCACGACTTGCACGAAGCCAGCGTCTGACGGGTTGAGTCTTTCGTCCGAAACCAATGTCCTAAAACACGGGCCGGAAGGTTCTAGAGCGACGATAGACGATACGTTCCTTCCTGTTATGGTCTGGAAGTTTTTGGCTATGTAGCTGACCGTTTGGGCGCCCAGACTGAATCCTAATAATTCTAGTTTGGAAGGATCTAGGCCGTAGTCAGTGAGTTGAACTAGGACTTCGGCTACAAGCTTACCCACTGGTCTCATGAGGCGGCTCGCTCTGGAAAGGAGAGTTTTTTTTTTACATATAATGCATTAGCGCCATGATGGAATTATCTTAATTATTAGAGCGTATTATATGCCCGCCCGGCTATTTGCTTGGCAATATTTTTTTGCTTATAGCCCTTGTAGGCAGACGAGCATACGGCCCACCTGGTGGTGAGTGGTTACCATTGCCCATGGACGTTAAAAATGCCAGGGGCAGAGCCAAGCCACCACAGTAGATGGGCTCTGGTAACAACTTAACATCAGGCTGGCCGTGAGATCGTCCACCTAAGTAAGCAATATAAAAAAACGAAATAGAACATCTTCTAGAAGTATAATCTTTGTTGTTGTTGTATGAGTACTCGCAAATATCATTGTTGGCTGGCTAACAACAGCAACATTGTCAGAAGAACCCGTCCTTTTTTTATTGTCCTTATCGGCAGACGATCATGCGGCCCACTTGATGGTGATTGGTTTCCATTGCTTCGGAACGTCAGCGTTACAAGAAGACAGCAGAATCGTGAAACTGTAAAAATTAACTCACAAATGGTAATGCACAGTCGAAAACCTCTGGTTGTCAATAATTATGACATTGTACCCTAGAGCTTCATATTCGTTCGCGAACATCATTGAAATGGGGAAACTGGGGCTGTCGAGATACCCAATGGCCAGGAGGAGGGTTTTCCTGAAATTTAAAATGTTTTTAAGTTAGTATCTTGTGCGGTTTTCACAAATCGTAAAAACATATCCATATTTACGGTTTAATTTAGCGTTTTTTATAGTCAGTTATTTCCGATGTTTCGAATAGTTTACAAACTGCCAAGCTTCAATTTATTATTAGTGCGTTTTGCGTGAAGAGAAACGTAAAAGTCTATAATTATTTTTATGGCAAAATAGACGGTAGCTATCACAATATTCAAATTTCGACAAATAACACCTTAGTCGTTTATCATCATCATTATCATCAGCCCACAGTCGTCCACTGCTGGACATAGACCTCTCCCAATCCACAACACTGACCACCACAGCTCGGTCTTTGGCTCTGCCCCTCCATCTCTTGCCGACCACTCTTCGAAGGTCATCGCACCACCTAGTCATCTATGAAGATTTCGAAATATTGTATTAAATATATTGACAGTAAAAAGACGAGATTAGGCCGTAAGCCATAAGCAGTTCTAATTGTATTTTAATGACAGGGGATCGGTGCGTTTTGAATCTGCCCCTATAATTGCTGATGTCCATGACCGATCTCTTATAATTATGTAGATAGATTGTAGCCTCGTCTGCCTGCGGATACTACAAAAAACAGTTGCCAAAAAGCTGAACGGTCGAAGATTAAGTAAATTTCGTAGATGCTAATTCTATTAATATTCCATGTGGTGTATGGAACAATTATCTAAACACACGTCATTACGGATCCTCGTGATCCATTAACGGTGCTTTTAGGTACTACAAGCACGGATCACCGTCCTCGTCAAACCGGTCGCTTGCGACGAAGGTCTCGACGAGCGAATTAGCCCACAGATACAGCCCACTGAGTTTCTGGCCGGATCTTCTCAGTGGGTCGCGTTTCCGATCCGGTGGTAGATTCTGGGAAGCACTGCTCTTGCTAGGGCCAGTGGAGGCACCACCCCGGTTTGAACCCCGTGAGCTCACCTACATGCTAGGGCGAAGCTGATATAGCCTCTCGAGGCTATCAGCATAGGTAGGAAAATATATTCTAAGCATCAGTTTTCATGGACCTCTTAAATGCTATTCGATAAATTTATAAATCTTTAATTGTTAACAGCAGCTCTATACCTTTTAAAATTGATTCTCGGATCCTTGGCTATATTCCTAGCGTTCCAATATGAGTACTTGCGCCGGCTTCTCCCGTTCCCCTGCACCACGAAGGACAGGTACTTCAGCTGGCTCTTCGGTATGATTGCAGGCTTCGTGGAGCCGGGACCTGGAGTCAAAAGCTGTATTGGATATTTTATGGTGTTGGTATAAAATGCGTTTTAGATATATACTAGCTTTTGCCCGCGACTTCGTCCGCGTGGAATAGTTAGTTTGGCATAACGCTAAATTTTACCCGCCTCTTCATTTACGTAGAATCTAATATCATCTTTATAAAAACACTTTCACAAATAAAGTTTTATTTTAGAACAAATTTGTTTAGCATAAAAAGCGTTATAGAGAGCCAACCTTAACATATAGACATATTATGCTGTCGCGGACTTTTTTTAGATCTTTTAAAGGGGAGCAATTCTCTCCTTCATTTTTTAGCGAAACTTTATCAGTTTCCGCAGCGTAAGCAGTGGAAGTTTTCAAAAGGGAAAAATCCCTGATTTTGAAACATTCTTTATTGGTGCTCCGCTTGCATTGGTCTTAGGGTGATGTTATAGCCTATAGCCTTCTTCGATAAATAGTCTATCTAATGCAGTGCTGCTATTCACATCTATTTTGTTGATGAGATAGTTCTAATACGACATCACACAGCAGAAGCATGAAGAAGAAACAGCGGAAGCAAAAAAAAACTCGTTAAAATCTAAGTTGCCGCATTATCTAATTTCTGCATGCTTGGATACGTCTATCCCCACTATGTGAAGTAGGAAAACACTTTAGTTATACAGTAGGTGTTTCGTCACAATTCGGATCTGACCAATGAAGCGGTATGATCACGATTCATTAAGCTCATCGTAATCAGATCACGGAATCACTCCGACCGTAATGAGTTAAGATCAGAAAACACAAATGACGCAATGATTTCGCGTGCGCAATGCACTAGTATAATAATCGTGACCAACGAATTTTAACGAAATGCTCTTGTTAGTGTGAGGAAATATATCTTGAGGAATTCAAGTGAGACTTTTATAGACGACTTTTTTACTGGTGGTAGGACCTCTTGTGAATCCGCACGGGTAGGTACCACCGCCCCGCCTATTTCTGCCGTGAAGCAGTAATGCGTTTCGGTTTGAAGGATGGGGCAGCCGTTGTAACTATACTGAGACCTTAGAACTTCTATCTCAAGGTGTGTGGCGCATTTACGTTGTAGATGTCTATGGGTTCCAGTAACCACTTAACACCAGGTGGGCTGTGAGCTCGTCCACACATCTAGGCAATAAAAATTAAAAAAAGGTCTTATGAAATAATAAAATTTTGAAGTTATATTATCTTGGCGAGTCATAGTTTACACGTGTATTTTTTATAATTATTTTATTAATTAGAAATTTTCTTTAGTTTATTACAATTAAGAATAGTTTCAGGATGACAAATGAAGAAGTGTGGTAATTTTTTAAGACATGATGTGTAGATATCTTAATTTTGTCATGTTTGGAAAAGAACAATTTCTTATTTATGAAAATATAATTAGTTGTAGTAATTAAACTAAGCGCGCTAGCTAACAATAAATAATTAAAATAATAATTTAAAATTCTCATTCTCGTCATGATTTCACGAAATTTTAGACTTGTATCTTTGGAACTAAAGTAATTATTTTTTTTGCAATCATATATGTTTGGTATAGTGTTACACAACTTTTTGTTGAAATCACTACATAGTATAAAACAAAGTCGCTTTCTCTGTCCCTATATCTGTCTGTCCCTATGTATGCTTAAATCTTTAAAACATCGCAACAGATTTTGATGCTGTTTTTTTTAATAGATAGATTGATTGAAGCGGAAGGTTTATATGTATAATAACATCCATTAAATAGTGGAGAAATCAATAATAAATTACAGTTTCCTAAGCGAAGCGAGGGCTGGTCACTAGTAAGATATAAAACACGTAATATGTGACGTGCACCAACGCTATATTTTTCTCTACATTTTTTCTTCATAAAAACCTTTTTCTAACAAGCATTTCCTTCTAAAAAGGCACTTAAATGTCCCATAGTAATAATTCTATTACGTGAAAGTGGAATACACCATATTTGCGGAAATGTTTTCCGGTCACTTGTTCGTTGCTCAGACTGATATATATGTAGGTAACACGTGCTGTTGGATAGCGGAAAGTTCTGGAAAATATTGCAAAGAAGTTAGTTCTTCTTGGTATTAATGGCCGTAATCTTTTTAAATTCGAATTTCCGCAATCCTTTTCTTTCTTTTGAATTATGATCTATTGTTGTTTTGTTTTAGCCTCGTTTCGACTTTGTTCAACGTAGTCAGTGGCTCTCAACATGTGCACTTTTAGAGATTTTTATAANGGAGCCAATCAGGCGCATAACGCATTTCGTGTGACATGCTAGTACGATTTTGATTGGCGCGCGCACGCATCACGCAATCAGGAGCCAATCAGGCGCATAACGCATTTCGTGTGACATGCTAGTACGATTTTGGTCCCCATAATTTTCATACCCCGGGCCTATATATGTAAATCGATTCTAAAGGAGTAAACTCCAAATATTAGTCATTTACAATTTAGAAATCTAAACATAATGTGACTGTCAACACTGAGGTTTGAGATTGACATTTGACAAACTTTTGGCGGGAACATAATATCTTCCTTTTTCCCTTCGTCTACGTCTCGAAAAACTAAAGTTTTAGATTTGTATCAATATAAGCAAGACTTATAAATTAGTTCGCCAAAAAAGTTTCACTTCTGACATATGTACTTTGTACGCACGCACTTTTTTTAATTAAAAACACCGAACTAATGTTGTTGATAATACCAAAAAAACACACCTTTAATTCTTCTTTGTTTCCATCTTATCCCACTAGGTGGGGCAGCACAGCGAATTTTTCTATTCCATTCTCTCCTACCAGCCGTTATCTCAACACTCACTCCTATCTCTCTTAAATCATGGTTCACATACTCCATCTCTGTCTTCTTCGGTCGACCTCTTCCCCCTCTACCTTGCACTACCATTTCGGTACATCTCCTAGTCACATGCATCTCCTCTCTACGCATCACATGTCCATACCACGCTAACCATAAAACGCATCTTTAATTACAAGGATAAATATCATGTATCAAGCGAAATGTCGCTTAACCCAAATAGCATTTCATCCTTCGATATGGTTCATGGGAGGTGCTGGAAGGATTTACTGAACCGTATTCCCGACAACTCGTATTTACGATCGCACCAATCGCATCCACTGAACCCACTCCGGGTCATTCAGGTCAATAATTTGAATTGGAAGTCGTCGTGGCCTAAAGGATAAGACGTCCGGTGCATTCGTGTTGAGCGATGCACCGGTGCTCGAATCTCAGGCGGGTACCAATTTTTGTAATGAAATACGCATTCAACAAATGAACGAATGAATGAATGGGAAAATCAGAGAGTAATTGGTGATGCTATGGAGGAATTATATCTGTAGGCATGCTATAATTAAATGTTTTCAATTTGTACTAAAACTGATTTGACGTACCCGACCTTGTTTCATGGTACATGTGTTGCGCCATCTAACAATCTAATTGTGGCTTGTCGAAATATTAAGGTATTCAAATGCCATATTTTTATAGTTAGCTTGGCAAATGTTTATTATTTTTTATTGAAGTTAAGGTAGTCTAATTTTGTTCCGGATCCTCCTGATCCATTAACGGTGCTTTTAGGTACCACAAGCACCGGTCACCGCTCACCCGCAAGCGACGGGCTCGACGAGCGAATTAACCCACAGACACAGCCCACTGAGTTTCTGGCCGGATCTTCTCAGTGGGTCGCGTTTCCGATCCGGTGGTAGATTCTGCGAAGCACTGCTCTTGCTAGGGCCAGTGCTAGCAACACACCCGGTTTGAGCCCCGTGAGCTCACCTATACGTCAAGGAGAAGCTGATGATATAGCCTTTCAAGGCTATCAGAATAGGTAGGAAAAAAAAGAAAACCCTTCCCGGAATAATAACTATAGAGTGGTTCAATTTTATCGGATATTCTAATAAAATTTATGAATTTTAACCAAAAAAAAGGAATATAAATTTGGATTTGGTCAACATGTAGATATGCAGACATTACATATTGGTATAATAAATAATCATTAGTATATGTAGATAGATATATATCGGTCTTATTCGTGAGAGTCCTCGATACATAAATGGTCGGTGTCTGCATTAGGAGCATTATTTCGACTCTAAGCTCGAAAAATGAACTTATCAAACTCAAGTAGAACACAATCTGATTCACACACAACAACGATTCAAGATCGAATGTTGTAAACAAACATTATCATTATTCTTGCCTTGTTTTTGTTTTAGCGAAACATTTGGCAAGGAAAATCCTTGAATTAAACTGTCTTTTAAAAAAACATTTCATCTGGGTTTTTTTTCGTATGTGAAAGACGTGGTAAATAATGCTCCTTTTGAATACGCTTTTATTAGCTTCAGACGTATGTATGTTAGTATGTATGTAACCTCTAGACGAATTATCTTAAAAGAAGTTAATTTGTTATAAAGATGAGATATGTATATGAAAATTTGAATATTGAAAGATTAGAAAGAACATAAGAAATATAAAAGCATTTTGAAATATTGAAATATAATAAAGATAAAAATAGTGGTGAAGCAATAGCTTTAAATGTTGTTTCTCTTTATAAGAGCAACTCAATTTGTGCTATAGTTTTATAAGCTAAACTGTATTTTGATGTAAATAAATGTATGTAACGGAATCTTTGAACATGATTTTGACCCCCTTCAAAACGTCGGATTAACTCAAAATTTGGCATACTTATTAAGGACCGATGACAATTTAATATTAAAAAAAAAATTGAAAAAATTTAAATTCAAAAAATGAAAAATAAATATTGTTTAAAAAAAACTAAAAACGCTTTTATAGAAAATCCAACTAAAATATAGAACATAAATTTTAATTAAAAATAGTATAAGTAAAAATGATTTTATTGTAAAAAGTTATTTAATATTTCTATAAAGCGTTTTTTTTTAAGTTTTTTTTAAATATTATTTTTGTACAGATTATACATGTTTTTTTTTGCACGGGGATACAGTCGCGCGCTTTTCGCGTCGAGCGGAATTTGGTGAATTAAAAACGAACTAAAACCTTCAGTCACTGACCAACCCGCGTCCGACTTGCCATCAGAGACTTTGTATCTGATGGCAAGTCGTATTGAACCTAAATTGTCTTGTGAGTCGGCGCGGGTAGATACCACGACACCGCCTTGTTGCCTGAGTGAATACACTGCTTGTAGTTAATTTCTTTGAAAAACGTTGTCAGCACTTTTGACAGCTTTTGAGACCGCAAAATTTACTACAAATTGTTTGAAGTATTCGGTGTATAGCTATTAACTACGTACGCCTAAAAGCGGAACAAACAGAGGGTAGACAGATCGATCTGTTCTTAACAACCTTCTCCTTGCTTGGCTCCGCTCATTACTGAGGGTCGTGACCCCCGCTGCTTCATTCTCTCATGTATTTTTTTTTTATTGCTTAGACGGGTGGACGAGCTCACAGTCCACCTGGTGTTAAGTGGTTACCGGAGCCCATAGACATCTAAAACGTAAATGCAGCCACCTATCTTGAGATATGAGTTCTAAGGTCTCAATATAGTTACAACAGGTGACCCACCCTTCAAGCCGAAACGTGCTTCACGGTAGAAATAGGCTGGGTGGTGGTACCTACCCGTACGGACTTACATGAGGTCCTACCACTAGTACCTAAGCTCCATACAAATTTGAGTTAACTTTAACACGATGTAGATGCGTATCAATAATAAAAAAGCAGTGGAAACATACAAACAGACATCATTCCCGTAGGATATCCAGTCTCACTCCTCGGATCCATGTTGGAAGATAAAGCCGAGACTAAAACGCAATAAATGTATAAAATTCTATACATTTCGTATAAATTTTCATTCACAAATAGGTAATTGAGGTCCAAAAACAAATATTGTTACACAAAACTATCACAATGCACGCACGAACCGCATTCAAAATGTATTATTTTTTTTTGCATTTGTATCCATAAGTGTTTCGGCATTAAGTTGATGTAATTGCACTGATCTTATTGAGTAATAATTGTTCATTTGTTAAGAGCTTCTAAACCGACACTAAATATTATTGATGATTTTTACGTGTAAAAGTCTTTAAGGTTTGTCGTCAATAATTAAATTTTATGTGTAGTTCCCGTAATAACAAAATGAATTTCACATTTACATTTTTAAACAATTAACTAATCCATATTATCATCATTCTCGCTAAATGCATTTTTTTCTCTCATTCATAACGAAATGAGAGCTTATTACGTGTTTATTTACGTAACAAAAGCGTTATAAAAAATTAAACAATTTCCCGCCACTTTTATCCGTAGGCAAACGCGTAAGCGACTGTGCGGCTTAATAGTAACTGACCTCGTTGAACACGGCAAAGGAAGTTGATATGTCTCACATGACAGTTTCCTTGACACTATACAATTCGTTCCTATTGAAAAAATCAGTGATGAAAATCAATATTTATATAAAATCCGAAAATATGATGTAGTCGTAGCCAATTGAACTTCAAGTGGGTCGTGACATTGTCATGTTTTTATTATGATGATGTGCAGAAGAGCTTGTGGACTCCACAAAGCGATTGGCGCTGCTCAATTTGAATCTAATCGATAACTCACTCGCTATGGTACAGCTAGACTGTTAGCAAATCCCACCCTTCCTGGCTGAGCCCTTGCTCGCCCATCTGCCCTGGTAAAACTGGAATGGCCTCGGGGCCACCAGTAATCTCTCAAATACAAAAAGGTACGGCTGGACTAGACGGCCGAGCTTTTTTTTTATTGCTTAAATGGGTGAACGAGCTCACAGCCCACCTGGTGTTAAATGGTTACTGGAGCCTATAGACATCTACAATGTAAATGCGCCACCCACCTTGAGATATATGTTCTAAGGTCTCAGTATAGTTACAACGGCTGCCCAGCCCTTCAAACCGAAACGCAACCTAAAGTAAAACACTTCTCGTAGAAATAGGTAGGCGTAAGGTACCCAAATATTATAGAATTTATAAAAATGGTTGGTTAGAAAGTTCTTAATAGAAAATATTCGGATCATTGTACTGGTTTTATCAATATGTGTTAACGCTTTTGTTAGTTGCTATGTTAGTGAAAATAACAAGCCCCACAAAAACTAATGCCATTTTTATTAATTACCATTGTTATTATCGACCATTTCAATATTCCTAATAAAAAATACAAATATTTACATTAGTCTACTTAATTATAAAAAGCATGATAGCATAATATGTTTCGAGAATTATTTTGGCTTCTGTTTAACATTCCGCCTTTAAACGTCGAAAACAAATACATATTTGTAAAACAATGGATACATTTTTGGCACATTCCATAGGTAATTAATTAATGCTATCGCTAAAATATCTACTGAATCCTTTTGTAAACAAAGGAAGATCGAACGTGAGCATTTATTGGTTAATCATGTTTTCATTAATTTAATGTCAGGGTTCGATGATGAGCTGGTTTGTGCAAAAAGCCTTTATTTATTATCTATAGAAGTGCAGTGCCACGTGATTTTTTTAAGTGTGGCTGTTAGTAACAAGCCGTTAATCTTTTTTTTTAAATGGCTGTCATCTGCCGCTATTAACACTGACAATTCCTACTTAAAACGCGAGCTTAATGATGATAATTGAAAGTGAACAAATTATGTCGATACGTTTAGTCTTTTTGGAACTTAAAAAAATTACGCAATTTTTTGAAATGGTCAGTAATCCCTAATTTTTATGTAGGCATTACCGACTTCAGTTCTGTTGCTATGGAGGTTTCGGATAGCAGAGTAAAAATAAGTAAAAAAAAAAACTTTTTATATTAAAAACGATTTTGCTCGCGATATCATACAAAGAAAACGAAAATCACTTTGTGTGTTTTTTAAATTATTATTATAGCTTATTCTAAAAGAATAAATGTGATTTTATTAATACATCTTCGGTTTCTATCTACACAAAATAAGTACCTAATTACTTGTCCGGACTAACTGATTGATTCGTAAACACTGAACCAAAGCCGCTAAAGTCAACTTGAAATTTTCACATTTAAGTCCTAAGGAGATAAAACCAGAGATCGGTAACATGGAAGAAATTAAAAAATAAATAAAAATAGTGTATGAAAAATTATTTTATTGTAAAAAAAGCGTGGGTTGCTTTTCAGGATACTATCAAAATAATCCTTCTACTCATATCTGCTCATAAAATATTTAAAACTACTAATACCATGCATCTCACGCTTTTTTTTACAATAAAATCATTTTTTCTTACACTATTTTTAATTCAAATTTATTTTCTATTTTTTAGTTGGATTTTCTATAAAAGCTTATAAAAGCGTATTTTGTTAGTTTTTTTAAACTATTATTTATTTTTCATTTTTTAGTTGAATTTCAATTGTTTCAAATTTTTTTTACAATTTTCTTTTTAGTATTGAATTGTCATCGGTCCTTAATAAGTATACCAAATTTCGAGTTAATCCGACGTTTTGAAGGGGGTCAAAATCATGTCAAAATTCCGTTACATACGTCTGAAGCATAGATAGGTTTCCTACTTCAGTGGTCTGAAGCTAATAAAAGCGTATTAGAAACAGTAATCCACATACAGTAAAATATTCCGATTCATCCGTGCAAAGCCGTGGCGCTAGTCTTTAAGTTTGATTGCAAGTTTCAAAATAAAAGAGCAACGTGCAACTTATGTGTGACGCAAAATTACAAACAAACTCTGGAGACTTAGAAGAAAAGTTAAAAAAATCTATGGCTTAGGATCAATGACCCTTAGTAGTGGTCTGACGTATTGTTGTTTTCTTTCGATATAATATTAACATCGGACAAAAATGCATATTGTTAACTTCTTTAAAGAGCTATAAGCATAGACAGACCAATACTTTGTTACGACACTATTATTTTAACGCTTTTTCTCACGATTAACACATTGTTTATTTTAAGAATGGAATTTAATAAAAACGTTTCTGCTACTATCTGCATTGGTGGTACCTAGCCACTAACAACATGTGCATTTATTAATTTTCCTTAGCCGCCCGACAAACGTAAACTGTATAAGAAGAAGAAGACTAGCTGTACCCGTCCGCGTCGCTGGTCATTTAAAATTAACATTATTATTTCTCACCCCCACAAAGATTCTCATCATGAACACCCCCGCAACTGGTGTAGGGAGTCCAACACTCACATAAATATTAGTCTATCCATTAAGTACAATGACATGTATTTTCTATATGGTGGTTTATTTTGTTTACTGGTGGTAGGACCACTTGTGAGTCCGCGCGGATAGGTACTACCGCCCTGCCTATTTCTGCCGTGAAGCAGTAATGCGTTTCGGTTTGAAGGGTGGGGCAGCCGTTGTAACTATACTGAGACTTTAGAACTTATATCTCAAGGTGGGTGGCGCGTCTACGTTGTAGATGTCTATGGGCTCCAGTAATCACTTAACACCAGGTGGGCTGTGAGAGCTCGTCTACTCATCTAAGCAATAAAAAAAAATAAAAAAAATATGGATACCAAGTTTCAAGTCAATCGGATGCCCGGTTCAGTATTTATAACGAAACATCCGTAAAAACCACTGTAGATTTATATATTAGTATAGATTATTAAATTTTTTTCCGCTAACTATTCTTTGGTAGATTAAGGGGCTATTCCAACTAGGCGCGGGTGGGTAGGTGAGCTCGCGCCCTCAACCTGTGAGAATTTGAATTTGCTAACACTAGCCTTAGCAAGAGCAGCGCTTCGCAGAATCTATCACCGAATCGGAATCGCGACCCACTGAGAAGATCTGGCGATATCATTTTTTTTGCTTAGGTGGGTGGACGAGCTCACAGCCCACCTGGTGTTAAGTAGTTACTGGAGCCCATAGACATCTACGACGTAAATGTGCCACCCACCTGAGATATCAGTTCTAAGGTCTCAAGTGTAGTTACAACGGCTGTCCCGACCTTCAAACCGAAACGAATTACTGCTTCACGGCAGAAATAGGCAGGGTGGTGGTACCTACCCGCGCGGACTCACAAGAGGTCCTACCACCAATAATTACACAAATTATAATTTTGCGGATTTGATTTTTATTACACGATGTTATTCCTTCACCGTAGAAGTCAATCGTGAACATTTTTTGAGATTTTCGTATTTCATTAGAAAAATTGGTACCCGCCTGGGATTCGAACACCGATGCATCGCTCAACACGAATACAGCGGACGTCTTTATCCTTTAGGCCACGACGACTTCAAAACTCAGTGGGCTGTGTCTATGTGTCTGTGTGCATAAATCGTAAAAAAATACGTTTTAAAATTCCAACACAATTGAGTATAGAATAAAGCGAAAATTTAAGTCGAACGCGTAAAGTATTTAGATTGTTTTTCCGTTGGGTATTGAGACCACGGAAATATTATGAAAACTTATAAATTAACATATTGTTATGTCGGCGAGTGGAATGCCATATATCACCGAATAGCCGAACGAATATCGAAGGTACTAGTAAAACAGAGAAGTACAACGCCATCTATTGTCAAATAGCAGAAACACACTTCGAAGCTCGACTTGCCCAGAATGTACTCGATAAATCTAGGGATGTCGTATCTATACTAATATATAAATCTACAGTGGTTTTATACGGATGTTCCGTTATAACTACTGAACCATGCATCCGATTAACTTGAAACTTAGTATCCATGTAGAAAATACACGTACTTAATGGATAGGCTAATATTTATATGAGTGTTAGACTCTCTAAGCCAGTTGCGGGGGCGTTAATGATGAGAATCTTGGTGGGGGTGAGAAATAATAATGTTAATTTTAAATGCCCAGCGAAGCGGTCGGGAACATCTATCGACTATAAAAGCGTTGCAGAGATAGCACGCATGTTCCGTTCTAAGTGATAAATACAGTTTTAAGTTGTACTTTGGTGGAACATTTATTTATCCCAAACCCCAGCGCGTAACAATATGTTCTAACAGGATGTCGAGGCAGATCGGGTTTATGTATTCTAATTACGCAATGAGCAGCCGAAAACACAATTAGTCTAGTCGACAAGTTAAAAATTGTGTTAATTCGACATACTACTGCTAAAATTATGTGGTTTAGCTCATTCGATTCGAAAAAAATATTTTTTTTCTAAAAATCATAATTGTCAGTTCTATATAAAATTGTAAAAAAAAATTTTTCAAAAATATATAAATAGTCCATTTGTTAACAAAATGTTTATAAACAAATGGATAAAAAAATTCTTTTTTCAATTAAAAGATGTCTTTTATTGACATAAAAACGAAAATATAATAATAAATAACGAAAAAAAATTTCTTTACAACATAATTGTGCTTTTTCTTTTTTGTTTACTTAAAAAAAATATTATTAACAAAATATTAACAATTTCATAACTTAGACGACGCAATCTTGTTTAATATATTTATAAGAAGAGGTCCACGAGGCGAAATAATTTTAAGGTAATTATTTAAAAAAAATTTTTAGTTTAGAAGGATGATGGAAATTGGAATTTTTTTTCGTAATTAACAATCGTCTAGAACAGTCTTTCTCAAAGTGGGCGATAACGCCCCCTGGGGGGCGTTTGAAACCTAGAGGGGGGCGTTAAGGGGCCCACGAAAAAATGGGGGGCGTTGATGTGGGTTAGGGGGGCGCTGTAAAATTTGTAATTTCATTTACTTTATAGTATTTAAAATTTTACTAAAATTAAAACTCACCTACTACACAATAAAGAATAATTAGTTTATATTTCTACCCTGTATGATGTTATAAAAACTTAAAATAATTAACATAAATAGATTTCGTAGGATAGCCCACACACCGTACGCAATCAAGTTGTAACAAGTTTCTGCAGAACATGATCGATGATAGAGCAATTTTACCTTAATTACATTGCACCAGAAATTATTTTAAAGATTAGAAAAAAACTACCATGCAGAGTTTTAAAATATTACACATACGTAAACTAACACAAATTGAGGTTTTCTTTACTTTCTTTCTTGTTTCTAACTTAAGGGCATTTTAAAGCATTTTCCTAGCATTTTATAAGAAATTACTGATGTGAGAATCATAATTTTTATATAAAATGGAAATACGTATATAATTATTGTTCAAAAACTTGTCTTAGATTATTATTTTTTACAATTTACCCATTACCGTCCAATGTCAAATAGTATAGTATAGTAAGCCTAAACAGCTGACTTATTGTAAACATTGTACTATTTTATTTCTATATAAGAATAGGTTGGGGAAAAAGTTTATTCGCATTTTTTAAGAAAATTCACAACATTTTTTAATATAGTTTATTCACATTTAACTAAAGTATGTCGGTATCATTTTGTTCGATAGCTTTTTGCCATCTTTTAGGTAGGGACATGATCCCATTGCTATAGAAATTTTGGGGCTTCTGATCAAAATACCGCGACAATTGGTTTTGGCAGTCCTCTCGTGATGCTAACCTGACACTGCCTAAAGAATTCTGAAGAGACCGAAACAGGTAGAAATCTGAAGGTTCAAGGTCAGAACTATACGGCGGATGCATTAACACCTCCCAGCCAAGCTCTCTTAATTTTTGCTGAGTGGCTAAAGATGTGTGAGGTCTAGCGTTATCGTGATGAAAAACCACACCCCTTCTGTTGATTAATTCCGGCCGCTTTCTCTCAACTTCTTGCTTTAATCTCATCAGTTGTTCGCAGTAGAGTTCAGAATCGATGGTTCTGCCTGGNTAGTTTACGGACAATAAGCAATAAACGAAACGCTATTTTTTGAAGGTGTTTAATTGTTAATAACTTTTGGAATTTTTTATGTGCTAATTCAATTTTTTAGCACAATGGTCTAGACATTATTCCGAATCGAATGAGCTAAACCACATAATTTTAGCAGTAGTATGTCGAATTAACACCATTTTTAACTTGTCGACTAGACTAAATTATCCACAGACCTTTGTATGTGTGTAAATAAATACTTTCAGTTCTAATTCAACGTTTGAAATATATTTCGCAATACGGCATGTTAATGATTTGTATACACATACATAAAAAAAAAACTACAAACTATTGCATATGAAACACATTCTGATTTAATTCTAACATACATTAACTGCACGAAATATAATTTAAACAGTTTCACAAATAAGTATCGCCTAATATTAAACATTTCGCAAGTAATCTCTCTATGTTTTGGGTTTGCATCATATCTGATCATCATCGTGGCCTAAAGGATAAGACGTCCGGTGCATTCGTATGTAGCGATGCACCGATGTTCGAATCCCGCAGGCGGGTACCAATTTTTCTAATGAAATACACATACTTAGCAAATGTTCACGATTGACTTCCACGGTGAAGGAATAACGTCGCGTAATAAAAACCAAACCCGCAAAATTATAATTTGCGTAATCACTGGTGGTAGGACCTCTTGGGAGTCCGCACGGGTAGGTATCACCACCCCGCCTATTTCCGCCGCGAAGCAGTAATGCGTTTCGTTTCGAAGGGTGGGGTAGCCGTTGTAACTATACTGAGACCTTAGAACTTATATCTCGAGGTGGGTGGCGCATTTACGTTGTAGATGGCCATGGGCTCCAGTAACCACTTAACACCAGGTGGGCTGTGAGCTCGTCCATCCATCTAAGCAATAAAAATATATATATATCACATTAGGTTTCGTACAATATCGTTTGTCTTGCTTCGCGCCCTTCTGTTTTACTTCAATGTTCGGTTTGGAGTTGTTCTGGTGGCCCGGAGGTTTTTCCAGCTTAGACGAGTGGGGCGCTTGAAAGCTCAACCGGGGCGGGGTCTTATCAACGAGGATGTCAGTGTGTCCGAGGGAAGTCCAATAGCTTAAAGATGGTTTGTGAGAATACATATCTGTTATCTGGAAATTACGACCGGCGAAAACGTCCGGCAAAATTCCGGTTAATAGTATGAACTAAGTCTCTCGTTCTTCCACAACTAAGGGGACCTCTAAGGGGATCCCAACGTTTTCACGAAAGAGTAACTAATAAAAAAGCGTTTTCAAGGACAATTCGTTCAATCGCAATTATTCGCTCTTTCGTTTTTTCCCTACCTATTCTAGTAACCTCTAGGGGTTATACTAGATTCTTCGGGCGAGTAGATGAGCTCACGGGGCTCTAACCTGACGACGTTGCTAACACTAGCCCTAGCAAGGGCAGTGCTTCGCAGAGTCTACCACCGGATTGGAAACTCGACTGAGAAGATCTGGCGAGAAACTCAATGGGCATTTTTTTTATTGCTTAGTAGGGTGGACGAGCTCACAGCCCACCTGGTGTTAAGTGGTTACTGGAGCCCATAGACATCTACAATGAAAATGCGCCACCCACCTTGAAATATAAGTTCTAAGGTTTCAAGTATAGTTACAACGGCTGCCCCACCCCCTTCAAACCGAAACGCATTACTGCTTCACGGCAGAAATAGGCGGGGTGGTGGTACCTACCCGCGCGGACTCACAAGAGGTCCTACCACCAGTAATTACGCAAATTATAATATTGCGGGTTTGATTTTTATTACACGATGTTATTCCTTCACCGTGGAAGGCAATCGTGAACATTTGTTGAGTACGTATTTCCTTAGAAAAATTGGTACCCGCCTGAGATTCGAACACCGGTGCATCGCTCAACACGAATGCACCGGACGTCTTATCGCTTAGGCCACCACGGCTTCCTAACTTTTATACCCTTATGGGCATCAGCAATGCAGGGATACAGCCAAGCTGCTGTCCACCACTAAGTACGCCCCGGAAGCTTTGTTTGAAGAAATAAATTATCGGCTGCACATGTTCGGGTCACAAAACTAAGGTTGAACTAATTTCATTGAAATACAAATGCATTAATTAATTATATCAAACGATAACCGTTCTGATATACGTCAATCAATTTGTTGTTTATCAATATTCAAATCATATAAAGCTTAGGATACATTTAGAGCATCTTTTATTTATTTTTATCGGTGGTGTATGAGCAAATGCGATAACTAATTATGTGTATAATCAAAGTGATGTTTCATGTTTCATTGGAAATATTGGAATTTCTAAAATTACCCTTATTTAACTATAGAAGTTAATATAATCGATATATTTCAACGTTTTTGCCGCTCTGCAGTCAAAGGTGTTTTAGCATTGCTAATGTCCATGGGCGACGAAAACCACCCGGCCAAATGTCTCGTTGGGTGTCTGAATTTCATAACCCTGTAAAATAATTATGAAAAATCTCTGCAATGATAAATTCCGCATATTATTAGCGTTGTTGAAGTTAATTATTCGTAATGATGTATGTAACATATCAGAGGCTTTCATAATTGTAGCATTGAAACTGTTTGCTTACAAGCCTAACGTGAATCGAAAATAAGAATCACCACCATCATCATATTTTGAAATGAAAATTACTTAGTTATGTAAGGTTTGTTGTAAAATAATTAAATTTGTTAATGTTAAGACAATTTTCGGATTGTCAAATAGAAACACTGTTGGTGGGAGCAATTACAGTAGTGGGGACGTGACATAATAAAAAAGGCGGTAGTCTGAAAAAACGGGACAGATATCAGTGTATTGGGTAGTGAGTAGATGTCTAAAGATTGTAAAAGTGGAGTTACAAATAAAGGAATACAGATTTAAGTAAGCTACTGCAATCTGTGTATTATTTCCTGACTGGTGGAAGTGGAGTTTTACAGTTATTTTAAGTTAAATAAGTAATCATATTTCCTCTCGGTGTACATTCAACTTCGTTCCCATTACATTTCCCATAAATGAGTACCATTCCAATCTCAAACCATTTGTAGTGAAAATGTCCTCGTATATATTAACATTTTGCGTGTTATTTATTGTAAATTTTACTTGGTGTTTTCGTTTAGGTAAGTTTTAAAATTGTTCACTACAATAAAAGACTTACAAGACAAGATTGTAGTTCTTTTTTATATTAAAGCTCACGTTAGGACATGGTTCTCTTGGTTACAAGTAATTACTGAAATCCTAGACATTACAATGTGAATATCACCACCGAACGCAAAGCCCCTTCAGTAGTAGCAGAACTGGACCGGATCGTCCGGTGGCCTAAATGATGGATAAAGTCGTCGTGGCCTAAAGGATAGGACGTCTGGTGCATTCCCATCTAGCGATGCACCGGTGTTCGAATCCCGCAGGCGGGTACCAATTTTTCCAATGAAATACGTAATTAACAAATGATCACGATTGACTTCCACGATGAAGGAATAACACACGTATAATAAAAATCAAACCGGCAAAATTATGATTTGCATAATTACTGGTGGTAGGACCTCTCGTGAGTCCGCATAGGTACCACCACTCTGCCTATTTCTGTCGTAAAGCAGTAATGCGTTTCGGTTTGAAGGGTGGAGCAGCCGTTATACTATAAAAATTGAGACCTAAGAACTCATGTCTCGAGGTGGGTGGCGGTATTTACGTTGTAGATGTCTATGGGCTCCGGTAACCACTTAACACCAAGTCGGCCATGAACTCATCAAGTCACCCAAGTAACAAAAAGAAACGCGACGCTGTGACGTATCCTTCCTTAAACATGCCTTAAAGACTTCCGAACGAAAAGAAATAGCCCATAGCAATTTTTAATTAGTACGGTTTGCACTGCAATCCCAGAAAACAAAGACAGAGATACAAGAGAACACAAAATAAAATGGCCCACGGAATTTTATCTGAAAGGAGAGGAAATAAAAATGAAGGACTCTACTCTCGAAAAGCCATTTGAAATGTGGTACGTACCCATTTCATTTGTATGCTAACATAGTATTTATAACTAGGAGTTATTAAAGTAAAGTAAATAAGTAAATAATAAATAATAAATATTTACTAACAGTCACGCCACGTTAACCGGCCCCGTGATAAGTTCGTAAAGAACTTGCGTTACAGGTACCAGATAACGGATGTAAATGTAAGATTTTTATTATACACATACATATATTTAATATACATCCATAACCCTGGAAAATACATTTATATTTATCATACAAATATCTTCCCTTGGCGGGATTCGAACCCGCGACCCCCTTGTGTAGTGACCATGTCACTTACCACTACACCAGACGGCCGTTAAGTTATTGCTACTTAACTTGTCTTACAATTGTTGAATGAGATCCGAACGAGGCGTAATAGACCTCTTTTTTTTCCTACCTAAGCTGATAGCCTGGAGAGGCTATTTCAGCGTAACCTTAACTAGTAGGTGAGCTCACGGGGCTCAAACCTGACGACGTTGCTAACACGAACCCTAGGAAGAGTCATGCTTCGCAGAATCTACTACCGGATCGGAAACGCGATCTACTGAGAAGATCCGGCTAGAAACTCAGTGGGCTGTATCTCTGGATTAATTTACTCGTCGAGCCCTTCGTCGCAAGCGACGGGTTCGACGAGAACGTTGACCGGTGCTTGAGGTACCTAAAAGCACCGTTAGAAAGACCTCGATTGACACTTAACACATTGACTGCCATTTAGGTCACCGGTGCCCTACGCGGCGCACTGAAGTAATCATGTCGATTTCTGTTACTAAGCATCTGGATTGCCTGACTTTGCCTTCTTTAGTTTTTAAGGTATGTTTCAGGCTTCTAGGTCTCTTGGAAATAGTTTTATTCTCAGTATCTTCGGGTTTTTCTTTCCCAGAGTCTGCTAGATATTCCTGTACTTAAGTAACAACAGAAATCGACTTAATTACTTCAATGCGTCACGTAGTGCATTAATGTCCTACATGGAAGTCAAAGGGTTAAGGTCCTAAAAAGTACTCCACCTTAAGCGGCGACACAGCCATGTCCACTGATTTTGCAATTATGTCGCACCTCCCGCCATCGGAGCAGAGTTCATCCATATTACTTGGAATGCGTTCATCGACAGTGCGTTCCCAGAAGTCTTTTTTGCCACGTACCATCCGGCTATGGAATGAGCTCCTCTCCACGGTGTTTCCCGAGCGCTATGACATGTCCTTCTTCAAAAGAGGCTTGTGGAGAGTATTATGCGGTAGGAAGCGGCTTGACTCTGCCTCTGGCATTGCTGAAGTCCATGGGCGACCGTAATCACCTACCTTCAGGAGGGCCGTATGCTCGTCTGCGTACAAGGGCAATAACGTTTTAAGTAATTTATTGTAAGTATTAAAAATGTATTAACTTAGAAAAATGAGGGTAGATCCTAAGCGCTTGTTTTTGCACAGGTACAGCGCTAGTTTGAAACGCTCAAGAGTTGATCACGGCGCTGAAAAGAGATATTACTACGCACCTACAGATGAGAACGACGGAACCATGTATTTGGTCAGTTTCCTAGGACAAATATTCTATTTCGCGACGAAGGTTTGGCCTTGATTGAGTAGTGACATGTTAGAGACAGGCAGGATATCCCTATGCAGCATGATAAGAGGGTATTCTGCGCCGACCCCAACTAATGTAGGATAAGGGCAGGAAGAACCAGAAGAAGATAGGCAGTAGAAGAAAAGAAGGTGAAGAAAGAAGATGTTGTTTTATTGTAGAAGTTTTTTCCTTTTTTTTTCTACCTAAGCTGAGAGCCTTGAGAGGCTATTTCAGTAACCTTAATTAGTAGGTGAGCTCACGGGGCTCAAACCTGACGACGTTGCTAACACGAACCCTAGCAAGAGCCGTGCTTCGCAGAATCTACCACTGGATAAAGAAAATCACGTCGCTTGAAACGAGCTCACACCAGAAGTCTTATTCACGACGATATCTTAATTTTTTTATTGCCCTTGTAGGCAGACGAGTATACAGCCCTCCTGAAGGTGGGTGGTTACGGTCGCCCATGGACTTTAGCAATGCCAGTGGCAGAGCCAAGGCGCTGCCTACCGTTAAATCCTGTATCTCGTGGTGGGAAGAGGCGTTAAATGTGTTTTGTCATGGTCAATGAACCCTGGGCGTTCCTTCCCCCAATCTTAATGTCCGGTTGACATTGTAGATACATCCCGTAACAATTGATCATGATTTAACAACCGGCTTGAGTTGTTCGGAAGATGTTTACGACAAAAGAGGAGCCTTGTTGTTACCTAGACTTGGAAAACTTCAGCACGTCGGTAAGTTCAGTAGCAGTAATGGAGATGTGCATTTACCTATTTCCTTGGAACGACTTTGTAGAACTAATGTTTATTGGTATCATGTATTTTACTAGTGGTAGGACCTCTTGTGAGTCCGCGCGGGTGGGTACCACCGCCCTGCCTATTTCGGCCGTGAAGCAGTAATGCGTTTCGGTTTGAAGGGTGGGGCAGCCGTTGTAACTATAGAGACCTTAGAACTTATATCTCAAGGTGGGTGGCGCATTTATGTTGTGGATGTCTATGGGCTCCAGTAACAACTTAACACCAGGTGGACTGTGAGCTCGTCCACCCAGTTAAGCAATAAATAAAAAAGGTCATTAGCAGTAATGAAGATATTATTATGCATTTACCTATTTCCTTGGAACGGCTTTGTAGAACTAGTGCTTATTGGTATCATGCTATCTATTAGTTTGGAATTAAGGACAAAGGGAAGATCTTCCCACCGAGCTGATGAATTTTCTCGGTACACATTCCTAATATGATAGTCCAGAATTTGCGTGTATGAAAACCTCTATTGAGAATGTCGTTAGCGCGATTCAGGCATTTGTCGGATATCAGAAAATATTCGACGACTTCGAGTGAGAATTAGCAATATTGCGCATATCTTCTTCTGAGTAGGTCTCTTCATTGCTGAAGGTCGTGTCTAATTTGAAATGTTGATCGCTCGATGCACAATGCTTCCCCACGTCTTCCTGTCCTTATTGGTCGGTGAGCGTCTTTACTAGATCAGACCAGTGGGTAGGTGAGCGTCCGCGTGATCTTCTCCCGTCAACCCGACTAACTACCATCAGCTTCTCTAAGTTATCGGGGCCTCTACAAGCGATGTGACCGAATGAGAATACGTTGGAAGCAGAATTAAGCAGATAGTGGACACCCTGGGACCATTGCATGAATAGTTTATATAATTATTATTTTTATTGCTTAGATGGGTGGCCGGCTCACAGCCCACCCGGTGTTAAGTGGTTACTGGAGCCCATAGACATCTATAACGTAAATGCGCAATCCACCTTGAGATATAAGTTCTAAAATCTCAGTATAGTTACAACGGCTGCCCCACCCTTTAGACCGAAACGCATTACTGCTTCACGGCAGAAATAGGCAGGGTGGTGGTACGTACCCACGCGGACTCACAAGAGGTCCTACCGCCAGTATATTTGTTTTGTCCTAATCAAATTTCGTTTTAAATTTTCCAGGGAATAAAACGATTGATGATCACGTCGTAGAAATACTGCGATCGTCTAAGACGATCAAGGATATGAAAATGAACATCGAGGCGTTGGTGTACTGGCAGGATGGATACCACATTCCAGTACGGTTGGTACTTTGCTAGATATTGCCTTAGTAACGGGAACGAGTGGGCTTATATTTAAAAAAGACCAACTCATTCCATCTTGACTTAAGTTCTGAGGAAACACATTAAAAACAGTCTTCAACAAACAACAGCATTCTGCCAGGGTCGCCATGTGGTGTGGCCTTTGTGCTTAGTGAGAGTTTTTTAACGTTCTCGATAGCGTGAAAGTTAGCTCATATTTGTATGGAATGGGATCGTTTGCCTATGTTTGCCGCTAGGGGCGCTGTTGCAATTGCATACAAAATTAGGTTAACTTTTACGCTATCGAGAACGTTAAAAAACTCGCACTAAGCACACAGGCCACGATGGATTAGAAGAGTTGAAATAATACGTTCTTTCAGTTTGAAGGTCCGGTTTATTGTGTAAAAAGGTGTATATAGTTACAAGACAGTAAGACAGTAGTGCTGACCCGAGTAAAAATGAAATTATAATTTTCTGACAAAAAAAAATTATTTCAAGTCTATCGCCGAACCACCGCTGCACGGTGTCCGCACCACAACGCTGAACCACCGCCGCACCACCGCCATTTGGCGGAAAATTCCGCCGCACGCTTCGAAAGAAATCTCCCAGCACCGCCGCACCACAGCCGAAGCATAGCCGAACGTTTCAAATTTTTTTTATTTTAGATCGCCGCACCACACCTGAATCACCGCTGCACACTAATAAAAAATAAAGGCTAATTTATCGATCCTGCAATGATAATTAATTAGTTTTTAATCAAACAACTCCTGAATAATTATTTTTATATTAATGAACTACAGTGGAGGCTACAATTTTATTACAGTGATGTAAAAGAAGTATTATTATTCTTCTGATTTTGCTCATTGCATGCAATTAAAATTTTGCAAGCACTTAAATTAATAAACACTGGACGTAAAAAACGTTTACATTCACACACACACACATGTATGTATATGAGAATGATATGTCACTGCTGTAGTTCAGTGGTGGTGCGGCGGTAGTGCAGCAAACCCACTCTTATTAAACAGTCGCGGCTATGGTGCGGAGGTGCTTCGGCGACCATAAAAAAATTCAAATCGTCACAGTCATAGTGCGGCGGCGCTTCGGCGATTAAAATGCCGTGCGGCGGTGCTTCGGCGGTGATTCGGCTAAATTCTGTTTTTACTCGGGGACAAAGCACTTGAAATAAGACTGCTTACATACTTGAATGGTTACACACTACAAAGTCAATAAACTTTTTTTTTAAGCCCATTAAAAAGGAATATGTACGTGTACACATTCAACATCATATAATTTCGGAGATCACGCGATTAGTGAGTTTTATTACGGTCGTATCTATCTAGGTTAACCTGAGATTAATCCGTATTTAATTTAAGAGGCCAGATCTTGCGTCAGCGAAGATTTGTCTAATACAGATTTCTTTACGTGAATTCTAATTATGTTTTACGTTTTAAAGAATAACGATACAGCAATACACGAACTCAAGAGGAAGTTTGGATAGCGTGACGATCAGTAACTACTACAATTTCAAATCTAAAGTTGATCCAAGCGATCTGGATGTTGAAAACGGTAATGCAATCCAATATAATATTGTCGTTGTTTAAGGTACCTTGATTTCTTTTTTTTATTGCTTAGATGGGTGGACGAGCTCACAGCCCACCTGGTGTTAAGTGGTTACTGGAGCCCATAGACATCTACAACGTAAATGCACCACCCACCTTGAGATATAAGTTCTAAGGTCTCAAGTATAGTTACAAAGGCTGTCCCACCCTTCAAACCGAAACGCATTACTGCTTCACGGCAGAAATAGGCAGGGTGTTGGTACCTACCCGCGCGGACTCACAAGAGGTCCTACCACCAGTAAATAGATGATAGTGATGATAATGAGTGATAGAAGGTTTAGTCGTAGAACCTTCTTTTTTTATGAAGGAAGGATTACTGGTAGCCCGGAGGACTTTCCAGTTTCATCAAGACAAATGGGCGAGCAAAGGCTCAGCCAGGAGTGGTGCTATCAGTGTGGGGTTTGCTAACAGTTCGCTGTCCTGTCTAGTTATCCTGAAAAGCACCCCACGCTTTTTTTTACAATAAAATATTTATTTCTTACACTACTTTTAATGGAAATTTATAAAAAAAAAACAATTTTTTAGTTGGATTTTCTATACAAGCGTATTTTTTTAGTTTTTTTTTTAAACTATTACTTGTTTTTCATTTTTTAGTTGATTTTTTATTTTTTTTATTTCATCTGAATCAGTCGGTAACTTATCCGAGAAATAGGTAATCGGCGCGCCTGGTAGTCTCCCTTCTTGGTCTTGACGCAGACACTCCGGGTCTCAGGAAAACGAAAAATCGCCAATCCTGATTATCCCACTGTGCCCCAGCGATTCTCAAACTTTAACCGACTTTACAGACTACCAATTATTTTTTTTGTACGTTTCTCAACCGTAATCTCATTATTTTTGTTTTGTTTCTTCGGGACATGCATTTAATTATAAACACCTATTGACAAACAGGTTTACAAAACGAACACAAAGTACCGAGCAGGTACACCACAATTCGTGTTTCTCGCAACAACAAACACGGAATCTTACGGTTAATATCAACGTAAATGATAGACTGCGACGTCCGTGAAGCAAGAGCTCTTTTACTGATGTGCACACATTACTATCGTGACGCAATTAGTTAGATGCAATTGGTTTCAAGCGGTACTGTTTAGTGGTCGAGCGTGATATGTGCCTGCATGGGTAGGTACCATCGCTCCATCTGGTGGAATAGCCGGTTTTTAATATAAAACTGAAACTTGAGAACTAATGTGACATTTGAGGCCGTTAGCGCAAAAGCGGTCTAGCCCATAATTTTTTTATATTCAAGCATAAATGTGTATTGGAATTTATTTAAAATATAATAAATGTTGATGCAAAACCGGCCTATCCATAGTTTCATCCATACATAACAGATGGCCTTGTAAACATTATTTTTGCGTGTATTGATTTTTTACCTACCCAAATTAAAATTCTTGAAAACTTAAACCTCATTGTTCCATACTAATTATAGACTATGGTAAGCTTAGGCCACTTTTGCGCTGACGGCCTCATTTATCGAGTTCTTGCTCATTCAGTAGTCTCAATCCTTTGACTGCCATGTAGGTCACTGGTGCCCTGTTTTTTCAGGCCGGTGGCAGCACCTCCTACGGGTATGTGGGAGTTGACAGTCTGCAGATGTTGTGAGCAGACCGCGGGCCCAAGGATGATTTTAGGGCCCTACTCACCAAACGACTCCCCTTGCACTCTCTCACGGACGTCCGATTCCCGGGTCAGAACTTAGGCAGAGTAGGGGGGTTACCGCGGTCAACACTCTCCGGGAAAGACGAATCCGAAGATATTGAAAATGAATCTATTTTTAAGAGACCTAAAATATTAAAACATATATGAGAGCAAACAAAAGAAAGCAAAGTTAGGTAATCCAGGCGCCTTAGTAATAGAACTCATCATAGTTACTTCAGTGCGCCGCGTAGGGCACTTGTGACCTATATGGCAACGACTAGTACTGAATGCCACTTTAGTTTTGAAGTTAAATAATGTTGGTTACAGAGGAAGCTGATTGTAGTAATGCAACTGCTATAGAAGGAAGGTCAAATTACTGGGACCTCAACTATAATAGGACAAGAGACTTGGCTTTCAAGCGGTAAGATCCACTAGAGCTTGCTGGATTTCACTTTACTTTCTTAAGGCATGAGATTGAAGGCTTAATAGTATTGTATCACGAATAGCTTATCGTCAAAACTGACACACATAGATTCGCATGAGAAACAGACAGTGTAGTGGGCTCACAACTCGCTTACTACCAGTAAAAGCCGGTTGATGTTCGCAGTATACTACTGGCATACTAGAGAGCGCTGCTGTCCAATCTCCGGTGAACCTAGTCGGCTATTACGACAGCCATGGAAAGACCTGGGGCGGCCCTGTTCTAGGCGGATACCATACTAACATATGAGGTCATTATCGTTGGAGAACAACTATGAGAAACGTTTAATACGCGATTTTGAAAATACCCAAAGCACATTCATTTTGTTAGTTACATATTCATTTAGGACTAGTTTAGTATGGCCATAAAAAAGAAGTATAAATGTCAGTTATAACCCATGTTTCCAAATTGTAATTGCTTTATTGAAATAAGTCCAGTGACCTTACGTTAAGGCCGAGTGAACAAAGATATTGGAATTGAAACTTTGACCCTGCGTCTGAAGTTTGGCGGCGCCGTCATTTTGATGTCTATGGACTCCGGTAGCCATTTTACAGTAGATTAGCTTTGGAATTTGTCATCTACGACATAGGAAGATCATTAAATTATTTGTCTATTTTATACGATCAGTTTCCAGAATTACCACAACGTGCTCTACGATGTAGGGGAATACGAAATGAGGAAAGCCATATTTCAAGATAATTTGGAGTGAGTATTCGCCATCATAGTTGTGCCATAACGAACGGTAAACTTTTGAAATGGACTGTCTGGTTGACAATTCAGACACATGTTGAGAACCTTGATACCATTGTGTCAAAATTTTCACGCAAATGCCAACGGAAAGGGCCAGTTTTTACACCATTGGAGACTATGTCCTTTGGTAAAATGCATTACTAATGAAACCTTACGTTAAAGTACATAACTCGCGTATTAATAGCATGCAAAACATTTTTGGTGCTTCACAAGGGATCTTTTTAGGAAGCTTAGTGTCGCGCAGCGAGCTATGGAGAGGACTATGCTTGGTATTTCTCTACGAGATCGAATCAGAAATGAGGAAGAATCAAAGTTACTGACATAGCCCGTAGGATTAACAAGCTGAAGTGGCAGTGGGCAGGTCACATAGCGCGAAGATCGGACGGCCGATGGAGCAGAAAGATTCTCGAGTGGAGACCACGTACTGGCAAACGCAGTGTGGGACGGCCACCTACCAGATGGACCGACGACCTGTTGAAAATTGCTGGTTCACGTTGGATGCAGGTGGCAACGGACCAGCCGCACTGGACATCAGTTGGAGAGGCCTATGTTCAGTAATGGGCAGTAGACGGGCTGAGATGATGATGATGAAAACATTAGTGATTAAGTAGAATCCTATAACAGATCCTGTACAAATGAAGGTACATATTGGTTATTAGTTTCTGAAGATGGGCTGGTAGTAGTCGAGAACAAGAGGATTCTATGAATTTGCTCTAGCACTTGCACAGCGTGATCTACAAAAACCTTCAGAGATCCGACTTAACTTACTACCGCTACTGACAGTGTAAGGCTTTCACATTATCGTACCTGAAAATCAACTACAAACACCCCATCCGCGTCACATTTTCAGCAAAATAATCGAGCATAACAAAAAGAACTTATCGTACAAAATGGAAATCAACCAGTTCGCTGATAAAACTGAGGAGGAGCTGAAATATTTGTCCGGGACCTGGATGTCCAGGGACGACCACGTGCCTCTACCCTTTCCTTACACAGAAGCAGAAATTGATGAAATGGTGCAGGCTTTACCAGATGATTTCGACTTGAGACTTGAGGGAGTCATTTCTCCAGTTAAAAGTAAGAAAGTGATATAATTAATCCTTTTTTGATGCTCATGACACAGTCTACAAATTATCGGATACCGTGGACATCACAATACCCAATAAATCCTTAGTATTAAAATCCTCAGTTATGTTTATATATCCAGCTGGACTCCTGATTCAGAATTAAGGATCTGGTGAAATGTTATGTTGCCAGTTTGCAGTGTTGGATCAGTTGGATCATATACTGTCCATCTTGAGGATATAACGGCTGCCTTCACAAAGTAATCGAGATTGCAATGTCACGACTCAAAGATATTTGGACGCAATGGCTGTGGGCTGAGTTATCCAACATCGTTACCATTATCAAAGTATTCAAGAGTAGTAGTAATAAATTATGTATTCACCTTATATCTTGACAATATCTGCTCTAGACCAAGATAATTGCGGCTCATGCTGGGCCTTCTGTTCCGCTGCATCCATCGGTGGCTCTCTGGCGAGGAGAAACGGCGGTCGGGACCTTGCTCTTAGCGAACAATCTCTAATCGACTGCGCTTGGGCGTTAGTATCAGTACAGCAGACTTTAACTCTAGTAGCAGACCAGAATTTTTTTTTAATTTTTTTATTGCTTATTGCATAGGTGGGTGGGACGAGCTCACAGCCCACCTGGTGTTAATTGGTTACTGGAGCCCATAGACATCTACAACGTAAATGCGCCACCCACCTTGAGATATAAGTTCTAAGGTCTCAGTATAGTTACAACGGCTGCCCCATACTTCAAACCGAAACGCATTACTGCTTCACGGCAGAAACAGGCATGGCGGTAGTACCTACCCGTGCGGACTCACATGAGGTTCTACCACCGTAATTACGCAAATTATTATATTGCGGGTTTGATTTTTATTACACGATGTTATTCCCTCACCGTGGAAGTCAATCGTGAACATTTGTTAAGTACGTATTTCATTAGAAAAATCGGTATCCGCCAGCGGGATTCGAACACCCTTGCATCGCTACATACGAATGCACCTTAATAGCCTATAAAGCAGACTTATCCTTTAGACCACGACGACTTCAAATGCCCGAAGAATACGAGCTACCTCTACGCTATTTGGCTTTTAGGTACAATCTGATGGGTTGCGACGGAGGGGCCGTGGATGATGCCATGCAATATGTGATGCAGCACGGCATTCCGGTGGAGAGCGAGTACGGGCCATACATGGCTATTGTATGTTGGAACTTTAATTGTGCTTTTGTTGTACGGTAGTTGTGCTTACTGGTGGTAGGACCTCTTGTGAGTCCGCGCGGGTAGGTACCACCGCCCTGCCTATTTCTGCCGTGAAGCAGTTAATGCGTTTCGGTTTGAAGGGTAAGGCAGCCGTTGTAACTATACTTGAGACCTTAGAACTGATATCTCAAGGTGGGTGGCGCATTTACGTCGTAGATGTCTATGGGCTCCAGTAACCACTTAACACCAGGTGGGCTGTGAGCTCGTCCGCCCAGCTAAGCAATAAAAAAAAAAGTGTGGGACAGCCTTTGTACAGTTTAGACTTTAGCCTCATCACTCAATGGCTCACACATCATTCACATTGCAATGAACACCTAAGAATATTACCACCTAAGAGTATTAGAATAATAAATAATAGTTTAGAAAAACTAACAAAATACGCTTTTATAGAAAATCCAACTAAAAAATAGAAATGAAATTTTAATAAATTTGAATTAAAAATAGTGTAAGAAAAACATGATTTTATTGTAAAAAAGCATGGGGTGCTTTTCAGGATATTATCAAAATAACCCTTCTACTCATATCTGTTCATAAAATATTTATAACTACTGATACATAAATATTTTTTGAACAGATATGAGTAGAAGCGTATTTTGTTACTTTTTTTTTAAACTATTATTTATTTTTCATTTCTTAGTTGAAATTCAATTTTTTATTTTTTTTTTATTATTGTATTGTCATCGGTCCTTAATAAGTATGCCAAATTTCGAGTTAATCCGGCGTTTTTCAGGGGTCAAAATCATGTTCAAAGATTCCATTACATACTAACATTACATACGTCTGCGTCATGATAATCGCCTTATCGTTGCCGCCGCTGACTACTCCCCGAATCCTGATCATGCAGGAGCCAGTCACCGTCGACGCCCTAGACACGTCCTTACGGATCCATCAGATCCAATAACCTTTGCATTAGATGCCTTCAGCTCTAATACTAGGGGCAGGCTTAGGGACCCCGGTAACCGTACTCGTCGAACTCGACAAAGAGGTCGACGTGCAACCTAACCCATGCATCAGCCCGCTGAGTTTCTCGCCGGATCTTCTCAGCGGGTATCAGCGATCTCTCTCCGGTAGTAGTATTCATTCGCGAAACAATTGCTCTTGAGTTGTCAGGTCTCCTTCGGAGGCGCTCGGGCAGTTGTTAGCAAATCCCGCCCCTCTTGGCTGAGCCTTTGCTCGCCCACCTGTCCTGGTGAAACTGGAAAGGCCTTCGGGCCACCAGTAAACTTTCAATCATTAAAAAAAAAAAAAAAATTCATACGTCTGAAGCTAATAACAGCGTATTAAAATAGTAAATTTGCCAAATAAATTCCTATGCCAGAACCCGTTTTGGGGAGATAAGACAGAGTATTCCTTCTCAATCACTTTTTTTAATTGTCTTTCCAGGTAGACGAGCATACGGCCCACTTGATGGTAAGCGGTTACCGTCGCCCATGGACGTCAGTAATAGCAGGGGCAGAGCCAAGCCGCTGCCTACCGTTAAGTACTATGAAATCGAAATCCCTTAAATAATCTAGTTCTAAATATCGCAGAATGGGTATTGCAACCTCAAGAATATGTCGAAGCTGTACATCATCACAGGATACGGTCAAGTGACTCCGAGGAGCCCGAACGCCTTGAAGCTGGCCCTGTACAAGTACGGGCCGGTGGCGGCCGGCGTCCACGTCACTAGCAACATGAAGTTTTACTCGAATGGGATATTTTACGACGTCGACTGGTTGGTGCCAGGGTTTTGTTACCTATTAAGCTATTGCATAGCTTTTATCGCGGGCCTTCAGCGCGGCGACCGAATCATGAAATTCCGTAATAGCTTTACCGCAGCAGTTCCCGAGTGCCACACGTTTTTTTTTTGAAGTGAAACTTTTTTAGAATCGTGATTTCTAACTCGATGAAACGAAAAAAGAAGTCCATAATACAAGCACATCAATGTATAGGATTCAGCCGGCGAGAGAATGAGATAGAACACATTAGACGTTTTCAGTGTGGTGTTTTATTTAATACAGCGCCATCTATGAGATTTTGTAATACTAACGTGCGTATGAAACCTCTTGTAGTGAATTTTAATTTAGGATTATACGTGAAGTTAAAATATCAATTCACAGAGGGCGCTACCTCACACTGTAAAAGATGATTTACTAATGACAAAATTTTACATAGACATTTAGGATAATTGTATTTTAATATTTGAAGGTTTTACTTGTACCACGTGTGAATTGCACACATGTATTTTTTTTTTTAAGATATTTGTTCTAAGATTAGTGTTTGTCTATGGTGTGGTTTTGGCGAAATCCGTAACTAGAACCTTAATAATTTTCAAACTTATAATTTCAATTAATTATAGTCGAATTTCGACTACTCTACCGGTATTACAATTAAAATTATTATTAAACAAATTATTGAAGGTTAAACAATTAAAAAATATTGCAGTGACAACAAACTACAGAACCACTGCGTCACAGTGGTGGGCTATGGCGTCAGGGACGGAGACACGTACTGGATCGTGAAGAACTCCTGGGGGGAAGGGTGGGGGGAAGGGGGATACATCCTGCTGTCAGCAACGAACAACAATTGCTTACTGAATGACATTGCTTACTACTCTGTAATCTAACCAGCGAGTGTAGTTGATATTAGATAATAAATACATTGGGTGTTTTCTTAATGTATATTTTTTGTTGCTTATTTTATTTTTATCTTTAATTGAGGCCGTCAGTGTAAAACTAAGCTTAACATAGTTTGTATGGAGATAATGAGGTATGAATTTAAATTTATATACTTCGTAGCCAAAAATCATTCGCGCAAAAATATTGTTTACAAAGCCATCTGTTATCTATGTGTGAAACTAGGGATAAACCGTTTTTGCATCAAAATTTATTATGTTTCAAATAAATTGCAATATATAAGGAGGAATATGAAAAATTGTGGGTTAGGCTACTTTTTTGGAACCGGTGGTAGAGTTAACGTTGTTATTTATATTTTGACTTTCAACAAGTGTGTCATACTGACATCTAAGTTGAAATAAATAATTTTGAATTTGAATTTGAATTTACGCTGATGGCCTCAATTGGTGTATTGGAACGTCTGTAGGTACCCAATAAAATACCTCCTACCTAATGGACTTCGATTGGGAACGAGGGAAGAAGTTTTCCTTCTTGCTTTTCTGCTGAGATATGTGTAATTTAATAGCACGCCATCTATCCAAGCCACATGGCGTTTTATAAATATCTAAAGTTTCTTTAGTATTAAATGAACCAACATTGTCACTTGAATATTTTCAGATTTTTTTCAGTCCATTTCCAATTATAATTTTATTGGCATAAAGTGATCTTGTGGATAGTCGATTAATCTTAAAATATTTATTTCTTAACTTTATTCTAAGGATCTCAGTAAAATCAGCACAGTGAAGGAATAAATTGTTTGTAAATAGCGCCATCTATTTAATTAAACCCAAAACTAGTTTAGTTTAAAGGTGGCGATTTGGAAAGTCTTAAAGAGTTCAATTTTATTTCAATAAAGAAACAAAATAATAACAATAAAAACATGGTTTAATAGTAAGTTGAAGTAAAAATAAATAAAAACATATTACATTTTTCCGGGTCAAGCTATTAAATCGTGTTAAAAGTAAAACCTTTGGCCTATCTCTGTAACAAAGTATTTTAACGTAATTTTGAAGTTTCAAATCGCCGGAATAACTTGAATATTTGCACACGAATCAAGGATCGTTCAAAACAAAAGAATTTTATTACTTCGCTAAATATCTTAGCTGAGATACTGAATGATTATTGTGTTATTTCGGTCTGCTTTTTTGTTTTGATTCATGGTATAATGGTGTATTTAAGTAAATGTTTAAAAATATTGGCATTAACTAATCTGAGGCAGTATCGTCCACTGAGTTTCTTGCCGGATCTTCCCAGTGGGTCGCGTTTCCGATCCGGTGGTAGATTCTACGAAGCACTGCTCTTGCTAGGGCCAGTGCTAGCAACACTTCGGTTTGAGCCCCGTGAGCTCACCTACGAAGGCGAAGCTCACCTACGAAGTTAGGGCGAAGCTGAAATAGCCTCTCAAGGCTATCAGCATAGGTAGGAAAAAAAAGGCAGTATCACTGGTCTCCAATTACGTTGCAGTGTGCTTATTGTAGTGCTAGCTTAACAGCGCCCCTAGCGGCAAAGGTAGGCAAACATTCCAACTCCATACAAATTTGAGTTAACTTTTACGCTATCGAGAACGTTAAAAAACTCTCACTAAGTACCTACACTGATCACGGCTCTCGATGGTGGGTTGAGCCGTCATTACCATCAAGTCTTATCACACAGCGGGCTTCGGAAGCCTTCCAGTTGCGCTATCCAAAGTTAAGACCGACCTGGCTTCTTCGCGCCGAACGTAGGTTACTGTATCCCGATTGCGGTAATTACAACAAAATTATTTCGAATGTGTTTCCAATAATTTGCGGAGACCCACGCAAATTGTGCGTTTTTATTAGACAATTAAGTTTCATCGCGGACGAAGACGCCTCTAGACAATGAGGCGTCCGATTGCTTTTATCCCCTCCCTATTCGCTGGTAGTCTAAGGGGCTATTCCAGTTACGCGCGAACGGGTGGGTGAGCTCACGGGCTCAACCTGAGAGAATTTGCCAACACTAGCCCTAGCAAGAGCAGTGCTTCGCTAAGTTCTAAGGTCTCAGTATAGTTACAACGGCTGCCCGACCTTTCAAACCGAAACGCGTTACTGTTTCACAGCAGAAATAGGCAGGGCGGTGGTACCTACCCGCGCGAACTCACAAGAGGTCCTACCACCGGTAAAAACATATAAGCCGAGTTTCACATATGAATAGAGTTTATTGAAGTGAAACTTCTTTAAGCGCGTTGAGAATGAAATTTAACTCAGTTTCGTTACGGCTAGAGAGAAAAGGGCCAGACGTTGTAACTATACATAAGACCTTAGAACTTATATCTCAAGGTGGGTGACGCATTTACGTTGTAGATGTCTATGGGCTCCAGTAATTACTGGGATATGAGCTCGTCCACCCATCTAAGCAATAAAAAAAGTGCTTATAGCGCGTATTCGTTGTGTGATGTCGGGTTTCAATCAAGATTTTTCCCAATACATTTTCCAATGGCAGTTTTTGTAACAAAGAGCGTCTAACTGCGTAGCTGTGTGTCGCGAATGTCTCGATTCCCGGGGTGCTACGGGAGGGGCTTTATTCGCAGTGAAGCGCGCGGTGTGAGCGCACGTATCCCATATAAAATGTCCATGTAAATTGTGTGTTGAAATAACAAAATAAAACATGTTGAGGTATTATTTGTTGTTGTCGTTAGTGCTCGCTGTTTCGCTGATGGCCGGTAAGTGTTCCTGCTATTTTTGTATACATATATCTTGTGATAAAAATCGTTTGATCGTGATTTGTCTAATTTGCTTTGATTGTCATATCAAATTTGTTCTTGAATAGAGTTCAAGGTATTGGGATGGTGATTTTAACGTTCTTAAGACAATCGATTGTACCTTGAGGATGCCTCTTCGGGAGGTGATGCGCTTATAAAAGAAAGTTCATCAAACATTGTTGTTTAATTTTGACGTAATATGTTCATTATCAAATTATTCAGGGTACTTTTGTTTTTGTTTTAAACTGATTTCTATGTAAGTGCATTCAATGTAAATGGCAGTGTTTTTTATATTGCTCAGACTGGTGAACGAATTCACCGCCCACCTGGTATTAAGTTGACACGGAAGCCACATGAACAACCCAAATTCCGCCACCTACCTTGAGGTATAAGTTCTAAAGCCTCAGTATAGTTACAACGGCTGCCTCACCCTTCAAACCGAAACGCGTTACTGCTTCACGGCAGAAATAGGTAGGGTGGTGGTACCTACCCGTGCGGACTCAAAAGAGGTTCTACCTATACGTAATTATAAATTTGCGGGTTTGATTTTTATTACACGATGTTATTACTTCACCGTGGAAGTCAATCGTGAATGTTTGTTAAGTACGTATTTCATTAGAAAAATTAGTACCCGCCTGCGGGATTCGAACACCGGTGCATCGCTCGATACGAATGCGCCGGACGTCTTATCCTTTAGGCCACGACGACTTCAAACCACTTCCCTCAGTCGACGTCGCCCTCGCCCTAAACACGTCATGACGGATCCTCCTGATCAATTAACGGTGCTTTTAAGTACCTCAAGCACCGGTCACCGTCCTCGCGAACCCATCGCTTACGAAGGGCTCGACGAGTAAATTAACCCATAGACACAGCCCACTGAGTTTTTCGCCAGATCTTTTCCGCGAGTCGCGTTTTCGATCCGGTGGTAGATTCTGCGAAGTACTGCTCTTGCTAGGGCCAGTGTTAGCAACACACCTGGTTTGAGCACCGTGAGCTCACCTACACGTCAAGGAGAAGCTGAAATAGCCTCTCAAGGCTGTCAGCTTAGGTAGGACTTTTTTTTATTGCTTAGATGGGTGGACGAGCTCACAGCCCACCTGGTGTTAAGTGGTTGCTGGAGCCCATAGACATCCACAACGTAAATGCGCCACCCACCTTGAGATATAAGGTCTAAGGTCTCAATTATATAGTTACAACGGCTGCCCCACCCTTCAAACCGAAACGTATTACTGCTTCACGGCAGATATAGGCAGGGTGGTGGTACCTACCCTCACAAGAGGTCCTAACCACCAGGAAAAAAAATCGATTCCGCTCGCTTCGATAACATGCAATACGCACGGGCTTGTACTCCCAGCACGGGGTTATGACATAACCTAATGGGATACTAGGAATGCAGATTGTTTACTTCACCTACTCGCTATAAGGTGATCGGGTGAGAGCAGATCGCAACTTTAATTGTTTACGTAAGCACGCACGTAACTAGCAAAAGTTCGTTAATTAATCTATTATCTGTCTACTGGACAAAAATCATACATCCCATAATACAAAGAGTTTTTAAACAAATGTTCACGATCGGCATCCACGGTGAAGGAATAACATCGTGTAATAAAAATCAAACCCGCAAAATTATAATTTGCGCAATTACTGGTGTTAGGAGCTCTTGTGAGTCCGCACGGTTAGGTACCACCACCCCGCCTATTTCTGCCGTTGTAACTATACTGAGATCTTATATCTCAAGGTGAGTGGCGCATTTGCGTTGTAAATGTCTATGGGCTCCGGTAACCACTTAACAACAGGTGGGCTGTGAGCTCGTCCACCCATCTAAGCAATAAAACAAAGTCTATACATATTCGCGTACCATCGTCGTGATGTTTGAACTGAATATGGACACGAAAAAAACGAATTGTCATTTAGCTCCGTAGCTGCTATCTTTTTGTAAACGTTGTCTAATACAATTTATAAAAAGAAGAAGAAAAAAGTTACGAAAATCTATATATATATATATATAAAAACGAATTGCTGTTCGTTAGTCTCGCTAAAACTCAAGAACGGCTCGACCGATTTGGCTAATTTTCGTCTTGAATTATTTGTAGAAGTCTAGAGAAGGTTTAAAAGGTAGATAAATATGAAAATTCCTTTTGTTTGTTTTAACTTTATTTTATACAAAAGTTTAGGTCTTTTATTTATCGATTGAGGCACTACGAAGTCTGCCGGGTCAGCTAGCTATACAAACAGCGTTATTTGTTCTATGGAAGAGCTAAAATGTCATGTTTTTATTATCTCGACTTCCACCTGGTGTTAAGTTGCAGTCAGATATGACAATGCGATTTTTGCTACATTAACACAAGACGTAAGCCTAATACAAACATACCCTAGTACAAATTGTTGATTATTATAATCAAAATTTAACTCAGAACTAACCCACACACCCTTTATGTTAACAGCCAGTTTTTTTATTGCTTAGGTTGGTGGACGAGCCTACGGTTCACCTGATGTTAAGTGCGTACCGAAGTCCATAGACATCTACAACGTAAATGCCGCCACCTACCTTGAGATATAAGTTCTAAGGTCTTAAGTATAGTTACAACGGCTGCCTCACCCTACAAACCGAAACGCATTACTGCTTCACGGTAGAAATAGGCAGGGTGGTAGTACCTACCCGTGCGGACTCACAAGAGGTGCTACCACTAGTAAGCCGAGTTTCACATATGTATAGGGTTTATTGAACTGAAACTTCTTTAAGCGCGTTGAGAATATGCTAACGCAATGGTAGGCAGCAGCTTGGCTCTGCCCCTGGCATTGCTGACGTCCATGAGTGACGGTGAACACTTAGCACCAGGTGGGCCGTATGCTCGAGTGGTGGAGTATGAGTTCTAAGCTCTCAGTTTTTACAGTACAACAGCTGCCCCGCCATTCAAACCGAAACGCATTACGGTTACATTATTATTATTTATACATTATATTATTACATTATATTACGCATGCGGACTCACAAGACGTCCTATTACCAGTAACGCAGCTTGTAATTATGATCAATTATAATTTATCTATATATTAATACGTGAAGCAAAATTTTTGTATCCCTTTTTACGAAAATTGCGCGGACGGAGGAGTATGAAATTTTCCACACTTATAGAGAATATAGAGAAAAAGTGCACAATGCTAATTTTTTTTTTAAATAATGCATAAAAGATACATTAAATCGATAAAGAAAACATTACACACACTACATACCATATATTTGACGCACACACGCATGCATACTATTTATTGTCAAACTTTTGTTCTTGACGTCTGTTGTCAAATTGAGAATAGATTCAATATTGTTTGTCTTAGTTAATATTTTTTATAGTGTAGTCTTGGCGAAATTTGTGATTATAGAAGTATAAAATATAATCATAATAGTGTACAAACTTACAATTCCAATTAATTATAGTCGAATTTCGACTACTGCGGGACCTCTAGTATTTTTAAACATATAAAGATACTAGCTGTACTCGCCCGCTTCGCTGGACATTTAAAATTAACATTATTATGTTTTGTCATTATTATTAGGGAGTCCAACACTCATATAGATATTAGCCTATCCTTTAAGTACATGTATTTTCTTCATAGATACCAAGCTTCAAGTCAATCGGATGCACGGTTCAGTAGTTATAACGGAACATCCGTAAATACCACTGTAAATTTATATATTACTATAGATAGATCAATAATGATCGGAAAATTAAATCAAAATGAATTACCTACCAATTAATTTCCAGCCGAATTACACGATAGCAGAGTGCTGACTCATGCCCGAATGAGCGCTTTACCCGTAAAATATATGACCCGGCCCGGACATAAACCATGAGTGCTCGAACCGGATAACCGGAATGATTGACCACTCAAGAGCGACGCGCCGTGCCATATCTGGGCTTTATAAATTCATCATATTATTACTTTTCCCGAGAATAAAATTTCATTTAAGCCATAATGAAAGCTAATTTAACGGATTTATCTCGTATTTTTCTTAATTGTCATCTATATATTAATACGCGAAGCAAAAACTTTGTATCCCTTTTTACGAAAATTGCGCGGACGGAGGAGAATGAAATTTTCCACACTTAAAGAGAACATAGAGAAGAAATGCACAATGCTAATTTTTTTTTTAAATAATGCATAAAAGATACATTAAATCAACAAAGAAAACATTACACACACTACATACCATGTATTTGACGCATACACGCATGCATAATATTTATTGTCAAACTTTTGTTCTTGACGTCTGTTATCAAATTGAGAATAGATTAAATATTGTTTGTCTGTGTTAATATTTTTTATAGTGTAGTCTTGGCGAAATTTGTGATTATAGAAGTATAAAATACAATCATAATAGTGTACAAACTTACAATTCCATTTAATTATAGTCGAATTTCGACTGTGGCGGGACCTCTAGTTATATTAATTCCGACAATTTTTTTTATTGCTCTTGTAGGCAGACGAGCTTACAGCATAAATTTTTTTTTAACGCTGGGGAATCCGATTACGGATACCCGGTCGAAACGGATTTTCACAGACCGGGTTATGTCGGACTCCGGCGCCTCCAGAGAAGAAGAGGGAGAAGAGGAAGACCAAAGCATACGGCCCACCTGATGGTGAGTGGTTACCGTCGCCCGTGGACTTCAGCAATGCCAGGGGCAGAGCCAAGCCATAGACATTTCAAATACTGCACAGTTTTCTTGGTCACGGAAGACGGCAAGATAACAATCGTTTTAATTATGTTTATATAGTTTGAATAATCGCCTACGAAATAGGACAAAATTCTATTTAAGGGTTCTTATAGTAATTTTCATTAATTGAAAGTTCTCAAGGCTCGTCCAACTTCGATTACCAATTGGATACGCAAAAGCTAATAATAATAAACATCCTATCTGGGAACGTAACATTTAATTTTCAATTTTTTATTTGAATAAAACGTCTTTCATCCAATTTGTTTTTTTTTATTGCCTATGTGGGTGGACGTGCTCACGGCCCACCTGAAGCCCATAGACATCTACAATGTAAATGCCGCCATCTACCATGAGATATAAGTTAACGTAAGTTCTCAGTATAGTTAAACGGCTGCCCCACCTTTCAAACCGAAACGCGTTACTGCTTCACGGCAGAAATAGGCAGGGTGGTGATAGCTACCCATGCGGACTCACAAGACGTCCTACCACCAGTAATTACGCAAATTACAATTTTGCGGATTTGATTTTTATTACACGATATTATTCCTTCACCGTGGAAGTCAATCGTGAACATTTCTTAATTACGTATTTCAATAGAAAAATTGGTACTTGCCAGCGGGATTCGAGCACCGGTGCATCGCTAGATACGAATGTATCGGACGTCTTATCCTTTAGGCCACGACGACTTCAAACCTATTATCTAATATTTGGGGATCACTGGTTTTACGTCATTTGACACGAGCAAACCCGGCGTCTAATCCTTTAGACCAGTGGTGCGCAAACTAAGGGTTGCGACCCCTGTAGGAGCCGCAAATTTTTTAATTTCGGTCCATTTAACAGCTCGTAATACATACACAGTCCCCCTGATCTCTCCAAATACAGAGCATAGCTTTCGAGCCATTGATATTGCGGTTCGGGATAAATAAAATTCTATCGAATTACTATTATCACCGAATATTCCGAATATTCTACCGAATTAAAAGTTAGCACTGTATTCAACACTTAGAACACTTAAAACACTTTACTACACTTTTAAAATTCTCAATTCGCTTCTTTCGCTTCGCTTCAGGTGATCCGTTCCCTGTTTCGCTTCGAGTAGTTCCGATTACTGACCGACTGCGTGCCATCTCTGCAACGCTTTTATACCGATACCGCATCCCAAGAATTATCGAGAATATTCCACACATCTCGAGTATTGTTTCCGCTATCTGACAATAGATGGCGTTGTACTTCACGAGCGTTCTAGGTGTTACTAGATCCTTCGGTATTTGTTCGACTATTCGGCGATAGATGTCGTTACTCTTACCTGCATAACAATAATTTTCTTTGGAGTCGATGTTGGCGTGAATGGCACCGGTTGACCAGACTTAGCTTAGTATATTTTCTTCATGTGATTATCGTAACATATATACCTATGTAGATTTCTCGTCTCCAGTTACTAACCGATGCGAAAGACTTTCAGTTTAACTAAAGTCAACTATCATAAGCACAGCCAGTAAAATTAAAGCCTTCAAGAATAAGTTTAGTCTCTGTGAATTGGTGGTAGGACCTCTTGTGAGTCCGCGCGGGTAGGTTTACTGGTGGTAGGACCTCTTGTGAGTCCGCTCGGGTAGGTACCACCACCTTGTCTATTTCTGCTGTGAAGCAGTAATGCGTTTCGGTTTGAAGGGTGGGGCAGCCGTTGTAACTATACTTGAGACCTTAGAACTTATATCGTAAGGTGGGTGGCGCATTTACGTTGTAGATGTCTACGGGCTCCAGTAACCACTTAACACCAGGTGGGCTCGTCCACCCATCCAAGCAATAAAAAAAAACCTCTTCTCTGATAAAAATCTATCTGGTAACGATACTTATTAGTATAACTAATAACGCCGTAGACAGCAAAAATTGAGTTTGAGGCTCAAACAAGCTTGCAATAAAATAAACCTTCACCGCGGTGTGGTATTCCTTTAGTATTGCTGTTGACCACAAAAAACTGGAAGCATTGATCATTTTGTATACGATTTGCCAGTCTGCCTTCGAAGGCGATAGAAAACATTTTGTAACTATAACAATCCATTATCGAATCGGTTAGTGAACCTAAAAACCGGATGAATAATATTTTTAGCTCGAAAAATTGCGATGTCGAACCGGATAACCAGATAAATTGCCCGGTTTTCTAGCCCCAGTTCGTTAGTAATTTATGATTGAACCGGATATTGAGTTTTCATTTCAAGTGCTGACGTTTAAATTTAAGGAAATTTCGATATTTTCGAGGGCCTAATAATTAGAAAATTGGTAACTCAATTAAAATATATATAAATGTTTTTGCTATTAGATTATGGTAAAACTATATTCTGTTGACGTTAAACTTATTGATTGTTTATTAATAAATATTAATATCTACTTATATACTAATATTATAAAGAGGAAAGATTTGTTTGTTTGTTTGTATTGAATAGGCTCCGAAACTACTGAACCGATTTAAAAAATTCTGTCACTGTTTGGAAGCTACACTATTCCCGAGTGACATAGGCTATAATCTTTTTTGAAAAAAATTAGAGATCCTTACTAAAACTCCAATAATGTAACCCAAGGTGTAAAAAAATTACCTAAAAATTAAATATTCTTTACATCGCGTGCCCTGCGAAAACTATTGATAATAGAATAAAATAATGTACTACAACTTTGTAGAACACATTATTATTTACAAAAAGTGTCATACGGCAGCATATGTCTAACTATTATAGTTATGGCGCAATAAGTGTTATTTTATTTAAAAAATAAAATAACGTCAAATATCGTTGAAATTTTTGTTAAAAGGCCGAGCGGAGCCGGAGCGGGCCGCTAGTGGCTTATAATGGGTTAAGTTTTGGTTACCTTTTGAGGAGTCAATAAACTACTAAGCAATTTCCACTAACTTGTATTTCGGTAGATTTTTTTAACCCGAACTCCAGCGCGTAACAATATGTAATTCGCAGTTAACGAAGCCTAATTTGATCACCATTGACTAAATAAAAGCCAAACTAAGGGCGATTGATATCCCATCCTATCCTATCGTTCACCACCTAACACAGGTGAGCTGTGAGCTCTTCCACCCATTTAAGCAATAAATGAAAAAAAACACGGAATACTAATTTGCGGCCGGATGACCGTGCGTGGTATGTTCCCAGTTATTTTATTACTTTTACACCAAAATAAATACACATTTACAAATCTGATTACTCAAAGGTGTTGTTTAAAAGTCACACCAGAATAAGTTTATCAAGCACTAGCACACCATCTTCTTCTTAGTCGGTTACTTCATTGCTGAAGGTCGTGTCTCTACCTTGAAATGTTGATCACTCCATGCCCTTTGCATCTCCAGATCTTCATGTTCTTGACAGTCTTTATTGCCTCGGTTATTGGCAGGCCGGTGAGCGATAGTCCTAGTGTATATAAAAAAAAGCTTTTTTTTAAGTGATTTTATGACCTGGTAACTAAAACCTTTACTAAGTCATGTCTTATTTTAATTTATATCCTTAACTTTATGTAAAATGATAATAGGGAGTGAAATAAAATGAAATGAAGATGATTTATTTGAGACATTAATCAATTGGAAAGAAATTAAATGAAATGAGATGATATGGGACGAAATATAACCTCAGTAAAATGGTGGTCATTTATTGAGATTTTTTCAGTGGACTTTTTGGAGGAAGGAACTCGAGAAGTTACGTCCAGCGGCTTTGTTTCATTTTACCACATTTGTGCACTTTCACAGATATTAAACGGTTAATAAACAACCGTTATTACACATTTAAACCTGATGAAACACTAAATAGACAAAATAAAACGCATCACACAACTTCACTCCTCGCGTTCCCGCCAAAAAGTCTATATAAAAAAAAGCTGTGAAACTAAAATTTATTGAAAAGAAAAGCCCACTGAGTTTCTCGCCGGATCTTTTCAGTGGATCGCGTTTCCGATCCGGTAGTAGATTCTGCGAAGCACTGCTCTTGCTAGCGTCAGTGTTAGCAACACTCCGGTTTGAGCCCCGTGAGCTCACCTACACACGTTAGGGTGAAGCTGAAATAGCCTCTCAAGGCTATCAGCATAGGTATGAAAAAAAAAGAAAGAAAAGAAAACCGATTGGAAACCTCTGTAAAATGTACAGATAAGAACACAAAAACACGTGCATTGGGCTGTATGCTAAAAACTTACTTGACTAAATATCCTCGTAATAGTCCGTGTTTATGTGTGGCTATCGCAATCCACAGGGGTCCGATCTAGGGGTCCCTAAAAGAGCGCAGTCCGCAGGGCCTGGCCGCTTTATTTTATCGCTCACTTCGCATAAGTGTGTGGGAATATTTTTTATGGGCTGACGTAAATTATGTAGGTAACATGGTCGGTGTTGCGTTCAAAATTATTTTTCCTCTAAATGTTTAAGGTTAATTAAAACTAATTTTACGGTTTACTCTTGCGTTTTTTTTTATTGTCTAGTGGTCCCGCAGTAGTCGAAATTCGACTTTAATTAATTGAAATTATAAGTTTGAACATTATTATGATTATATTGTTAAAGACTATTTATTATGCTTCTATAATCACAGATTTCGAACAATATTAATCTATTTTCAATTTGACCACAGACTTTAAGCATTAACTAAAGTTTGACAATAAGCAAAGAGTATAATATACATATGTGTGTGTGTGTCAAATACATGGCAGTGTGTGTATTTTTTATTTATTGATTTAATGTATATTTTATGCATTATTTTAAAAAAATATTAGCATTGTGCACTCCTTCTCTATATTCTGTATAAGTGTGGGAAATTTCATACTCTTCTGTCCGCAGTTCGTAAAAAGGGGTACAAAGTTTTTGCTTCACGTATTAATATATTGAGTATTTTCGACTTTTCGATTACTTAGCCAGGTTTCTTGGCCGCGGACGACTAAGATATTATTCAGCGCCCTGAAACTGCGATACTTCAAGACAAATATTTTTTTCTGTATGGAATTTAGCGTAACCTAACCGTAGGCGTAGGTATTTTTTTATACTTTGCGTGCCATGCCAAAGGTATTCGGAAAAAAAGCATTTTAGAAGATTTTCTTAGTGTTACCCTTAGGAGTCACCAGCATTAAGATCTGGTGCTATGACCTCTTGTGAGTCCGCACGGGTAGGTACCACCACCCTGCTTCAGCCGTGAAGCAATAATGCGTTTCGGTTTGAAGGGTGGGGTAGCCGTTGTAACTATAGTTGAGACCTTAGAATTTATACCTCAAGGTGGGTGGCGCATTTCGCGTTGTAGATGTCTATGGGCTCCAGTAACCACTTAACACCAGGTGAGCTGTGCGCTCGTCCACCCAAGCAAGCAATAAAAAAAAAAAAAATTCACCGGACGACTTATCCTTTTTAGGCCACGACGACTTCGACGACGTATATAACGTATAGACGTATATAAGAGTTTACGAGAGAGAGAGTAGGAAATCTTAGTTTGGAGCCAGATGATCGGATGAGACCCGTCGCCAGCTATTTAAATTTATTCATCAAATATCCTCCTCCTTGCATCGCGTTCCTTAGTGTCGATGGTCAACACCTTTACGGAGCTCTTTGGTCGGACTATCTTCCTCCATTCATTCCCGTCCTATGCGCAGTGGATAGCGACATTGATCCTGGAGTCAAATGTCGTCTTAAATTGATATGACCAGCGCATGGGACTACGCGAACATGTCCTCTTTCCCTCCACTTAGCCGGTAATGAGTAGTTTCTCGAGATTGTCACAAATATTATGTTACGCCGGTAAGAGTAACGCCATCTATCGCCGAATACTCGATCGAATATCGAAGGATCCAGAACACTCGAGAAGTATAGCGCCATCTATTGTCAGATAGCGGAAAAACACAATACTCCACTTTTGTGGAATATTCTCGACGATTCTAGGAATTTCGTCTCGATTATAAAAGCGTTGCAGAGATGGCATACAGTCACTACTCGAAGCGAAACAGCGAACGGATCACCTGAAGTGAAGCGGAAGAAGCGAATTGAGAAATTTAAAGTGTTTGTGAAGCGTTTTAAGTGTTCTTAGTGTCGAATACAGTTTTTAATTTGTACTTCGGTAGAATTTTATTTATCCCGTACGCCAGCGCGTAACAATTATATAAATTCGTTGTATTTGTCAAGGTCTGGTACATTCTAAGCCGCCTGGCCAGAATATACATATTTATTTATAATTGTTACTTCCAGATATACCCATTAAAAAGGTCGTGAGTTTCGTATCCTTTTCGCGAGAATAATACGGTCTAGTATATAGGTGTGACGAAGATGCGTGTGGATGTTCATTAAAATAGAAAATTACTCAGTACCCAGGGGCCTAATAAAGTGACCGGCTATTTAGAACGAGGGAGAAGTTAAAAATAAAAACTAATTTTGTTTTTCGTTCGACGATTTGTAGTTATTGGTATTCTTTTGAAGAGTAAAATGAGGTATTTAACATAAATAGTATAGTAAAATGATGAAATGGTCAGGATCCGACAGTAAGCACTTATCAAATTTTTGAAGTGAAACTTCCTTATCGGCGTTGGAAAAAAATTTACCGTCACATTTTTCGGTTACGCGTCACATTTTTCCGTTACGCGCCATCTTTTTTGTATTCATGTCTATGATAATAAAATCCTTTTGTTTAAACTTTATCTAATTTAACTTTTTTGTATTCATGTCTATGATAATAAAATCCTTTTGTTTAAACTTTATCTAATTTAACTTTATTTAACCAATTTCTAGAAAGTTGCATGTAGATCATTTTTCGAAAAATAAGGCCATAAAGAAGTTTCACTTCTTACGTGTGTACACTAGTACACGCACACATTTTTATTTATAATTGGTTTGTATTGACGATTTTATTACTTATGCTCGCGAACCTCCGGTCACCGTCCTCGGCGAACCCGTCACTTGCGACGAAGGGCTCGACGAGTGAATTAACCCACAGACACAGCCCACTGAGTTTCTCGCCGGATCTTCTCAGTGGATCGCGTTTCCGATCCGGTGGTAGATTCTGCGAAGCACTGCTCTTGCTAGGGCCAGTGCTAGCAACGCACCCGGTTAGAGCCCCGTGAGTTCACCTACACATCAAGAAGAAGCTGAAATAGCCTCTCAAGGTTATCAGCGTCGGTAGAAAAAAAAAAAATGCCCGCACGGATAGCTACCAGCACCCTGCCTATCTCTACCACTAAGTCACTGTTTTTTTGGAAGCATCCAAAATCAGAATTCACGTATCCGGATCCGTATAACATTCAATAAAAGGCTACGAAGCGTGGCGTCACACGGTGACTATAATTTTTATTGTGTTATTGAAACGGATATTTTCCCCCCGGGGTATATCCGGTTTATTTTATCACGCTGTCGTCCTCTTTGTAAGGAAACAATGTAAGCGTGATAAAAGGGGCTGCTCTCGTTTATCACGGTTCCAACTGTATCCGGTTAAATGTCATCACTCGTTTGATGTGACAGCGTTTGTTATCCGGTTTTTTTTGTTTACATGCAAACAAATTAAACGTATGCAGAATCTCTTTTTTTTATAAAAATAATTATTTATAAAAGGTAATAGGTACTTATTTAAATTCGATTTTGAAGGAATTAACTGTTAATCTAAAACTAGCTAGTGACGCTAAGCTATCAAAGACCAATTATAATTTTCCATAAAGAGTTCAAAGACAAATTAAAGTTACTGGTGGTAGGACCTCTTGTGAGTCCGCACGGGTGGGTACCACCGCCCCACCTATTTTTGCCGTGAAGAAGTAATGCGTTTCGGTTTGAAGGGTAGGGCAGCCGTTGTAACTATGCTTGAGACCTTAGAACTTATATCTCAAGGTGTGTGGCACATTTACTTTGTAGATGTCTATGGGCTCCAGTAACCACTTAAAACCAGGTGGGCTGTGAGTTCGTCCACACATCTAAGCAATAAAAAAATAAAAGAATACCATAATGCAAGTTCACGAATCACGTCTAATCAATATTGTAGAAAGATCGTTTACACTCTTGGCGGAGTGGTGGTGGTCATCAGCTCGGGTGGTGGAGCACTTCACAAGACGTGGCCATCCCTCGCATACCGCGGCATTTCCTGTGGACTCGTTGAAGGGACCGCTTAGAGTTGCTTTTATGTCGTAGATCCATTGTAAAATTATAGAAATATCAATATACAAATAGCCAAAAGAAAACATAGCTAAGTCCGATATACTCCCCGGGCTACCAAAAGTTTTTAATGTCATGTAGTAGTTGGATGTTTAGTGATAGAGGATTTTTTGGATTTAGTCGGCTTTTTAAATTATATAAGTAATTCTTCATAGACCGTTTTTTTTTAAATAGAAATCGAAGGAAAAAAATAGTATATCACTGCTAGAAAATAATGTTATACAAAATTTACAAATCAGATAACTACTATTTTTAATTAGGTTATAGAGTAGATACATTCAAAACATTTCAAATTTAAAATAAAAATGAATAATAAAATTAATTACATTTATGATACGCAAAAATCTATTATTATTTATCTATTATATATTATCCAAATTTCGTCATTTGCTTACTGAAAACTCTGGTTAAATTTTCCATAGTATGAAAAAAAATATCATTTTTTTCTGGTTCTTAAAACTTTTGTAAAATACAAAATATGTAATTACCGTATAGTACTACATAAACATGCACATTGGATTGTATTAAAACACAGACCGTATGTAAGCGATTTAAAAGTGAATCTTTCATAAACCGGTCGTAAATACCGGGTGTACTGTTTTACCCGGTTTCATACAGTTAAATGGACGCGAGCGGCTGATTGATGTCGTTGGATTTGGGCCAGAGCTCTCTGAATATTTATGTTCAACCAATATCCGCTGTGACAGATTGGAGTATCTCTCTTTGTGTGTGCTTTGGTCAAATTTGAATGCAACTTTTATTTGACTTTTTTTGTTTATTTTTTTATGACATATCTGGATGTTCGAGCTCATGGCTTACCTGGTGTTTACTGGTTTACTTTTAAATCCGAAAGCAAAGCTGCGACGCAGCAGAAATAGGCAATATTTTACGACTTTAAATTAATATACTTTTGTGGATTACAGAACGGGTGTAATGTGGTTTCACAAAATTTGGACTATTGTGTTTTTTTTTATTGTTTATATGGGTAAACGAGCTCACAGCCACCCGGTGTTAAGTGGTTACTGGAGCCCATAGACAACTACAATGTAAATGCGCCACCCATCTTGAGATATAAGTTCTAAGGTCTCAGTATACTCAGTATATAGTTACAACGTCTGCCCCGCCCTTCAAACCGAAACGTGTTACTGCTTCACGGCAGAAATTGTCTGGGTGATGGATGGATATAGATATCTTTGGCCTCCAGTAACCACTTAACACCAAGTGGGCTGTGAGCTTGTCCAACCAATTAGGCAAAAAAAAAATGGTCATTTTAAATTCTTAAGACAGACAACACTACGACCGTGATGTGTATTTGTGTATAATCAGTATGGCTATACACTCGCGTAGCCATGTTAGCTAGTACTAAAAGAACCAGTACTATGTATTCCTCTCTGAGTGAAAAAAAACCTCAACGAACCAAATATTACCGAGACGGATAACATTTTGTTCGTTTTTGGATTATATTTCTTATTTTTATTTATCTTATTTTTCTTTTGAAAACTAAGCCCATAATGTACCATTTCACATTAATATCTTTCAATATAAATAAAAATTAACAATAATAATACCTAATACTAAAAACATAATTAACAATTCATTTACAAATTCTATTCCATAAAACAAAACCGAGTCTATAAAATAAAAAACGAGATACAGAACATTAATTTGAACAGGGTACAAAACCACAAAACCGGTTATGAATAACGAACGCGCTGGATGTTACAATTTCGTGTGCATCGATCGCATGCGCGCTCGCCCGGGTATCCGGTTATTCGATTTATTTTGTACAGATGCAATCTTCCAGGCTAGTGAGGTGAAACGCGTTTATCGAGAAAATATTGTGTCATTAATATTTATTCACATTCAACATTACGCCTCTTTTATTCTCTTTATTAATAGAAGAGTACTGCAATATATAGGGTTCGCGCTGGGGTTAAATAGAATTCGACCGAATTACAAGTTAACACTATTAGCACTTAGAACACTTAAGACACTTCACAAACACTTTAAAATTCTCAATTCGCTTCTTCCGCTTCGTTTCGGTTGATCCGTCCGCTGTTTCGCTTCGAGTAGTTCCGATTACTGACTGACTGCGTGCCATCTCTGGAACGCTTTTATAGTCGATACTACATCCCTAGAATTATCGAGAATATTCCACACATTTCGAGTATTGTGTTTCCGCTATCTGGCAATAGATGGCGCTATTCCTCTCGAGTGTTCTAGATGCTTCTAGATCCTTTGATATTCGTTCGACTATTCGGCGATAGATGGCGTTACTCTTACCGGCGTAACAGTAGTAACGTTTAGTTAATATAGATGAAAATTGATAAATGACTGCACTCCTTAGAGACATTTGACGTTCGGAGTCTGGTGGGTCTGTTATTCTATCAATGTTTCCAAGACCCATAGTACAGGATGAAATGATATTTTGAGGCCATTGAATGTGGTATTTTTACATTTTAACATTTTAATAATACAAGCAAATGAATTTCACAAAACTGTTACATTATGTCGTGCTATGATTAAACACTCCGCAATAAACGTGGCCAGTTATTTTCCATATCCACATACCCTACTGCAGCAACACATGGATTCATGATACAACTCCGTCCCTCCCGATCCACTAACGGTGCTTTTAGGTACCTCAAGCACCGGGCTCGACGAGTAAATTAACCCTCAGACACAGCCCACTGAGTTTCTCGCCGGATCTTCTCAGTGGATCGCGTTTCCGATTCGGTGGTAGATTCTGCGAAGCACGGCTCTTGCTAGGGTTCGTGTTAGCAACGTCGTCAGGTTTGAGCCCCGTGAGCTCACCTACTAATTAAGGTCACGATGGAATAGCCTCTCAAGGCTACCAGCTTAGGTAGGATAAAAAAAAAAGGTACAACTCCAAACTAACGCAAAACATTCGGATTTTGGTTACGGAGAAGCCACTACACGACGAAGAAGTATTTAACTATGTAAAACTCAAAATTTAAAAGGATAGGTAGGAAAAGGTTAAATAAAAGTTATCATTAGAATCCATCACTGAATCAAATATCTATCAAACTCTGTCGAACTATTCTACTGAAGTTCGGTCAATCAATTTGATGTGCGGAGCTACGATACTCCATACGTAGATTGGAATTCTTCTGAGAGTAAACATCGGAAACATGAAACCGGGCAAAATGCCTATACCTACATTGTTTACGGAAACTATTCGCGGAAACCTTGTTGGAGTTCCGTGAAACTTTCAGAACGTTTTTTTTTTACTATTTTCTGAAGTTAGTTTTTATAAAATCATATTTACTAAAGCGCTTGACTTCTGTCTATCTATGAAACGGAATTTGAAGTAATCTTCATCAATTTTAAAGATTGGCTAGAATGAATAAATTTTAATGTCGTGAATGTTTGAATGAACTTGAATGAATATCATTTTATTCCCTCTACCTATTCGCTGGTAGCCTAAATAGCTATTTTAGCTACGCATCAAAGAGTAGGCGAGCTTACGAGCTTAGCTTTAGAGAAAATACTAACACCAACCCTAGCAAGAGCAGTGCTTCACAGAATCTACCACTCTATCTGAACCGCGATCGACTGAAAAGATCCGACGGGCAACCGTTAATGGGCTGTGTCTATGCGCGAGTTCGCTCGTCGTACTCTTGGACGAGGACTTGGTGCTTGAACTTCTTAAAAGCATCGGGACTGGATCTGGGAGAACCGACAAGACATGTTTCTTGTGACAGCGGCTTTGCGTTACCCCGTCGCCCGTCGGATATGTACCATCCGGCTATAGAATGAGCTCTCCTCCACGGTGTTTCCCTATGCTATGACATGTTCTTCTTCGAACGAGGCTTGTTTTTTTTTTTTTTTTTTATTGCTTAGATGGGTGGACGAGCTCACAGCCCACCTGGTGTTAAGTGGTTACTGGAGCCCATAGACATCTACAACGTAAATGCGCCACCCACCTTGAGATATAAGTTCTAAGGTCTCAAGTATAGTTACAACGGCTGCCCTACCCTTCAAACCGAAACGCATTACTGCTTCACGGCAGAAATAGGCAGGGTGGTGGTACCTACCCGCGCGGACTCACAAGAGGTCCTACCACCAGTAATTACGCAAATTATAATTTTGCGGGTTTGATTTTTATTACACGATGTTATTCCTTCACCGTGGAAATCAATCGTAAACAATTGTTGAGTACGTATTTCATTAGAAAAATTGGTACCCGCCTGAGATTCGAACACCGGTGCATCGCTCAACACGAATACATCGGACGTCTTATCCGTTAGGCCACGACGACTTCTAAGCGAGTGGAGTGTGGAGAGTATTAAGCGGTAGGCAGTGGCTTGGCTCTGCCCCTAGCATTGCTAAAGTCCATGGGCGATGGTAACCACTCACCATCAGGTGGACCGTGTGCTCGACTGCCTACAAGAGCAATAAAAAAAATGTAATTAGCGGCGCCCATGGCAAGAGAACACATATTAATGACCGATGGCGCTACAGTAGTTACTTTAATCTAATATCCTGACGAAAATCATGGGATCCAAAATATTTGGATTTTTAGTTCTGCTTGCTATTAGACCTCCTTCTCCTCCAGTCGATTGCTAATTGCTGAGCATCGTGATGCGCCCGCCTGTGACCTTTTGTTGTGATTTGTATCCGCTTATGTCGGTCAGTTGCACAGTGATGTGCGTGGCTCAGTTTCGTGTCCAGATGGTCGGACACTTGGTCATACCATCTTTTTTGGCTCCGACCTATGGATCGTCTTCCATCCCATCTTTACCCATCTTTTTTTATGATTGAGGGCTTACTGTTGGCCCGGAGGCCTTTCCAGTTTCACAAGGACAGGTGGGTGAGCAAGGGCTCAGCCAGGAGGGGCGGGATTTGCTAACAGCTACCTGAGCGCCTCCAAGGGACACCTAATAACTCAAGACTAGCGACTTCGCAAATGAATCTGCTACCGCATCGGAATCGAATTCACTACCCGCTGAGAAGATCCGTTTACCTATCACTATGAGTATCTTCAAGCTGTCAGAGCTTTTTCTTGCTATATGACCAAAATACTGGAGCACTCTATAGGCATATGGTGGATCTGGTCAACTTTTAGCTCTTTTGACTTAAACTTTTGAACCTCGTTGTCAGTATTATTTGAATAGGTACATTTATAAATAGACGCCTTAAGACATGAAGTCGTAATCCGAATTTACCTTTCTTTTTAGATTTCCATCTGCATACACTTTAAAACATTAAAAGCTCCTTTTAGAAATAAATACAATAAATCTCCGAAACGTAACTTAAATTCATTGATTCCACATCACTATGTGAAGCGCTGGCGTAGAGAGTATTTGCAACGGTCCGGGCCTAATCCGATGCACTTTGGAGCTTATTATCCGGGTCAGCGCACCCGGATGTCCGGTTTCTCAAAGCGTTAAAAGCATTCATGTTTCGAAACATGCAAATACATTTGCGGATTACATTAGTTTAATGCTGATGCTAGTAACGATTCGGAAAATAATACTTGGGAAGCAAAAAGTTAGTTGTTTTAATAACTTGGAAGTATTATTACCCGTACGTTTCCAACGTTAATAGAACTACCTTACCAGATACCATCCGGACTTGGAATGAACTCCTCTTCAACGTATTTCGACGTATAGGTGGATTGATAACGAATGACAACCAAAAACATATCGAGGGGTGAAAGGGTTGGTGGTGGTTTAAGTGTCATTGTGTTTAATACGCGACATTCATCTTTCTAATTAAAGATGTGTTTTATATTGTTTACTATAAACAGTTCCATATTTAATTGGACGTCAATTACCTTGAAGCCATTGAAGTAATTGAAGAAGTTTTTTTGGCACAATATTTTTTCCAAATTTTAAACTCTAAATGACTCCTGTAAAGTTGAAAAAATATCGCTTAAGCCAAATAGTCTTACACCCCTCAATATAATTAATAACCGAACGTGAACCAAACAATTTCAAAAATAGCTATTCAAATAATAATACCATTCGATTCCGTAACGGCCGGATAAGCTCTGCTACTTTCTATTTAAAAAACCGGTCGTCAGCAAAGCAACGACTAGTTTCATCTCTTTACAATCCGGATATGACCGGTTTTACGATTGAAACAGCACAGCACTCGGTTTTGTGACGTAATCATTTCTAGGACACGAACAAAATCATTTGACGTTTCAATTTTTTTTTTATATATATTTTTTTTACAATATACGATACTTACTTCGAGCACCGTAGATTGGGGGGAATAGGCACTAGGGGTAGAATAGGGACAAATATGGATTGTCACAATACTTTTGTGAGATTTAAATTTGTTGAGTTGAAAAGGACTTTTATTTAGTGTTTATGAATATTAAATAATTTAATTTAGTCGTCATCAGAGTTTTGTAACTGATTAAAGATATTGAAAAGTTAATTACCTAAAGGTAAGTACCTACCTAACAATACAAACAGTGCCAACCCTATCGAAAAACTATTGTTCCCATACGTGACCCGATTCAACCCAAAAGCCAATTTGAATCAGGTAAAGCTAGTTTTTTAAGTTTTTGTGTATATATTTTCAATGAACTATGCATAATAATGCATCGCATATGAAAATTTTAACCTCCGGAATCATTTTAATCTCAATTTTATTGGTATTGCCCTAAGAAAGACCGCTGAAAATTTGTTTTGGAATTGGAAAGCCTCCCGATTCCCCCCAATCTGCTCCGCTTACTTTGCAGATTTCGCGGTTGTGGTTCAAACAACGCTTAATTTACTGGAGCCCATAGACATTTACAACGTAAATGCGCCACCCACCTTGAGATGTAACTTCTAAGGTCTCAGTATACCTAGTTACAACGGCTGCCCTACCCTTCAAGCCAAAACGCATTACTGCTCCACGACAGTAATAAGCGGGGTGGTGGTACCTACCCGCGCGGACTCACAAGAGGTCCTACCACCAGTAAAAAAATAATAATAAACCAGTAAAAAATATGAACACGGATTACAGTTACAGTAATAACGCAGTTGAAAAATGCGAGGTCTTTATTTACATTAATATTAATACGTGAAGCAAAAACTTTGTATCCCTTTTTACGAAAATTGCGCGGACGGAGGAGTATGAACTTTACTACACTTATACAGAATATAGAGAAGAAGTGCACAATGCTAATATTTTTTTAAAATAATGCATAAAAGATACATTAAATCAATAAAGAAGACATTACACACACTACATACCATGTATTTGACGCACACACGCAAGCATACTATTTATTGTCAAACTTTTGTTCTTGACGTCTGTTGTCAAATTGAGAATAGATTAAATATTGTTTGTCTTTGTTAATATTTTTATAGTGTAGCCTTGGCGAAATTTGTGATTATCTAATATATAAAATTCTCGTGTCACAGTTTTCGTTGCCATACTCCTCCGAAACGGCTTGACCGATTTTGATGAATTTTTTTGTGCTTATCCGGTATCTATGAGAATCGGCCAACGTCTATTTTTCATCCCCCTAAATGTTAGGGGTAGTCCACCCCAAGAAATTTTTATTTATTTTTTAGACAAAATTTTTAATTTCTATTTTTTTATGATACAACATACAAAAATACATACAATCCTCAATTTTCACCCTTCTACGATCAACCCTTATTTTTTATTTGCTAATTAAAAACTTTAAATTTTTTTGGCAAGTCTTTATTTTGTTTTGTCATGACTTAAAATAAAAAAAAGCATATTACTCTCAATTTTCACTCTTATACGATAAACCCCTATTTTTCCATCTCGATTAATATTTTTTTTATTCTATGCACAGATCCGCAATAAGGTTGCAAGATGGCAATCAAATATTATAATTGTAGTACGATAAATTCTTATTCAGAGTTTATAATTTCAAGTTCCTTTAATTATGATTTTTTTTAAATTGAATTTGATCTCCCGCCCTCGCCGGTCCACTTCTGATCAACTATCAATCGATCAGCTATCCCCGCCAGGTGTCACCACTCATCCAGCAAACATCACGTAGTAGGGATGAGGACGAAGCCGGTCTCCTGTCTTACTTACTCACTATACATCATAGATTATCATATATATTTGAGAGCTATACAATACTATACCTTTTTCAGCCATGTTTTTTTGGTTTTATTTGTGTATCAATAGTATGTTAATAGGTCTGAGAATCGGCTACTATCTATTTTTCATACCCCTAAGTGAAAGGGGTTGTCCACCCCAAACATTTATTTTTTATTTTAATTTTTTAGATATATTTTTTTTGTTTATAATGAGGTATTATGTTGTTAAATGAGGATTTTTTTCTACAGTAGAATTACCCTAGAAATCTTATTTAAGGCAACACAACGTTTGCCGGGTCAGCTAGTAGAAGTATAAAATACAATCATAATAGTGAACAAACTTACAATTCCATTTAATTATGGTCGAATTTCGACTACTGCGGGACCTCTAGCTTACATTAATACAATAACCACGTAATTACATTAGCGTGAAATTCTCGTGTAAACTTCTGAAAGGCGGAAACGAAATAAAATAATGGGACACAAACTGCGTTCAGTGAGTTAAAGAACAGTTAGTAAATTCTGTTGTTTTATACGTGTTGAGTGCTCACCGGGACGCACACAGGTCACGCCTTGAATGCCGCCGTTTACCTTGAGGCTTGAGGTCGATGTCTCAAATATAGATGTGGGATTAGTAAGAATGTAACGTATGAAAAGGTGTGGATCGGAGCGTTGAAATGTGAGTGAGAAAAAACGGTAAGAAAGGGAAAAGAGAATGACAGACTGAATGGCAGAGAAAAGCAAGATGGCGAAAACGATTGAAATGAGCAAAGCATAAAAAAGGTGTCAATTAATTTTTAATTATTTTACTTTTTTTTTTATTGCCTAGATGGGAGGACGAACTCACAGCCCACCTGGTGTTAAGTGGTTACTGGAGTCCATAGACATCTACAACGTAAATGCGCCACCCACCTTGAGATATAAGTTCTAAGGTCTCAAGTTTAGTTACAACGGCTGCCCCACCCTTCAAACCGAAACGCATTACTGCTTCACGGCAGGTGTTACCTACCCGCGCGGACTCACAAGAGGTCCTACCACCAGTAAAGAAGATTTACTGGTTTTACTAAAGAAGATTTCAGAAAAGAAGATTAAATATTCTAATATTCTAGAATAATTGAACCATAAAAGATTTAATTACCTTTTCTGTAAAACAACATTTAAAGCCTTTAATCTCCTTTTTAAATTAATATTCTTTTTGTTTTAAAGGTTTTCTTTACATACTTTTAAGGCAGCTGTGTTGTTAGTCAGCCGCTTGGCCCTGCCCATGGCATTGCTGATGTCCATGAGCGACGTTAACCGCTTACCATCAGGTTGGCCGTACGCTCGTCTGCCTGTAGAGGCATATATATAGTATGACGGCTGGCATAAATAGACATAATGTTGATAACATATCCGTGTTTGTGAAGACTACATTGAATTATTACGATACACAGAGTTCCAAGTTTTTGCTTCATGGCTGTTACGATTGACGGAGAGATAATTAATCACAGGGTAGGCTACTTATGACGACGCTTGCAGCTGAAAGTAAGTATTGTACTTTTTGACGAAGCATGTTATTGATAACTCTGTCTCTATAATCTGACGAAACGTGTTGTGGATAATAATAATTATGTACTTTTAGGTTATTAAACTGCCTTGCATTTTTATTGACTTTTTGGCGGGAATGCGAGGAGTGAAGTTGTGTGATTTGTTTTATTTTGTCTATTTCGTGTTTCATCAGGTTTAAATGTGTAATAACGGTGGTTTATTAACTGTTTAATATCTGTGAAAGTGCACAAATGTGTGAAAATGAAACAAAGCTGCTGGACGTAACTTCTCGGGTTCCTCTAAAAAGTCATTGAAAAAATCTCAGTAAATGACCACCATTTTATTGCGATTATATTTCATCCCATATCATCTCATTTCATTTAATTTCACTCCATTTTATTATTTTTCATAAAAATAAGAATATAAGTTAAAATAAGACATGACTTAAAGGTCTTAGTTACCAGGTCATAAAATCCATTAAAAAAATGCATATTTATTTATATAAATAAAATAAAATTAATCACATCTCTCTATCACTCCCTAAACTTTAGAAATGGATGTACGATATATTCAATTTACGGCAGTGCTTAATCTTAGGATTGCCACACGTTGGCCGTCGGCTACTTTTCGAACGTAATCATCGTACAATAATAATAATAATAAAAGAAAAAAGTCTCAAGAAAAAGTCGGTGGTGACCTAAATGCAAAAAGCAGTCTTGCTCGACAATGCCCGTATAGTTCGCCGGTTTCTCACCCAATAGTCCCTAACGCTCCGACCGATTGTTGCCCACCTCGCCGGAGTGTTCTGCCGTCTTCTCAGGCATGGCAGTGTTTAATACACTATAATAATAATAAAAGAAAAAAGTCTCAAGAAAAAGTCGGTGGTGGCCCAAATGCAAAAAGCAGTCTTGCTGGACAATGCCCGTATAGTTCGCCGGTTTCTCACCCAATAGTCCCTAACGCTCCGGCCGATTGTTGCCCACCTCGCCGGAGTGTGTCCTGCCGTCTTCCCAGGCGAGGCAGTGTTCAATACATATAATAATAATAATAATAAATTTTTATTTCAGCATAATTAATTATTAACAATATGCGGATTCACACCCTTATATTGGGTTCGAAACAGGCGATTTATTTTTCATTAAAACAATCCTAAATACAATTAAACAAGTAGCAGTATACAGGATGTTACGAAACTACTGTATACTCGTATGTATGTATATCTTAAACAAAGAGTCATAGAATTAGCGGGTGAAAAACTGTTTTGTGAGAACTGATTGTTTGAGCGCGTAACATTAGATTCGATATGTTTTTCCCTAGACTAGATAATAAGATGAGATAGCACAAGGGCTATGTATTTTAACTGTCGTTCCGTAGTCATGTAATATTAACATGACGGCCTGTGGATTGCGACGGAAATGAAGGCTAAGTTCTAGTATATATTATAAATAGCATAGTATATATAAATTTAGTAAATGGACCTACCTACCTAATATATAGTATAAATAGTATATGGTATAGCAAAAATAGTATATTATTACTAGTTGTTTCTAATGGCTGGTGCATAAGGGGCCATTCTAGCTACGCGCGGATGGGTCGGTGAACTCACGGGCGTAACCTAGGAGAATTTGCTAACACTAGCCCTAGCAAGAGCAGTGCTTCGCTGAATCTACCGCCGGATCGGAATCGCGACCCGCTGAGACGATCTGGTGAGAAACTCTGAGTGGGTATTAGGACCTTTGAAATATGCTACGATCCATTCTCGTAATTCAACAAACTTACTTTTATTTAATGGCCCTTGTAGACATATGAGCATACGGCCCACCTGATGATGAGCGGTTACCGTTGCCCATCGACGTCACATTCCCGATCCTGCGGACAGAATGGAAAGCAGTCGACGTCGCCCAAAACACGTCATCTCGGATCCTCCCGATCCACTAACGGTGCTTCTAGGCACTTCAAGCACCGGTCACCGTTCTCGTCGAACCCGCCCGAGACACAGCCCACTGAGTTTCTCGCCGGATCTTCTCAGTGGGTCGCGTTTCCGATCCGGTGGTAGATCATCAGGTTTGAGCCCCGTGAGCTCACCTACAAACGTTAGGGTTACCCTGAAATAGCCTCTCAAGGCTCTCAGCTAAGGTAGGAAAAAAAAAAAAAAAAACGACGTCAGCAATGCCGGAAGCAGAGCCAAGCCGCTGCCTACCGTTGAGTACTCTCCACAAGCCTCGTTTGAAGAAGGACAAGTCATAGCGCTCGGGAAACACCATGGAGGGGAGCTCATTCCAAAGTCGAATGGTACGTGGCAAAAAAGATCTCTGGAAAGGCACTGGGGATGAACGCAGTGGTTCTAGGTACATAGTCTGGATGAGCTTCTTTCGCGTTTTTAATTGTCAATATATTAATACAGACGTTGCCAATACTTTGTAGTTTTCCTGGCTATGACCATGATTAAGGGGAATATTCACGGACGGAAATAATGTGAAGAAAAGAAGCGAGATTAACCTTTTTTTATTGCTTAGATGGGTGGACGAGCTCACAGCCCACCTGGTGTTAAGTGATTACTGGAGCCCATAGACATCTACAACGTAAATGCGCCACCCACCTTGAGATATAAGTTCTAAAGGTCTCAAGTATAGTTACAACGGCTACGCTACCCTTCAAACCGAAACGCATTATTGCTTCACGGCAGAAATAGGCGAGGTGGTGGTACCTACCCAAAATACTTTCAATAATGACACAGACCTACTTTTCCAGCTAATGCACAAACCAGGAATATTGTTTTCCAGGCGCAAAGTTAATTTAGCGAAATGACAATTCCCAAATCCCTTACGACCACAATAATTTGTATTCTAATTTAAAAGGATTTTAAGATTTTAAAGCTTGATCATCTTACCTATCTTTGTTGCTACACTGAACAGTCACTGTTTATGGACTATACAAAAACACTTTACCTTATAATTGAGTCCTAATGGGTTCACATAACTATCTCAATAACACAACATAGTATGGTTAGCTTTTATCAAGTGCTTATTGCCAAGAGTCTTAGGTAGGACCTCTTGCGAGTTCGCAAGGGTAGGTACCACCACCCTGCCTATTTCTGTCGTGAAGCAGTAATGCGTTTCGGGTTGAAGGATGCGGCAGCCGTTGTTACTATACTTGAGACCTTAGAACTTATATCTCAAGGTGGGCGGTGCATTTACGTCGTAGATGGGTTCCAGTAACCACTTAACATCAGGTGGGCTGTGAACTCGTCCACCCATGTAAGAAATAAAAAGAAATGAAGAGTAAAATTTTAGTTTGAAGTAATGTACCAATAGAACTCTAACAGAATCTAAGGGCGGGACATCTAATTGAATTTGACAAGAAAAAGGGCAAATTCCTCCAAACCGCTTACAGCCTTACACCCGATATCCCAACGGAGAATTATGTCTTAATCCGGTTCTGAATGGATTTCTGATTCGCCGTGGTTTCTTGTCGGAACGAAATTAACTTTTGGAATTTCATTTTAATTCCGCGTAAAATACATTCAATTGAATTCGTAAAAGTATCCGTCGATGTACGGGTCTGTATTGAATGAATTTTAAGAGGTTATGTTTTTGTACTTCTTCTTCTTCCAGTGCCTCTTCAATCGTGAAGGTTGGCCGTTAGCTTCCTGTATTCATTTCTATCAGCAGCTAGCCAGAACAGCTGTTCGACGCAGGCAATACCGGTCCACTCCCGGATATTCCGGAGCCATGACTTCTTTCTTCGCCCAGCACGTCTCTTTCCGTCCACCTTGCCCATCATTATCAACTGCAGCAGCATGTATATATCGTTCCTGAGCACGTGGCCGAGATATTCTATCTTGCGCTTTTTGATAGAAGGAAACATTTTCCGGGACATATGAACGCGCTGAAGCACGGTTTCGTTCCTGACCCTCTGCATCCAACTAATGCGTAGCATGCGACGGTAGCACCATATCTCGAATGCCTGTAGGCGTCTTGTACATGTTTTTCTGCAGTCGCGGCATAGTGGCCATGGATATGGGTCGTCTGACAGGCCGGTTGCGGTTTTTGCAAGACTTCTCTATAACTGATCAAGGCATTACTTTAAGTAAAATTTTGTACTGGGCTGATCGGAATGCTGCTGCTCCGGAAGCTAAAGGTTTGATCAGAACCAGTGATCGAACTGTTTGCCACTAGACCCGCTCAGAAGGTCCGGCCAGTCGCTCACCGGGGCTCACTAAAAGTTCATTAACAATTTGATAAAAAATTGAGGCTAAACAACTCAGATCACACTAACTTTTCTAAGTACTGGTTATACTTCTAACGGACTTTGGTCGTGGGTCCCAATAATCTTTAACGAGTTGCACTTGCTTTGCTTTTTTAGCTAGGAATATTGAGTACGGTAAGCAATCCATTTTGTCTTGCGCAAGAGCCTCCAAAAACTTTGTTTTTTTGGCTGAGAATACTGAGTACGGTGACAAACCATTTTTGCAAAAGCCTCTACAAACCTAACTCAGAACCATCATTTTTTGTTGCAATATGATTGATGAGTTGTCCGTATTTTAGCTCCTTACCTTATAATTTATAATGTGCATAAGAAATACCGTGTTTGTTTATGAAGGTACTCAAACTAACCGCCTTCCTTGCTTCATATTTTTATAGCATATAAACCTATAGGTCAGTAGGTACATCACTGGTACTCATCATATCATTCATTGGTAGCTTAAGAACCACTCATTCCCTCCCTATGGATAGGTGAGCTCACGGGCTTAGCCTGGCAAATTTGCTAACACTAGCCTTAGCAAGGGCGGTGCTTCGCTGAATCTACCACTGGATTGGAGTCGCAAATTGAGAAGATCCGGCGACTATAATTTTCATAATTTCTCCACGTGATTTTCACGACGAGCCCTTCGTTGCATTCGACGCTTTCCACGAGAGCGGTGGTAGTTGTTTGGAACGCCTAAAACCATCGATACTGGATCGGGAGGATCCGAAGTGACGTCATTGTGCCTCAGCCTGCAAATTGACAGTATTCATTAGTAACTTTTACGTCTCAAAGTTTTTAACGTTCTTAAACAAAGCCGTAATTAGATTCCAGGGACCTGTGGAGAAATGCGAAGACTTTGTTTTTTTTTCTTTCTGATCTATACTAACATTATAAAGAGGAAAGATTTGTTTGTTTGACCTATTTGAAAAATTTTTTCACTGTTTGGAAGCTACACTATTCTCGAGTGACATATATATATATATATATATATCTTTTTTGAAAAAAATTTGGGATCCTTACCAGAACTACAATAATGTAACCCAAGTTGTAAAAAAATTACGTAAAATATTATTTACATCGCGTGCCCTGCGAAAACTATTGATGATAGAATAAAATAATGTACTACGACTTTGTAGAACACATTATTATTCACAAAAAGCGTGCGACATCGTATGTCTAACTATTATAGTTATGCCGCAATAAGTGTTCTTTTATTTAAAAAAAATGAAACAACGTCAAATATCATTGAATTTTTTCTTAAAGACCCGAGCGGAGCCGGAGCTGGCCGATTGTCTAAGCTAAACACGATGACTAGCATAAAAGGTACGCTCTCCAAGCGCTTATCTTGAGATTTGACGTCGGCTAAAAAGTAGCCGAGTTGCTAAATTGAATTTCACCGTAATTAATCTGTCGAGTCGCCACAATGGCCGCTGATCCGGCCGGCTGTTTGAACGCGGCGAAGGCCCCGAAATGACAACGAACATAAATTTGAAGTTGGTGTTAAGTGGTTACGGGAATCCATAGACATCTACAACGTAAACGCGCCACCCACCTCGAGATATAAGTTCTAAATACTCAGTATAGTTACAACGGCTGCCCTACCCTTCAGACCGAAACGCATTACTGCTTCACGGCAGAAATAGGGGGGTTGGTGGTACTTACCCGCGCGGACTCGCAAGAGATCCTACCACCAGTAATTATGCAAATTATAATTTTGCGGGTTTCATTTTTATTACACGATGTTATTCCTTCACCGTGGAAGTCAATCGTGAACATTTGTTGAGTACGTATTTCATTAGAAAAATTGGTACCCGCCTGAAATTCGAACACCGGTGCATCGCTCAACACGAACGCATCGGACGTCTTATCCGTTAGGCCACGAGTTCATCCATACTACCTGGAGCCACTACGTTCATCCACAGTGCGTTTCCAGAGATCTTTTTTGCCACGTACCATCCGACTTTGGAATGAGCTCCTCTCCACGGGGTTTTCCGAGCGCTATGATATGTCCTTCTTCAAACAAGGCTTGTGGAAAGTTTTAAACGGTAGGCAGCGGGTTGCTCTGCCCTGGCATTGCTGACGTCCATGAACGACGGTAACCTCTCACCATCAGGTGTGGGCCGTATGCTCGTTTGCCTATGCGGCAATATAAAAAAAAATAAAAAATAGGCCATTCGTTGCCCCTTTCATACTGGACGCATAATCGCGGCAGATATAGGTCGGATGGTGATGACTGCTATCACGGAAAAGGCTAATCTCGAAGACAGGTGAGCACCGCTCATCTTACGGTTACCGATCTAGTAGTTCCTATTCGCTCATGAACTTCGGCATCTATCTTCTTCTTCGTCGCATTCTTCATTGCTGAAGGTCGTGTCCCTGAAACTTGACCGTGGCCTGTCTCGTGAGCTGTTTCCATCTCTTCTCATCTTGGTTATTATAAAGCTGAAGAGTTTGTTTGTTTGTTTGAACGCGCTAATCTCAGGAACGACTGGTCCGATTTGAAAAATTATTTCAGCATCAGATAGCTCATTTATTGAGGAAGGCTAGGCTATATAATATCACGCTAAGACCAATACAAGCGGAGCACCAATAAAAAATTATGGTCGAATTGATAACTTCCTCTTTTGGAGTCGGTTAAAAAGCGTGACTTTGGTACCTTAAATAGCTCCTTAGCATTGTATTATTCAAAAATATTTTCACTTTCTACGTAAATGAAGTCGCGGGTAAAATTTAGCGTTATGCCAAAGTAACTATTCCACGCGGACGAAATCGCGTGTAAAAGCTAGTCGTCAACTAAACAGCCAAGCGGCCTCGTATCATTCATGAGTATGTTCAGGCTAAGCTTAAAGAAGGAGCTTCAGGTTATAATGCTCAAAGTAATTTTGATCGCTCTGCCCGGATTTTGCTCCCAAGCGGAGAATGGTCCTCAGAGGAGAGTGCGAGATAGTCGCTTAGAGGGTAGGTCTATTTATCACCTTCAGCCTGGCTTTTACAATCTCCAGTCATGGCTATCGAGTTCCACCCCGTGCCCCCATAGTCGTGGACACCGCATAGGCGGATCGACACCTTATCCGGTGGTTGGTAAATGTATCGTTTGGAACAGTCGCTTACTTCCTCCACTTTTAAGGTGTTTTTCCGGTACACCCTGCATATCTTCTCCTAGCCCACGATTCAGCGGAGTCACGTACTCCGTGCGAGCGACGCTAATAATAACCCATGATTGATGAGTCGAAAGACTTCCATATTTCCATCTGATGAAATTAATGATTCTCTGCCATTGAAAATTCTGTGAGTACATTCAATGAAGATTTAGAATAGGTATTATTTTATTATTAGACCAACAAAGCGTTATTTTAGGTTTCAAATTGAAAAGAAAAGTCTTCAAAAATATCTATGATAATAACTCGGCATCGCCTATGTCGGTTGAGTTCTCTCTCAGTTTCATTTCCGCGGTGAACAGCGGTCTGACTGTGCCGTTGGCGTTGCTGATGTCCGTGGGCGACAGTGAACAGTCTGCATCAGGTAGATTGTACCTCGATCTGTCTACAGACGGTATATATGAGAAGATAACTCAGCCGGGGATTATTAAGTGAAGAGCTTTTCGGTTCAAATTTGACAGGATTTTATTAGCTTGACCTAAATAATATGTAACGGGTTCTTTCGAGTTAAATACAATTTCAAGTACCAATTACAGTACAATAATTTTAGTTACTTCAAATTAATATCCAGGATAATTTTACTAGTGATAGGACGTCTTGTGAGTCCGCACGGGTAGGTACCAACGCCCTGCCTAGTTCTGCCGTGAAGCAGTAATGCGTTTCGGTTTGAAGGGTGGGCAAATAGTATAAAACTAATATTTTTTCTCAAGGCAGCAGCATTTACGTTGTTGATGTCTATGGGCTCTGGTAACCACTAAACATTAGGTGGGCCGTAAGTTCGCCGTCCATCTAAGTAATAACTAGAATAAATAAGTATATTTATTATTTTATTTCGGTCTATATAAATTTCTGTGTTATTGCGTATAGCTCGTATACAAAAATCTCTTTTTAAAAATCTGAATAATCAAATAATAACAAAGAACATCACTATGTTTGACTAGAAACGCCAAACTACCGCATACGAAGACGTCCGCGTCGCATCGCGTGACGCTTCCGGTAAAAGTGTGAACGCAATGTCTGTGTACGTAATAATCGGGGTTAGAGCTTGGTGGTTGAGAGTTAGCGGGTACCTCATCCACTTGTACTCTCTTATCCGACGTCCGATTAGCGCCCGGGTTCAAAACCCAGTCAGGCTAATAGGATTCCTACTGTCAACAAGGCACATTATCGCACGACATTATCCCTTTTTTCCTACCTAAGCTGGTAGCCTTGAGAGGCTATTCCAGCGTAACCTTAGAAGTCGTCGTGGCCTAAAGGATAAGACGCCCGGTGCATTCGTATGTAGCGATGCACCGGTGTTCGAATCCCGCAGGCGGGTACCAATTTTTCTAGTGAAATACGTACTCAACAAATGTTCACGATTGACTTCCACGGTGAAGGAATAACATCGTGTAATAAAAACCAAACCCGCAAAATTGTAATTTGCGTAATCACTGGTGGTAGGACCTCTTGTTAGTCCGCACGGGTAGGTACCACCACCCCGCCTATTTCCGCCGTGAAGCAGTAATGCGTTTCGGTTCTAAGGGTGGGGTAGCCGTTGTAACTTTACTGAGACCTTAGAACTTATATCTCGAGATGGGTGGCGCATTTACGTTGTAGATGTCTATGGGCTCCAGTAACCACTTAACACCAGGTGGGCTGTGAACTCGTCCATCCATCTAAGCAATAAAAAAAAAAAACCTTAACTAGTAGGTGAGCTCACGGGGCTCCAACCTGACGACGTTGCTAACACGAACCCTAGCAAGAGCCGTGCTTCGCAGAATTTACCACCGTATCGGAAACGCGACCCACTGAGAAGATCCGGCGAGAAACTCAGTGGGCTGTGTCTGAGGGTACGACATTATCCCATGACTGCGCTCGTCGCTAGGACATTTTCAGAGATGATTTCCGCGATTCTTCCGTAAACTTTATGTGTACGTAATAATCGAGGTTCGAGCTTAATGCTTGAGAGTTTCCACTTGCACTGTCTCATCCGACGTTCGATCTCCACGCGAGGTCAGAACCCGGTCAGAGTAATAGGATTCTTACTGTCAACAAGGTGCATTATCCCATAACTGCGTGCGCCTCCGGGATATTTTCAGAGATGATTGCCGCGATTTTTACATAAACTTCATTGCAAACTTTTCTTGAAACGAGGTTTGAATATAGGGTGTAGTTAAAATTGTAATCAGCAGATTTTGTTAGTTTCATGCCCACGCCTCACGCCGTTCCTAAGTTTGATTTGGTAGATTGATCTATGTAATAGCCATAGACAGAAGTCACGTTTACCTGAAGATAAATGTGGGTTGATAAAAAAAGAATAGTTTAAAAAAAAAACAAAAAAAAACCCTTTTATTAAAAATCAAACTAAGAAATAGAAAATAATTTTTAATAAATTTGAATTAATTTTTTTCCATAAAATCGTCTAACTTGAGAAATAGGTGATCACCGCGCCTGGTAGTTTCCTTTCTTGGTCTTGACGCAGACACTCCGGGTCTCAGGAAAACAAAAAATCGCTAATCCTGATTATCCTAGTAAGGATAACTAATCAACGCTCTTTTTTTTTTTTTTTTGCTTAGATGGGTGGACGAGCTCACAGCCCACCTGGTGTTAAGTGGTTACTGGAGCCCATAGACATCCACAACGTAAATGCGCCACCCACCTTGAGATACAAGTTCTAAGGTCTCATGTATAGTTACAACGGCTGCCCCACCCTTCAAACCGAAACGCATTACTGCTTCACGGCAGAAATAGGCAGGGTGGTGGTACCCACCCGTGCGGACTCACAAGAGGTACTACCACCAGTAATAAGCGTAAATATTGAATTGTCATGGGTCCTTAATAAGTATGCCAAATTTCGAGTTAATCCGACGCGACGTTTTGAAGGGGGTCGAAATCGTGTTCAAAGATTCCGTTACATACTAACATACGTATGAAGCTAATAAAAGCGTATTAACAATACCGTTAAGTGATTTTCAAACTTTTTGTTTCATAATCCAAAATCTCATAATCCGCTAATCGCTCCGCTCGTCATCAACTCGCTAGTTTTAAAAACACGACATCTGCATTCGACTGGAAAGTGAATATTGTTACGCGATTCCATTGCTTTTTGCTTTGCCTGACATGTGACAATTTCTTGGTACTCGTGGAAAATGGATTTAACTTTGTTCTTATATAGCGCCACGTCATTCTCTGTAATGATTTCTTGGCTAACTTGCAAAGGTCTTATCCCCGATCGGTCTATCGATTTATCCCTTGCAATTTACTCTGTGGTTATTAGCATTAGTAGCGGTGGCGATGATGGTATAACATTAAATGAAATCAATTAGACGTTGGAGACCGAACCTTCGGGGCAGCCACTCTGGATATCTTTCGGCTGATATATACAAACACACAAGATCTTTTATTCAATTGGATGATATAATGCCTAAATGTTGCATGTTTCGGCGGGATTCATTTGATTATTGACCATGGGTTTATTTTTAAGAGAACACCAATAAACATTACCATTCAATATATTTTGTTGCTCAATCTTATACGCATGTATTGATTGATGTATGGGACCGAAATTCCTGAGGAGTTATGAAGTCGGTGGCACTTAAACACGCCTCAAGCATTAACTTATGACACCATTCTCTTCGCCACAAGGTTATCTTTCCGCTCCCCATAATTAAGTGTCTGTGAAATTTGTTGGTACTCTATGTTCTTCTACATATCCCAATTTGACTGACGAACTACTGGCTTACGTATTAATTCGGGCGTCGTCCCGGGAGTCTGCTAAAGTTTAACTCGACCGAATACTGAGAATCTTGTGTCTTCGTCAGTGTCTAAAAGCTCAGGCAGTGAGAAATCTCGGATAAGTTGTCCTGTGTAGGGTGTCCTCATATCGAGTGCTAGCTCAAATCTCAGAACAGAAAAATATTCTTGAAGTGAAACTTCTTACTTTAGGTGCGTTGAGTGTAAAATTTAACTCGCGACAGATTCGTTACGGCTAGAGAGAAAAGATACAATTTAGGAAGAGCGAGAATGAGAAAATAGACAGAGCGTCTCGCGAACCACTCGACCCTGGAAAGAGGGAAAGGATAAAGCGATCTGTGTAGTTTCTTTTATACACAGCATTCCCTATTACAAGAGAATGTTGATTTAAGGATGAAAAATGAAGAAAACTACAATACTACAAACCGCAAAAAAAGTTTCACTTCTTTCACGTGCACCAAGTTGCATGCGCACCATTTTTTTTAACATAATTTTTTACCTACAATTTTGATATTGCTTTAATTTGCAATGAAACTCTATTTAAAATTAAGAAGAGGAGAGCTTCGACCAGCCACTTTTGCTTTACATTACGGGAACAAGAAGAAGCTACTGTACTTAGATTATCCGTCACTGGAAATACGACGAGAATCCGATAAAGTACATCTTCGCTATTTTTGCTCCATCAGCCCCTCCCTCTTATTCTAACTCGTTTTCAGCTTTGGCTTCAAAGTATCTACCAATTTGCAAACTGCACTGAGTGAGACGAACGGAACCCACACTGACTCAATATCGCAAAGCAGTCCTACACAATTTGGAATTCGATTTTGTAGGGGTCTTCAGACCCTTTTCTAAGGCGTAGTCTCCTGTGAGGAATTGGGGGAGGTGGAGCACCTTGGCTCTCCTTCCACCTCCCTCTCTGGAGGCGCTGTAGTCCGACATAACCCGGTCCGTCACCCCCTCGAACGGGTAACCGTAAATGGATTCTCCAGCGTTTAAAATAAAGGGGTCTTCAGACCCAACTATAGGTTATTTTAGTTTAGCTTAACTCATACAGTGCATGTACGTCCAAACCTTTAGCATAGGTTTACCTCGTGAGAGGCCAGCCCCCTTTGCCACTCCAGAAATTTTCGGCCCCAGCGATCATTTGTTCGACAAACAATATTCTCTCACATTCTCTCGTATTCGTCCACAGCCACTTCAATCTTGAAATCCTTCAGGCTATGTCGGTTACCATGGCTTACCTTTAGGAATGTTCTGGGTTTGAACTGCTCACGACCGGTTTATATTGTCGAACCTTGGGTCTATGCCCAGCAGCGGACGTCTATGGGCTGATGATTATGACGTGCAGACAGCAAACTAAGTGAATTAGCCGAGCTATGTAAAGCTTAGTTAGTTGTAAATGCCGATTCGTTATTACGTAAAATCAAACCCGCAAAATTATAATTTGCGTAATTACTGGTGGTAGGACTTCTTGTCCGCGCGGGTAAATACCACCACCCCGCCTATTTCTGCCGTGAAGCAGTAATGCGTTTCGGTTTGAAGGGCGGGGCAGCCGTTGTAACTATACTGAGACCTTAGAACTGATATCTCAAGGTGGGTGGCGCATTTACGTCGTAGATATCTATGGGCTCCAGTAACCACTTAACACCAGGTGGGCTGTGAACTCGTCCACCCATCTAAGCAATAAAAAAAAGTTAGTTGTTAATGCCGATCCGTTATCACTTAAGCTAAGCTAAGCTAAGCCTCTTCCATCTCATCTCGCACCCCCGTTTTAGTACGAAGCTGAACTATAGCTTGTATAATCTAGCTTAGCTCTTAGTCTATAACCGGCTTTAAGCTCAAAGTGGGGAGACCGTGCACATTGTGGACACTCCGGAATCTATATATTAATACGTGAAGCAAAAACTTTGTGTCCCTTTTTACGAAAATTGCGCGGACGGAGGAGTATGAAATTTTCCACACTTATAGAGAATATAGAGAAGAAGTGCACAATGATAATATTTTATTTAAATAATGCGTAAAAGGTACTTTAAATAAATAAAGAAAACATTACACACACTACATATCATGTATTTGACGCACACACGCATGCATACTATTTATTGTCAAACTTTTGTTCTTGGCGTCTGTGGTCAAATTGAGAATAGATTAAATATTGTTTGTCTTTGTTAATATTTTTTATAGTGTAGTCTTGGCGAAATTTGTGATTATAGAAGTATAAAATACAATCATAATAGTGTACAAACTTACAATTCCAATTAATTATAGTCGAATTTCGACTACTGCGGGACCTCTAGTTCCAATAAATAAACCACGTTAAAGTTTCATTGTTTTCGTTCATTGATTGACGAACTATCTGTGAGCCATCCAAAATTCATCTCGCGGGAGGCGGCTTATCTAACTTTGGATAACTCATGTGAATAATTGAAGGCAGGAGAAGCGGTGCCCGGTCTTTTGGGACCACGGAGATCGTTTGACGCGCGGTGTGGAATAACTCGGAATCGACGAGGACAGGATCCGCTCAGAGATTTAGTTAACTCATACGAATGATGGATGTTTTTTTTATTCATTTATTAGCTGACCCGGCGAACTTTGTTCCGCCTTAGAGTCAATAAATGAGCGGACTTTTGATTTTATCAAGATCAAATTTTTATTTGGATAATTAATGTAAATTAAAAAAGCAAGTATTTTAATGATTCTTTATTGGCCATGTATTTTAGTTGTTATTATTATTATTATTATATTTTTATTTCTTGTTCTTCTTCAGTCCTTTCTCTCGCAATGTTTCGAATCCTAGTTGCATTACGGCTTCGTCGGGAAAGATTTGACCGTGTTGGACGCGGCATGGCTTTAATGATTATCTCGGTACAATAAGCTAAGAAACAAATACGGTCAACTTCAAAATTCTACTATAATTAACCGTAGACTACTTTACGTGTAGCTGTCAGTTGCGTTTTGTTATACCACGTTTTATGTCACGAAGGAAGGTACCACCACCCAGCCTATTTCTGTCGTGAAGCAGTAATGCGTTTCGGTTTGAAGGGTGGGGCAGCCGTTGTAACTATACTGAGGTCTTAGAACTTATATCTCAAGGTGGGTGGCGCATTTACATCGTAGATGTCTATGGGCTCCAGTAACCACTTAACACCAGGTGGGCTGTGAGCTCTTCCACCCATCTAAGCAATAAGCAATAAAAAAAAGCAATGCAGACCAAAAAAATTGGACACTCCCAAGATGTCAATAATGAGTGGTTTTTTCTCAGTGTCGGCTCTGCCCAGTCCAACGGCTGCGGACGACGATGACGACGATGATGACACGACCCAGCAGAGCCGCTCCGAGGTCGATGATGATGGTCGAATATACAAGAACCCGAGAAATTCGCCGTCAGCCCAGTGCCCCAGAGACGAGGAACAAGCCACCCTACTGGTAAATGTTTACGGTCACTGTGCTTATCGAGAACTTCTTAACGTTCTCGATAGCGTAAACGTTAACTCAATTTTGTTTGAAATTGGAACGTTTGCCTGCGTTTGCCGCTAGGGGCGCTGTTCCAACAGCATACAAATTTGAATTAACTTTAACGCTATCGAAAACGTTAAAAAACTCGCACTGAGCGCACAGATTAAATATAACAGTTTACGTAAGGAAGATTAATTGAATTAACACAATCAAACAAAATTTTGGTCTGATATTAATAGTTGATCAAATAACAAAAAAAGAAATTCTAATTTCGACGTATCAGGTACATACCATTTTTTTCCGACACAATGGGTTATTTGTGTCGCTATCGGGTCCATAAAGTGCCAGTTCTATAGCAACGGTTACCATGGCAACCGTTGCTATGCGTGTGCGATGCTACTATGTAGGTACACGACGGTAGATGGAAAATCAATTCTGGGTGATGTTTGCATAAGATCCTCTCTCGGCGAACGCCCACATAACCAAAGGAGTGTCTGTGCCTTATTTAAAGATTATCGGACGTATAATTCAGAAATCTCTTTTTTTTTTATTGCCAGAAGGGTGGACGAGCTCACAGTCTACCTGGGGTTAAGTGGTTACTGGAGCCCATAGACATTTACAACGCAAATGCCCCACCCACCTTGAGATATAAGTTATAAGGTCTCAGTATAGTTACAACGGCTGTTCCGCCCTTCAAACCGAAACGCATTACTGCTTCGCGGCAGAAATAGACTGGTGGTACCTACTGGTGCGGAGTCTCAATACGTCCTACCACCAGTAAAAGTCTGTGAGCTTGCATTACAGCTTCACCGCCGATAGGTCCTTACCGTGAACGCTCCCAATATCCCTTGCCACTGCCAAATGCTAACATACTCTGCCTGATTCAGGGTCAGAAGTGTCTTCGAAAATGTTCATCGGACGAAGACTGCAAGAGTAAAAAGAAGAAATGTCTCTGCGACGGAGCCTGCGGGATGTCATGCATTAAGCCGGGTGAGTTACAATAATCGAACTACTGTGCGTCCGATAACCGAAATTCGACCTTAATTACTGACCCTTCAAGGTTCATTTCGTGTGATTACTCTTTTGTTTCTTTATTGGCAGTGTCCAAAAATAGTATTTAAGTTAAAATTAAGTGTTTTAAGAACGGCTAAATAATTGTAAATAGACATGTTTCAACAAAAACCGACTTCAAATAGAAAAAAAAAGATATTCCAAAACAAATTAATCTATACTATCTATACTAATATTATAAAGAGGAAAGATTTGTTTGTTTGTTTGTTTCGAATAGGCTCCGAAACTACTGGACCGATTTGAAAAATTCTTTTTCCATTAGAAGCCGACATTGTCCCTGATGAACATAGGCTACTTTTTTTATTTTATTTTTTATTTTATTTTTTGGTTTCATGTGTGTTTTAATGTTTCCGAAGCGAAGCGAGGGCGGGTCGCTAGTATACACTAAAAACAATAATCATCGAAATCAGTTTGCATGATATTGAGTTATTCATCTATTTGTCGCGCACGTACTTAATGCAAATTTAAGACTTACATGGTTTTCTCTCAGTTCTTGAAATGGGAGCACACGGGAAGCGTCAGCTTTCTAATAAATAAAAGAATCATCAAAATCGATTCACCCAGTCAAAAGTTATGAGGTAACAACATTTAAAAAAAAACATACAGTCGAACTGAGAACCTCCTCCTTTTTTGAAATATATGAAAATATCTTGAAAAATATCACTTTCGTCTAAATTAATTATCGTACTATTTCGTAAAAGAAATGATTTTTATGACAGTTGTAAATAAGCATACTGCATTTTACTAGTGGTAGGACCTCTTGTGAGTCCGCACGGGTAGGTACCACCGCCCCGCCTATTTCTGCCGTGAAGCAGTAATGCGTTTCGGTTTAAAGGTTGGGGCAGCCGTTGTGACTATACTGAGACCTCAGAACTATATCTCAAGGTGTGTGGCGCATTTACGTTGTAGATGTCTATGGGCTCCAGTAACCACTTAACACCAGGTGGGCTGTGAGCTCGTCCTCACATCTAAGCAAGAAAAAAAAAAAAAGTTAATGGAATCGATCCTTAAAAGAAAATACTCAACCCATTGTTGTATTTCTCTCCGAAATTCCGATAGTTTTTGGAACAATGATATTCTTCTTTGTCGGTATTAATTGGAAGATTTACGAAGGTCGATTGATTAAGCGCTAAGCTTCGGTCGATAATTAGCTTTGATGGATTTAGAATTAGGGAGTGCCCATTGTTACCATACTTTTTTTTTATTGCTTAGATGGGTGGACGAGCTCACAGCCCACCTGGTGTTAAGTGGTTACTGGAGCCCATGGACATCTACAACGTAAATGCGCCACCCAACTTGAGATATCAGTTTTAAGGTCTTAGAGGACAAGAGGGATTACCGCCACCTACTTTTGACTTATCAGTATGACCCGAGGCTTACTCTTCTTTTACTTTTCTACTCTTCTTACCCTCATCTCACTTTTCGGGGTAGGCACTGCATCTCTAGCATCAAGTGCCGGGGTTAAAATCCTAGGTACTATTACGTCAGTAAGACTAACGCCGTCTGTCATCAAATAGCAGAAACGGATATCAAAAGAACTAATAGCATCGAGAACGGTCGAGAAGTGTAACGCCATCTATTATCAAATAGCGGAAACGCGTATCGAAACGCATCGTCCTATCGGGAATGTTCTCGATAATTATAGACTTGTCGTGTCATCCTCTAGTTACTAATGTAAGAGTCCACATCCAACGGTCAGGAAATAATACACAGATTGCAGTAGTTTACTTAATTCTGTATTGCTTTATTTGTAACTCCACTTTTACAATCTTTAGACATCTGCTCACTACCGAATACACTGATTTCTGTCCCGTTTTTTCAGACTACCGCCTTTTTTATTATGTCACGTCCCCACTACTGCCATTGCTCCCACCAAAAGTGTTGCTATTTGGCAATCCGAAAATTGCCTTAACATTAACAAAATTAATTATTTTACAACAAACCTTACACTAATTAAACGCGAGTGAAACCGCGGGGCGCGTCAAGTTAAACAAACAAGTCGAATAGCCATATCGGTTGGCCACGGACGCTGGGATCATCTTTAATTCTTTCAATCAAAACCTAAGGTACTATAAATTAGTATTGCGCCGGAGAAAACCCTGCCCTCTGACAACACGATAAAGTTCACTTTCCGTCTCTGAGAACACGAACATCCGATCTTCCTTGATCTTTGTAGCGTCGTTACATTGATATATGTCAAGGACACGTATCTATTGAGATCTACTTACACCACCGAAGATAGAAAGATAGGCAGATCTTTCTCTCGACTACTTACTGTTATGATAAAAAGATGATGATAAAAATTGTAATAATTGCTGTAGACAGACCAACCACATTTATTTTGATCTCTATAGAACATTAATTACCCTCTTTTAATTTTTTTATTTTTATTGTTTTTTTTTGTAGGTTTGTATATGCAGTTTTTTGTTATCTTTGTCTTAATTTAATATTAGTTAACGATATTTTTATCTTAAGCACAAACGCTTTTAAGCAAGACGTGTTCACACCTAAAAGGGTGAATTCTATAATTTATTATTTTATGTAAATAACTTCAATGTTTATGTGTGCAGATTCCATCCAGTTGTGTGAACCTAATAAAAAAATAAAAAACTTCAGAGGTGTCAAGAGACACCCGGATGGAACGAAGTTCCTTTCGATTAATTAGTGAAGGAATTGTAATTTTTTTTTTAAGTTATAATAATAAATTACGGCATTATGAAGAAGAAAAAAACAATACTATGAACTAAATTACTATTGTTGAAACGCTATCTCGAGAAACTGTACTTATTACGCGGACCAATAGGATACGAGCAATGTCACGCGATAAGCGCCTACACGCTGATTGGTCAGAATGACGGATCTAAAAAGTGTCGTGACAACTTTTCGTAAAAAAAATTTCCGTCTAGCCCCCTTTCACAACGCGCGATAAGGAACTTCGTTCCAAAAAATTATCCCAAAACGATTGGGATTTTTACACTATTTGATTTACAAAGAAAAGATAATCAAGAAAGTCGTATTGTGTTGAATTTAGTTACTGGGTCACACTCCATTATTGCGAAGAATCGTCCATTAAAGACCTAACGACATGAACTGTATTATTGCTCAGGTACCTACCGCACAATACTCTTCAGTGTGCTTAGTGCGAGTTTTTTACGTTCTCGAAAGCGTAAAAATTAAGTCAAATTTGTATGGAGTTGGAACGTTTGCCTACGTTTGCCGCTAGGGGCGCTGTTCCAAACTTGAGTTAACTTTAACGCTATCGAGAACGTTAAAAAACTCGCACTAAGCACACAAATTAAATATTACAGTTTACGTAAGGAAGATTAATTGAATTAAAATAATCAAACAAAATTTTGCTGTAATATTAATCATTGATCAAATTTAAAATGTTAAAGTAAAAATAAAGCCTTAAATTTATAGATCTTTTATAACTTTTAATAAGAGATTTCTGAAATTATACGTCCGATAGTCTTTAAATAAGGCACAGACACTCCTTTTGATACGTGGGCGCTCACCCCCTAGCGGCAAACATAGACAAACTCCATACAAATTTGAGTTAACTTTTACGCTATCGAGAACGTTAAAAAACTCGCACTAAGCATACTGATAATGTACCACACTCAATCAATTTCATCACTCAAATTGGTCGGTGTAATTCGCTTTATTTTTTTTTTATTGCTAGATCGGTGGACGAGCTCACAGCCCGCCTGGTGTTAAGTGGTCACTGGAACCCATAGACGTCTACAACGTAAATGCCGCCACCTACCTTGAGATATGAGCTCTAAGATCTCAGTAAAGTTTCAACGGCTTCCCCACCCTTCAAACCGAAACGCATTACTGCTTCACGGCAGAAATAGGCAGGGTGGTGGTACCTTACCCGCGCGGACTCACAAGAGGTCCTACCACCAGTACTACGCAAATTCTAATTTTGCGGGTTTGATTTTTGTGTTTTGATTTGATGTGTTGCTTTGTGATGTTAACGCACTCTTGTAACTAACTACCTTATGATGGGGGTAATGAGACAGCACGGCTGACGTTACAGCCTTCAAAAACACTCAGGGCTCCGGTCCCCCATCGAATTTATATTAAAACTAGCTGGCCCGGTAAACGTTTTTTTGCCAAATAAATTATTCCTAGGAATGATAAACAACCTAGATACCGACTGCAGGGCCATCTGCCTTGCTGATTGGTAAATCTAACCCATTCTCGAATCCACCTGAAGGTCCACAGAAAATTACATTAAAATCGGTCCAGCCGTTTAGTATAATCAGTGACAAACACACGCACAGAAGAAATCTATATCTAGACTTCTATACTAATATATAAATCTACAGGGGTTTTTACGGATGTTCCGTTATAACTACTGAACCGTGCGTCCGATTGACTTGAAACTTGGGATCCATGTAGAAAATATATGTACTTAATGGATAGGCTAATATTTATATGAGTGTTGGACTCCCTACACCAGTTGCGGGGGCGTTAATGATGAGAATCTTTGTGGGGGTGAGACATAATAATGAGAAATTAAATGCCCAGCGAAGCGGACGGGTACAGCTGGTATATATATAAAGATAAAAGTGTTGCACGCGACAAATGAATGACTTAAATTTAACAGCGTCGTAGAGCATCGTAATCTATGTCAGGGTCAGGGGGCGGATGAGTACGGAGCACTCGGTCGACTCGGCGGAGAGCGCTCACTCAACCTTTTCAGAAAAAAGCACTTACCGACCCTCCATACCGCGAACGAGGGCCAGTCTCGGAATATTTAAATTTCAAACAATAAAACGCCATTCAAAGCAAACAAAAGTATTTAAAAAGTAATACGTAATAATAAGTAAGCGTATTAATTTAGTTATAAGTTATTAATTTTGATATTAATCAAATTAAAACCATTACTCGATTATGTCCTCTTGTGAGTCCGTAGGTACCACCACTCTGCCTTCTTCGGCCGTGAAGCAGTAATGCGTTTCGGTTTGAAGGGTGGGGCAGCCGTTGTAGCTATATTGAGACCTTAGAACTTATATCTCAAGGTGGGTGGTGCATTTAAGTCGTAGATGTCTATGGGCTCCAGTAACCACTTAACACCAGGTGGGCTGTGAGCTCGTCTTTCGAGCTCGAACTTTCTTCAAATAAATCATTTTATTAAATTTCAAGGTAAAAAAATAAAACATAGCGTATTTATAATAGAAATTTGTGAGTATTTTGTCTATGAATTCTCTTGAATAAAACAATTGAGAATTGTTTACATAGGTTGTACTTATAATAGTTAACATTAACAAAACAGCCAACTTTAACTATTTTGAATTAATAGTGTTGCACCGATAAGTATGATAGTTATGCAGGTACATGTAACGCCATCTCTCGTCGAATAGCAAAAACTGATATCGAAAGAAGAAAGGAATTTTATTTGTGAAGTTGATTTTGATTGTTTATTTATTTATTTATAACTTCATATACTAGAAAGTATAAAGGCGAACTTAATGCCATAGGCATTCTCTAACAGTCTACCTTAGGGGAGTGCAGAGATGAAGCTTGGTAGGATGTAGTGTGAAGGTGATATTACTTAAACAAATGTGTATATATAACATACATAATATTTATAGATACAAACACTCGTACTTAAATAAATACATATACATAAATATATAGATATACATATAAAAACATATATAAACAAATATTATCAATTAGATGACTTGTTGTAATAATTGAATTGAGTTTTACTTAGCATTTTGGTGAAGTGTCTATATATTCTGAGCTATAGTGAGCTAACTGTCTATCTATTCCTTTATGAGCTCGTAACGTTATATCTTATACCTTTAAACGAGCAATTCTTGTATATTAATATACAAGAATTGCTCTATTATATATATATAATTTGAATCTCGGAAACGGCTCCAACAATTTTCATAAAATTTAGTATACGGGGGATTTGGGGGGCGATAAATCGATCTAGCTACGATATATTTTCATAAAATGTTGTTTTATTCGTGTTTTCAATAATCAACTCTTCCCGACATCTATTGGCGAATAATAATACTATTTTTCTTAATTGAGGGCAACTAACCGGCTTAAAGACACAAAAAGACGGCGTTATCAAAAAAAAAAAAAAACCAGCAAATTCGGTCATCATCTAGTTTCACATTAAACACACTTCTTCTTCTTCCTCTTCTTTGTCGTTTCCTCATTACTGAGGGTCGTGACCACCTTGGTCCAGTTTTTGCACCAGCCTTAAACACACTACTACACTGTATTTTCTCGTCACTAAAGTGTATCGTTTGGGATGCATGTTTGCGCACGAATGTAGGTTAACTTGTGAAAAGCGGTGACCTAACACGCGTCTTTTCAACATAACAGCTTCACAACTTTGAAAGCTTTCACTGTCAGTATTTTAGAACTGAGTTTTTTATAAGACAATTTTTTTATAGCTTAGATTGGTAGACGAGCTCACGGCCTATCTGATATTAAGTGGTTACCGGAGCCCATGGACATCTACAACGTAAACGCTGCCCACTTTGAGATATGAGTTGTAAGGTCTCAGTTTTAAGAGCACAACGGCTGCCTCACCTTTCAAACCTAAACGCATTACTGCTTCACGGCAGAAATAGGCAGGGTGGTGGTACCTACCCGTGCGGACTCACAAGACGTCCTATCACCAGTAAAAAAGCAGTCTCATCTCCTTTTTTGGGCAAGACTAGCTCAAGGTCTTAACTGTTACTGTCCGACTCGCCAGCTGATGATTGCTAAGCGTCATAAAATGAAACTGGCTACCACTGCTTATGGCGTGAGATCTACCCGTGAATAATCCTCTCAAAACCCTGGTCCGATGTAAGATTGCCGGTGTTTTATTGCCGGCAAAATCGAGTCTATGGTCTAATCAGCAGTGACAACTGTCGTTCAAAGTCCTTTCCTATATCGGGGATAGCGAACACTCGAAGAAATTAGTTGAAAGACGTGTGAGATATGGATACCTTAAAGAGTTCATATCAATTCAGGATAATGATGGTTACCTTTATTGAGTAGCCCTGAATCGAAGGCTATAGGAATATACGACAAAGGGAAGATCTTCCACCGAGCGGGTGATATTTGCTCGGTAGACCGACGGTCCGAATGTTGTTGTTCGGAACTTGTATATATGCAAGCTTATCTTGAAAATGTCGTAAGCGAGATTCAGGCCTGTGTCAATTATCTTGCGTTGTATGATGGCTACCCGCCACAAAGGCAAAGACAACATAGGTGAACCACAAAGTATACATAAAACAGAATCACAGCTATGAATAATGAATGTTTAATTATAAATAATTAGGATTCCGATTTCGCTTTTGGTTCGCTCATTTTACGCAAGGGCACCATTTCTCAAAGTTGCACGCGTCTTTCTGAACACATTACAAACAACAAACATTACATACAATAAAATGAACTGTTTTTTTTAAGAAAGATTTTGTATTACTAACACTTCATATGGAATTTAATTCTGAAATAAAAGTTTATTATTATTATTATGTGTATTGAACACTGCCTCGCCTGAGAAGACGGCAGGACACACTCCGGCGAGGTGGGCAACGATCGGCCGGGGCGTTAGGGACTATTGGGTGAGAAACCAGCGAACTATACGGGCATTGTCCAGCAAGACTGCTGTTTGTATTTGGGCTACCACCGACTTTCTCTTGAGACCAAGCCTCTCGAGATGTTTTGAGAGGCTTTTAGGGACCAAACCATTCACCGATACAACTACCGGGATTATTTCTGTAGATACCACCCTCCACATGTCGGTCACCTCGTGCGCCAGGTATTTGGTCTTTTTATCTGACTCGGCGCGCACAAGGTTCTCGTCGTAGGGAATGGTGATATCCACCAGAAATACCCGAGACTCCGACCGGTCCATCAGCACGATATCAGGCTTATTCGCAAGAATAGTCCTGTCCGTGATGATGGGCCGGTCCCAGTAGAGCTTGGCGCGGTCGTTTTCGAGTACGGCGTTATTATTATTATTATTATTAATACATAAATGGTGTTACGCGCTGGGACTGGGGATAAACAAAACTTTCACCAAAGTACAAATTAAAACTCTATTCAACACTTAGAAACACTTAAGGCGTACTTCACAATTCACTTCTTCCGCTTCGCTTCAGATGATCCGTTCGCTGTTTCGCTTCGAGTAGAACCGATTATTAAATCGACACGACAAGTCTATAATTATCGAGAACATTCCCGGTAGCACACGTCGTTTCAATATGTGTTGTTGATATTTGATAATAGATGGCGTTATACTTCTCTAACGTTCTCGATATTACTAGTTTATTTGTGACTAGCGACCCGCCCTCGCTTCGCTTCGGAAACATTAAAACACACATGAAACCAAAAAAATATATAAAAAAAAGTAGCCTATGTTCATCAGGGACAATGTCGGCTTCTAATGGAAAAATAATTTTTCAAATCGGTCCAGTAGTTTCGGAGCCTATTCGAAACAAACAAACAAACAAATCTTTCCTCTTTATAATATTAGTATAGATTCGTCTCTGCTATTTGATGACAGATGGCGTTACTCTTACCACCATAACAATGAATTGCATATATTTTTTTAATTCTTTACGTGAGATAAATGTAGCCACATTGCATGTGTGTATCTAAATAATATATCATAACGCCAACAAAAATTTGGTAGTTAATAGTATTATTATTTGAGTTTCTTAACGAATTTAGAAACATTATTCCGATTTAGATTCAGATGGCTATGGCCTCATCAATAAGAAACGTTTTCTCGAATTGTCGCGCAAGTTGTCTAGTTGAGACGAACGCTAAGTGATTGGATTTTTATGAGTGTAATTTGAAATTGGTGGTCGCGTTCAATCGTGTTAGTTTTGTGATTAAATTTAGGAAGGCCGTTGTATTTTGTCCGGATGAGACCTGGGCAATATATTTGTCTGGCCAAATATACTATGCATTTAATATTTTAAAGCTATATAACTTTGTAGAAAGAACAATTAATTTAATGGGGTTTTCACTATTCACTTTTTGTCCAAAGAATCATTAGTTTTGAATTTAGATGTTTGGGACTGGAAAACGGATAAGTTTTAGGACTCACTCTGTATTTCGTTGATGCACTATTATATTTTCTCACTGGCGAGAGTTATACGTGCTGATTGATCAACAAATCACAATTTTATTGTTTTTGCACCGGCACCATGTTTTAGTTTTTTTTACACACTTCGCACCATTTTCATACGCGCGTAGTTTTTCTTGTAGTATCAACAGATGGCGTGGATAGGGGATTGAGGAGGGAATAAGGAAAAGGAAGTCCCAACATCATTTTTTGAGGTTTTCTTACAAGATCTGCTAATGTTATTGTTATATTGATGTTAAACTTTTTTATAAACCGCTTAAAACACTTTGTTGTGAATTTAGCATTGATTTTTGTATTTTATAAAGTTTTTTATAACATCCTTTTTTTCAAAAATCCTTTAGCAATATTTGTAAACCATGTAAAAATAAGCAACACAAAAAGGTTTAATGTCATAAAAATATGAAAATGTTTATTTACATTTTAAATTCTTAATAATTTTTTTTTTTACCTTGTATAGAAAATATTGTAACGAAGAAAGGAAATCCAGAATTATGCCGCAAAAATACTTTTTTGTAATCATATCTAAGAAATGCTAAAACCTCGGTAAATACCAGAGAAATACTATAATCAACTTTGAGAAGCTGCGTCCCGCTGTGCTTCGCAGATAAACAGGCTGATGAATTACACAATTCTACAAAAAAATTGTCGTTGTTTGTCCTAACGTTTATACTAGGGTTTTCCAGTTAATTATTCACAAAAACGAAAATAAAATACCTTTTTTTGGTATAAAGTTTGCTTTTGTGATAGTTACAGTAATAATACTCATTTTTCAATTTTTTATAAATTTTAATTAATTTTAAAACTTTTAAAAAAAAACCGCGCTATGATAGTGGGGTGTTTACGTTTACACAGCGCCACTAGATGGCACTCGAGTCATAAACAACTATCAGGTGTTTTGTACAAGCCCAGAGAAACTTAAAATGTCACGAAAGTGTAAATACGATACTGATGCATTTTGTTTCATATGTGGTCAATTTATTAAAGTTCAAAAGCAAACTGTTTCATGCCATGTATTTTTTTTTCCTCTAATTAGGATCTAAAATATCGAAATTTTATGCTTTGCAATCAAAGTCAAATTTGGTGTTGACCCGTGTTATTAATGTCGCAAAACATTTTAATATTTTTCATTTTTGCTCGTCACTTTTCGGTTTTGTAAATTTTCAGTATTTTATTAACATCTAAGTCGCGTAGAGTCCGCGAGCAACCGCACATTATCACCCATTCCGGGCGTTTGGATAAAATGGTTGGTTGGGTTATAACTGGGTTGGGTTATTTATAATCTCACTGGGTTATAGCTGACATGAATGAGAGCGTCGAGTGGACAATATTACTCTTTCGTAAGACGCTATTTACATATCGTCTTTCTGTGTCTAGAGGCTAAAAGACAGAAGATATTTATAAATTTTTTGTATGTATTTGTAATCTACTAGAGGTCCCGCAGTAGTCGAAATTCGACTATAATTAATTGGAATTGTAAGTTTGTACACTATTATGATTGTATTTAAACTTCTATAATCACAAATTTCGCCAAGACTACACTATAAAAAATATTAACAAAGAGAAACAATATTTAATCTATTCTCAATTTGACAACAGACGTCAAGAACAAAAGTTTGACAATAAATAGTATGCATGCGTGTGTGCGTCAAATACATGGTATGTAGTGTGTGTAATGTTTTCTTTATTGATTTAATGTATTTTTAGGCATTATTTTAAAAAAATATTAGCATTGTGCACTTCTGCTCTATATTCTCTATAAGTGTGGAAAATTTCATACTCCTCCGTCCGCGCAATTTTCGTAAAAAGGGATACAAAGTTTTTGCTTCACGTATTGATATATAGATACTATTATATAAATCTACAGTGGTTTTTACGGATGTTCCGTTATAACTACTGAACTATGACATCAGATTGACTTGAAACTTGGTATCCATGTAGAAAATACATGTACTTTATGGATATGTTAATATTTATATGAGTGTTGGACTCCCTAATAATAATGACAATAAATAATAATGTTAATTTTTAATGCCCAGCGAAGCGGGCGAGAACGGCTAGTATAATATAAATTTCATTGCACCTATCACTGTTTACTCTGGCACTACCTTTGGTTGACTAGTAGAGAGTGCCTTAGGTACTAAGTCCGCCAATGTAAATTTTACATGATGTGTAATAAATAAAATAAAATATTACAGCCATGTTAGTTACCCTACCACGACTTGTCGATGACATATTCAGAAAAAGGGAATACCTCTGTGTGACTCTCCACTTTCTGCTTCTGCAATTAGGAACAGCACTCACAGAGTTTCAATATTTCCCAGCACGACTCTTGCCAAGCGCCAAGTCAGGTCATGATACCTATACCAGTTTCATAGTCCTTTACTGGTAGTAGGACGTTTTGTGAGTCCGCATGGCTAGATACCACCACCCTACCTATTTCTGTCGTGAAGCAGTAGCTATACTGTTACTGTTGTAACTATACTTGAGACCTTAGAACTTATAAATAAAGATGAGTGGCGCATTTACGTTGTACATGTCTATGGGCTCCAGTAACCACTTAACACCAGGTGGACTGTGAGTATGTCCACCCATCTAAGCAATAAAAATAAATAAATAAATAAGTATAAACAAACAACTTGTTTTGAAAGTCGCGATTAAAATTAAATTTTCTTCCTTCTCCCGAACTGTTCTCCGCGTCTGTTGATAAAACATCCCGAAAGCTCTATATAAAATGCAATTACACGCGCGATTCAGATAAACGAATCATAAATATGAAGGGGGCTTTAATTAAAACTGCGCAGCGTCTAGGGTTGTCAAGCTGTAGATTTTAATAGAAATGTAACTAATAAATTTGTCGTGAATAACGACTTTAGTAATATTAAGACATTGTTTTAATTATTATTTTAAATGATAGAATGTTGTTTTGATAGATATCACAAAAATGTAGGGTGGACGCCGTAACGCCAGAGTATAAAATGGCGGTACGTGGAGAGAGTCGTCTCAGTCAGTCCGTCTCAGTCACTCAGTCTGTCAGTCGGTCAGTTAAAATGAAACTGTCGGTTTACCCTGTCATTGTGAAAATGATTTGTTGAGAGTTTCAATAATTATTATTCAAGAGGTTTTACTGGTGGTAGGACGTCTTGTGAGTCCGCACGGGTAGGTATCACCACCATGCCTATTTCTGCCGTGAAACAGTAACGCGTTTCGGTTTGAAGGACGGGGCAGCCGTTGTAACTATACTGAGACCTTAGAACTTATATCTCAAGGTGGGTGGCGTATTTCCGTTGTGGATGCCTATGGGCTCCAGTAACCACTCCAGTAAACACACCAGTTTTTTTCACGTTTTTCTTAAATGACAATAGCCGATTTTCGCCCAAATTAAAATTAAAATGTTTTCTTTTTATTGTCTGTGTAGGCAGATTAGCATACAGTCCACCTGATGGTGAGTGGTTAACGTCGCTCATGGACGTGAGCAATGCCAGGAGCAGAGTTAAGCCGCTGCCCACTGTTAAGTACCTACTCTCCACAAGCCTCGTTTGACGAAGTAATGTCATGGCGCTCGGGAAACACCGTGGAGGGGAGCTCATTCCAAAGCCGGACGGTACGTCTCAGAAAAGATCTCTGGAAACGCACTGTTGGTGAACGCAATAGTTCAAGATAAATGCATTACGATATATATTTACTAATATATAAATCCACAGTGGTTTTTACGGATGTTCCGTTATAACTACTGAACCATGAATCCGATTGTCTTGAAACTTGGTATCCATGTAGAAAATACATGTACTTAATGGCTAATATTTATATGAGTGTTGGACTCCCTACACCAGTTGCGGGGGCGTTAATGATGAGAATCTTTGTGGGGGTGAGAAATAATAATGTTAATTTTAAATGGCCAGGGAAGCGGACGGGTACAGCTAGTATTATATTATAAACCTGTGTATAAAATTTATTAACGAAAATTCACTAGAATTTACATAAGAAAGCAAATTTTTTGCTTAGTATTTACGTCATCAAAGGCATTCGAAATCTCGCTTGTATCTCAACGTAGGTAAGGGATTCACATTATCATGTCTATTATTGTAACCACTTAACGTCAGGTTGGCCGTAAACTTGAACTTGAAATCTAAATCCGAAACTTTTACTCTGTGATGTGGTATTTAAAAGAGTACTTAATGGTAGGCGTGTCCCTGGCATTGCTTCTGCGATGATCACTTATTATCAAACGGGCCGTATGTTCGTCTTTTATAGGGGCAATAGAAATGAGTTGCGTCAACCCTAGCCACGTGTGACAGGTGAGCTTACTAGGGTATGTATGGGGGAGAGTGGATCGCGTCGCAGGATATTATTATATTCCTGAAATACTTAATTTGCTTAGATATTAAACCGATCCAAGAAGGGTGGTTTAAGCTACCATCGTAAATAAAGCCACTAATTAATTTTAAGTTCCGTTTTTGTTAAATGTTTTTCTATGAATTTTTACAACCTAAAGTGATTTATAAACGGAAACAAAAAAAAAAACCTAACAAAAACAAGCTCTATAAATTTAGTACCGTACAATAGCGCGCTTTCCGGAAAGCTATCGTAAATAACGAAGCCCCGAGCTTTTAATTTTAACTGGAAGCTCCTCTTGCAAAAGTTTTGTTTGCTCTATGAAAACAAACGATTTACAAGCTCACTTTCTAAAAATAATATTATTGAAAAATTACTGAGTTGGTTTCTCGCAGTTGAACCACGCGTGCCTCTCATGAGACGAATACCGCCACTGGCTTTGAGGTATGAGGTTGCAGTCTCAACTGAATCAATTGTTGCTCTATCTTCAGGTTCTATCTTTTTTCCACGGTGAAGGAATAACATCGTGTTATAAAAATGAAACCCGCAAAACTATAATTTGCGTAATTACTGGTGGTAAGACCTTTTGTGAGTCCGCACGGGTAGGTATCAGCACTCCGCCTACTTCTGCCGTGAAGCAGCAATGCGTTTCGGTTTGAAGGGCGGGGCAGCCGTTGTAACTATACTTGAGACCTTAGAACTTATATCTCAAGGTGGGTGGCGCATTTTACGTCGTAAATGTCTATGGGCTCCAGTAACCACTTAACACCAGGTGGGCTGTGAGCTCGTCCACTCATCTAGCAATAAAAAAAATATCTCTACAGCGACAGGTATGCCTGTATTACGGTACCTACCCTTGCGGGAACGCATCATCTTTAAGTTAAATAAAAGAAGATATTACCATATCTCTTCTCTCCTTTCTCCTCGCATCTATTTCCTCATTACAAAGGCTCATCATTCCCCAACAAGAGATTAATTACTCTTTGATGATGCTCCTCCGTCTATGACTGTCCGTGGCGTCATGAGTATCATGTAGCTTGCTTGAGATTGGTAGTTAGTTAGTTAGTTTTTGTCTTCTTCCATCAATCTTCCAAGCAACATTGTTAATGAAAAACATTGTATATTACTAGCTGTAACCGTCCGCTTCGCTGAGCATTTAAAATTAACATTATTATTTCTCACCCCCACAAAGATTCTCATCATGAACACCCCCGCAACTGGTGTAGGGAGTCCAACATTCATATAAATATTAGCCTATCCATTAAGGGCATGTATTTTCTACATGGATACCAAGTTTCAAGTCAATCGGATGCGTGGTTCAGTAGTTATAACGGAACATCCGTAAAAACTACTGTAGATTTATATATTAGTATAGATTAATACTATAAAAAATTTAACTATAAAAAAATAACAGAATATCAAAGTAGGCATGCAATTATGTATCATGAAGGTAGTTGCTCACGGGATTTTTAAACATGTTGAATTGAGTATAGAATTGCTTATTTTTGCATTTATCTTCCAAAAAAAGTATCATCATCGTGTGGAATAAACTTACCTAAGCGCTATGGTATGTCCTTCTTCAAACGAGATTTGAGGGGTTTTGAATGTTTGGAAGCGGCATGGCTACGCCCTGATATTGCTGTTGCCCTTGAACAGAGATGACTGGCTACTGTGGCCTTATATAAGATCTCATCCGCCGATCTAAGCCAACTTTTGTGAAGGCTTACTTCCCGAGCTTACACGATACGGACACAAACAAAAAAGAAAATAAGCTCAGCTAGGGGGATGATTGACTATAACAGGGAGCGACGAACCTATACCTCCCAAAATAGGGCTGTCACGCGATCATTTTAATTAAATATTATTTTTAATTTTAGTTTATTTTAACATGTTTTTATTTGCCTTTGTAATCTGAAGAGTTCACGGTCTACTTGACGATGGTCATCGTCGGTTGGTACAGCCAAGCCGGTGTCTACTGTAAACACCTGCTAGTACATAAATGCGAAATATTAACCTTTAGGAATCGACCGACTAGAAAGTCGAGGTCTTTATATCCTGACAATGATCTCCCCCTACAAACTCAGAGCTCAAACTCGTGTCTCAAGGTGTGCAACTACGTTCCCGTCGATGTCCATGGGCTCCGGTAACAGCTCCACATAAGGAGGACTATGAGCACAATTGAACAATAAAACAAAAGATTCTTGACAACCCCGGCACCTTCGACCCGAGGTTGGAGGCGAAACAAATCAAACACAAAACGGGTCGTCTCTTCACAGGTGACGTAGGATGGCAATACTTTACCGGAAAAATACTATTTATAAATAAAAATATAGAATTTATTAGTTGTGCTCTACGACGGTTCAGGAAATAGTTCTGGTGTAGTACCATCAGAATGGGATAGATGGCGCGCGAGTAACAATTCGTCTTCTCACATTAAAACTGTATAATCTCAAACTTTACTGGTGGTAGGACCTCTTGTGAGTCCGCACGGGTAGGTACCACCGCCCCGCCTATTTCTGCCGTGAAGCAATAATGCGTTTCGGTTTGAAGGGTGGGGCAGCCGTTGTAACTATACTGAGATCTTAGAACTTATATCTCAAGGTGGGTGGCGCATTTACGTTGTGAATGTCTATGGGCTCCAGTAACCACTTAACACCAAGTGGGCTGTGAGCTCGTCCACACATCCAAGCAATAAAAAAAAAAAACCACTAACTTTACAGGAGAGTGTTTTTAAAGGCTTAACATGTGATATTTTTAATATTAATCATCTTTGCAACATTTATTATTTATTTTTTACCAGTTACATTATCTGCCTTTTAAAGTAAGATAAAATTATGTATTAATTTTGTTAGTAGCAGTCAAAATAGAGGTAAACCAAAAAAAGAACTGAAGCCAAACTACGCATTTTTGACAGTATTTATGAGAAAAATACTAGTGATACCAAATGATTCCGCGTATTAACTCAATTTCGAATATTATTGGAAATTGTAGACTATTGCACACTTTTAATGCGAAAAGATTATTGTATCTGCTACTACTCTGGTACGACTGTGATTTATTGAAGACTATTTTGCAACAGATTTCAACCTAGAATCCCTTTCCGAGTATCTTTGTGCAAGACGTGTGTGTGTGTCGTATGTGTACATGAAGTGTGATGGATCGGACCCGCTAAACCGATCTCTTTTTCTTTTTCCTACCTATTCTATATTAGTAACCTCGAGGGGTTATACTAGGTTCTCCGGCGAGTAGGTGAGCTCGCGAAACTCAAACCTGACAACATTGCTAAGACTAACCCTAGCAAGAGCAGGGCTTCGCAGAATTGGTAAATTCGGATTGGAAACGCGACTAACTGAGAGAATCTGGAGAGAAATTCAGTGGGCTGTGTCTGGGGCTTAATTTCCTCGCCAAGCTCTTCGACGCGTTTGACGCGAACGATGACCGGTGCTTGAGATACCTAAAAGCACCGTTAGTGGATCGGGAGTATCCGAAATGACGTGTTTAGGGCGACGTCGACTGTTTACCATTCGGACCACAAGATCGGGTATGGGGTACACCGATGTGTATTTAGATATTTATGATGATATGGGGGGGACTCTCGTAACCACTTAAAACTGCTGGCGTTCGAAAGTCTAATTCAAATAAATAATAGTTTTAAAAAACTAACAAAATACGCTTTTATGGAAAATCCAACCAAAAAATAGAAAATAAATTTTAATAAATTTGAATTAAAAATGGTGTAAGAAAATTATTTATTTGTAAAATATTTATATATATGGTATTGAATTGTCATCGGTCCTTAATAAGTATGTATACCAAATTTCGAGTTAATCCGACGTTTTGAAGGGGGTCAAAATTATGTTCAAAGATTGCGTTACAAACATACATACGTCTGAAGCTAATAAAAACGTATTAAAAGAACATACAAGATATAGTGGTTCTGAATTGTACGTCATTGAGCACGATTCTCGGCTTCTCTCATCCAGATCCTGCCAGCCACCCTGCACAGGTCGTCACTCCACCGAGCTTGAGAGCGTCCTGCACTACGTTTGCCAATTCACGGTCTCCACTCAAGAACGCGTTTACTCCAACTGTTCTCAGTGTTCCGGTTAATATGGCCAGCCCATTGCCACTTCAGCCTACTAATCCGCTTTATCCAGCAGTGGACTGTATAGGCTGATGATGATGATATACAAGCTGCAATCACCCCTCATGTATTTCAAGACCGTGGAACTGTCGGTAGACGAGGCCCTGAAAAGTAATACTACTAGTACTATGATAATATCACCATCCAGATGGACCGTCAACCTGATTGCACTTTGAATAAAAGAAACATCCCCTGACAACTGGTGGTAGGACCTCTTGTGAGTCCGCGCGGGTGTGTACCACCACCCTGCCTATTTCTGCCGTGTAGCAGTAATGCGTTTCGGTTTGAAGGGTGGGCAGCCGTTGGAACTATACTTGAGACCTTAGAACTTATATGTCAAGATGGGTGGCGCATTTACGTTGTGGATGTCTATGGGCTCCAGTAACCACTTAACACCAGGTGGGCTGTGATCTCGTCCACACATCTAAGCACTAAAAAAAATAAAAAAATACTGGACCGTGAACCTGATGGCTCTTTGAGTAAAAGAAACATCCCCTGACAGCTTTTCCAAAGCAGTGCTAATCTTAATTTTGAAGTAGACATTTTAAAAGCTTGAAAACTACGAGAATGTACTTCCCCCCCTCCCTCCCTCTTACTTACTTCGGGCAACTTCGACTTTCAGTCTCAAACTAAGAAGTTTGTTCGACTTCGGAACTCAAACTAGTTAACTGTAAACATTTGAGGTATTTTGTAAGGGTAAAAGATAAAAATATTTTAGTTTAGTTTTAGTTGTTTTAGTTAGTCCATTTAAGTGAGGATTATAAATCATTTTTGGAAGAAACGAAGTGAGCTGCTTGTGAACTCATGAAGGCCATCACTAGTGCCATTGTGACCTTCCTATATTCCTTCACCCCTTCGATTTTGATCTTTCTAAACTCGATGAAGCGTATTGAAGAGTGCTGCGATTGGTTCACAGACCAATTAAGATTCTAATCTGATGTCTTAAGAAAATATTTCATATTGTCTACATGACGCGTTAACCACTTATCACCAACTGGAATGGGAGTTTCACTTCGTTTCGAAGGCAATAGTCACCTTGGACCAATACTAAATTTCAACCCACTGAGTTTCACGCCGGATCTTCTCAGTAGGTCGCATTTCCGATCCTGTGGTAGATTCTGCGAAGCACTGCTCTTGCCAGGGCCGATGTTAGCAACACTCCCAGTTTGAGCCCCGTCAGCTCACCTACACGTCAAGCTGAAATAGCCTCTCTAGGCTAAAATAGGAAAAAAAAAACTAAATTTCACCTTTATCTCGACAATAATTACGCTCTATAAATTACCCGGCTAATCAATACAAGAACAAGTCTTTGGAGTTCCACCGGAAGCTGATCCCGTCCGAACGGAAACCCTTTTGTTTTGCAAATAGCCCGCAATGTATCGAAAGGAATCTCGAGGGAATTCTTCCATCGCTATTTCGACCTTTGGAAACACACGCATCGTTAGGACGTTCGTGATCGCGGTAACTATAGGTATTTATCCTTAATTGCTATTGAAGCTTATACTAGATAATGACCGAGCTTTACTCGGTTTTTTTTTATAACGCCATCTTGTTGTGTCTTTAAAGCAGTTAGTTGCTCTCAATTAAGAAAAATAATATTATTATTCGGCAATAGATGTCGGGAAGAGTCATAAAGTTGATTATCGATAAAGTTGATTATTGAAAACACGAAAAAAACAACATTTTCTGAAAATAAATCGTAGCTAGCCCCGAAATCCCCTATATACTAAATTTTATGAAAATCGTTGCAGCCGTTTCCGAGATTCAGATTATATATATATATATATATACAAGAATTGCTCGTTTAAAGGTATAAGATCTAGGAATGAAAGGATATTTAGCTTAAGCGATATTACGCTCTAACTACTCTATGGCAAACCAGCGGGCCACAGAAGTTGTGGCAGACCCAAACTCCGATGGTTAGATGGCGTAGAACACGACCTCAAAGCTATCGGTGTCAGGAACTGGAAGGAGAAAGCCTTGAACAGAGCAGTCTGGAGAGACATACTGAACCAGGCTAAGGCCCACCCTGGGCTGTAAGGCCTAAGATGATGATGGTGATGATGATGACATTTCGCTTAATAACCGATTTTTTTTATTGCTTTGATGTGTGTACGAGCTCATAGCCCACCTGGTGTTAAGTGGTTACCAGAGCCCATAGACATCTACGACATAAATGCGCCACCCACCTTGAGATATCAGTTCTAAGGTCTCAAGTATAGTTACAACGGCTGCCCCACCCTTCAAACCGAAACGCATTATAGGCAGAAACAGGTTGGGTATAAAAAAAGTCTAAAAAAAGTAGCCTAAGTTACTCCTTATATCATCAGCTACCTATCAGTGAAAGACTCGTCAAAATCGGTCCAGACGCTCCAGAGATTAGCCGGAACAAACAGACAGACAGACGGACAGACAGATAGACAAAAATTGTAAAAAATGTTATTTCGGTGTATGTACCGTATATATGTATATTCATATGCATGTAATAAAGAGCGGCAATTTCAATATTACTAACAGACACTCCAATTTTATTTATATGTATAGATTATATTTTTTCAAATTTTAACTTTTGATAGCTCTCCCGTAAAGTTGTAAAAATGTCGTTTAAAGCAAATATCCGTTCATCTGTCGATATGTTATTTGAGTAACGGCTGTCAATTCTATTAGCCGGGACGTATGCTAACATGTATCACGGTGGAACAATCCCATAGGGAATTCAAGATGTGTATTTCGCATATTATTATATACCTTTGAAGGCAGACAAGCTCATTAGATAACTGCCTACCAACAGATACCAACAATGCTAGAGATGCAGTCAGGCTACTATCATCAATCCAATAGAACTTGTTAGAGCATAACACAACGAAAAATAAATCAAAGGGGATGGCCCATTTTAGGCCCAAAGCGGACAATAGATTATAGAAAAAATACTTAGTGCATTAATTTTGTCATAAATAAATATGCATTTACTTTCTTGCAAATAAGCGCCACTATAGTTTACAATAAGTAGTTTAAAAAAAGTAACTCTATTGAAAAAAACAAGGATTTTTATTTTTGCGGGAAAAATATTGCCAGCTTCAAATCCTTTTACGTATGAAGTAAATATTTTGAGTATATAAATAAAACATATAAATAAATCACTTTAAGTATTATCATTAATCAATCGATTTTAATGGATTTTATGCACATAAAATAACATCGAAGACACACCCATTGGACTTTAACTAGTAACTTGTATACTTGAGACCTTAGAACTTATATCTCAAGGTGGGTGGCGCATTTACGACGTTGTAGATGTATGTGGGCTCGAGTAACCACTTAGCAACACCAGGGTGGCTGTGACCTCGTCCACCCATCTAAGCAATAAAAAAAACTTTACTAGTATTGTTATTTAAATATGTACAACTAAAACAAAAACATAAAAAATAATGTGTACTCGTAAAAAAAAGATTAAGATATAAATCAATTATCGGTTATTTAAAAAAATAATCGATATATGAATGTCATGTAATTATTTTTCTTTATACTGACAACACTGAATTTAATCTGACTGACTGACACTTCGCTTGCTGCTTGCGGTGTTGTGCTTGCGTACAAAATGGATGTGTTTTGATTTTTCTTTGATTTATTTTACTTTTATCAATAACGTTTCATACTACGACTAAAAAACATTGTCTGAATTGTGGTTTTACCCTGACCGAGATTTAAAACCGTGTATATGCTCTCCTTTGCTATTTTTAGATGATACTAATTGTGTATGAAGATGAAGAAAATATAAATATTTAAAGAATTAAGTGTGTGTTTTTATACCCTATTGGATAAAAATACATTAGGAACATCTTAAACATTAAGAAAAGAAAAGTTCTTGAAGTATCTCACAATCCGACACTTATTTATATAGAAAATTAACCTCAAAACGAGTTTTTATTTTTATTATATTTTTTATAATAGTGGCGTCAATTTCAATATATTTTTTAGATATCCAATACATTTAAGAATTTGAATCAGTACATTTTTATAGTAATATTTGATGTCCATCTTGGGCCTAGCACACTATGGAGAGTGGGCAATCCCCTTTGCACTAGACTTGACAGTATTAATAGACTAGGGTCGATAATTTTTAAAACCAAAAAAAATAATAGTAGGATGAAACGCATTAGAAAAGGAGGGGAATATTATAAAAATTAAAGGAAAAATAATTTACGGGCGATCTGAGGTCGGGAAGAGGATGGGGCCCCCCCCATGGGTTAAGGGTAAAAACGATTTTTCTCGATTTCCGGCAAAACTAAAAGTCCTATGGAAAAAAGTCACATGGCAAATTGGTATAGTATACGAAATGCCGTAGGCGTCCCACTTTGACACAAAAAAATATGGTCACGTTATAGTATATAACAGTCCAGCTAGGACACTTTTCAACATAATATTGAAATGTATATTTTAGAATTGTAAATAGTCGAAGTCTTCGTGCAAAGACGAAGAACGATCCGCGTCTCGTACTCTCTGCGCAATGGACCGTAACAAATAACAAACGTATTCATTTGTTATCGGCGCCGTGAAATGTTTCGGGAAATTTATGTTTTTATGTTTAAAAGTTCGTTCGATCGCGCTGCTAGGAATAGAATATCGTAGATTTTCAAAAAACGAAAAGTCTTGCTTGGTAGCTTTTCTAGAGTGATTAAATTTTCTAGTTCAAAATTAGAATCGAAAATCTTCTACTGAATAGTAGATAAATCTTCAAACGTGCTGAGAAACCCACCAGGGACCACCGGAAAGCAGTTTCACCACTGAATTACTGGTGGTAGGACCTCTTGTGAGTGCGCACGGGTAGGCACCACCGCCCCGCCTATATCTGCCGTGAAGCAATAATGCGTTCCGGCTTGAAGGGCCAGGTTTTGTGACCTGGTAATGGCGTCCCGTGAGGCTGAGGAGCGTGAAAGGGAGTGGGATCCCTCTTCAGCACCTCAGCGCAGAAGGCGGGGTGGGCGGCGCGGGCGTGAAGCTCCCGCTCAGCCCCCGTAGGGACTATCAGGTGGCGGGTGCGGGGGCGCTCGGTACTCGATTGTTGGTCCGGTGGTGGGGCGGTGCAAGGTGGCTCCTGTGCGCCGCCCACGATGTATCTGCCGAAATGACGTCCTTCGGGATTTTCACGGAGATGAAATCCCGTCTTATCATCAGGACAGGTACCGGCGAAGGCGGACTTTCGGCGCGCACTGCGGTACCGTAGGTCTGGTGTAGCCGGTGTGGTGGAGCTCGATGGGGTTTAGTCGGTAGTCGTTCTGCGGGGCAAGTGCTTCGCGCGCCTTTTTCAAGGCGTAGTCTCCTGCGAGGAATTCGGGGAGGTGGAGGACCTTGGCCCTCCTCGTCCCCCTCTTCCTCTCTGGAGGCGCCGGAGTCCGACATAACCCGATTCGTTACCCCCTCGGGCCGCGTAAATGAATTCCCAAGCGTTAAAAAAAAAAAACGGTGGGGCAGCCGTTGTAACTATAATTGAGACCTTAGAACTGATATCTCAAGGTGGGTGGCGCATTTACGTTGTAGATGTCTATGGAGTCTGGTAACCACTTAACACGGATGGGCTGTGAGCTCGTCCACCCATCTATGCCATAATAACAAATAAATAAAACACCCAGACAAATTACAAACAATTACAAATACACTGTAAATTTTTCGAACATTTTTCTAACCTTTCCTATTGCAGAGAACGTGACTGTAATACGTTGAAATATAACAATGAAAGTTAAACGATTTGTTGAGAAAAATCTATGAATATTAATGGTTTTTTTGGTTGAGCTCGTTAAACACAAGACCGATGTTCGGTAATTTTACAAGAAACTTTTGTTAGCTTCACTAATTACTGAATCACGGATCAAACCATTTGCCATCGTCTTGTTAGTGATTGATCGAAAGAACCTAAAGTATAGGTATATCTAGGGTATTGCTAAATCATTCCTCTCCAAACCGATTTTTTTATTGCTTAGATGGGTGGACGAGCTCACAGCCCACCTGGTGTTAAGATAACCTTGGGGGGTTATCTGTGGTTCCAGCTTAATGAATTTGAAGGGTGTGGTAGCCCATCATATGCCATAATATGCATTGTTCATCCGTACAGCATACATACATGGAAATCGCTGTACATCCTGAAATTATTTCGGAAGATCAGTAAACTTGGACATCTCTTGTCAGTTCATATTAACGTCTGACGTGGGTCGGACCCTAAAGTTGTAAGCAGTTATTGATTACTTCCCAGGCATAGACTAGGTTTTATTTATGACATCTCCATGTTTAGGCGTTGGCGGTGACCGTAATTGCGTTGTGATATCTATAGACCAGCCTTTCCCAAAGTGGGCGATAACGCCCCCTTGTGGGCGCTCCAGGCCTAATGGGGGGCGATAATAGGTAAAAAGGGATACAAAGTTTATGCTTCACGTATTAATATATAGATTATGCACAGCAGGTATTTATTCTCGTAAATGTCGTTAGAGCGATTCAATTTTTCGTGTAATATAAGCGTGCGTAATACATTCTCCGATGTGTTTCCTTAAACTGTAAAACTAGATGATGACTAGGTTTTTTTTTTGATAACGCCATCTTGTTGTGTCTTTAAAGCGGTTAGTTGCCCTCAATTAAGAAAAATAGTATTATTATTCGCCAATAGATGTCGGGAAGAGTTGATTATTGAAAACACGAATAAAACAACATTTTCTGAAAATAAATCGGAGCAAGATCGATTTATCGCCCCCGAAATCCCCTGTATACTAAATTTTATGAAAATCGTTGGAGCCGTTTCCGAGATTCAGATTATATATACATATATATTAATATACAAGAATTGCTCGTTTAAAGGTATAAGATAGAAGAGAATTTTATGTTAACTCCACATAAAATTGAAAGTTTATCTTTGTTAAAAAGCCCAAGTTTAAGTGTGATCTATCCAAGCTCCACTGTCGTCATGATGGAGAGCCAAACCCTCTTCTAAATTTGCATACTCGTGTTCTGAATACGAATAAAGTTTAAACAAGGTCGTCTGTGTTAATGTCACCGTGATAACATTCATATTTATTAAGACTAGTGATGCCCTGGTAGTCGAAATTCGAGTATAATTATAATTAATTGAAATATAAGTTTGTGCACTATTATGATTCTATTGTTAAAGACTTTTATACTTCTATAATCACAAATTTCGCCAAGACTACACTATAGAAAAATATTAATAAAGACAAAAAATATTTAATCTATACTCAATTCGACCACAGGCGTCAAGAACAAAAGTTTGACAATAAATATATAGTATGTATGCGTGTGTGCGTCAAATACATGGTAGTGTGTGTAATGTTTTTTTTATTGATTTAATGTATTTTTTAGGCATAATTAAAAAAAATATTAGCATTCGGCACTCCTTCTCTATATTCTCTATAAGTGTGGGCATACTCCTCCGTCCGGGCAATTTTTGTAAAAAGGGATACAAAGTTTTTCCTTCCCATATTAATATATAGATATAATATAAATAGTTACATAAATATAATATTTTTATGTGTATATGAAATTATACGAATGAACAAAATTTTGAAATCATTACCTACATTTCTTTAAAGGCCTTTGGTCACATATCCAGGAAAGAGGACTGGATGGAGAGGCTAGTGGCTTAAAGCCAGGAGGAAGGTGTCACGAAGGAAAGGAAGGGAAGGAAAGGAAACGCGCCACCACAGGACCTCTTGTGAGTCCGCACGGGTAGGAACCACCATCCTGTCTATTTCAGCCGTGAAGCAGTAATGCGTTTCGGTTTGAAGGGTGGGGCAGCCGTTGTACTGTTAAAAGTGAGACTTTACAACTCATGTCTCAAGGTGGGTGCCGGCATTTACGTTGTAGATGTCTATGGGCTCCGGTAACCACTTAACACGAGGTGGGCCGTCAACTCATCCACCCATCTAAGCAATAAATAAACAATAACAAAAAAAGTGGTTATAATAATAATGAAACAGTTTATTTGAGATCCTTTATTCGAAGTCACTTAAAAGCTCTGAATTGAGCTTTATGAACCATTGACCTTAACAGAAAAGAAACTTGACAAAAAAGTTCATCTCCCCAGAGATTCGAATTGCCTGTTATTAAATTAAAAGTTTTCATAATGATAAAGCTTGCTGAGCTTGCCGGGCATTAGCGGACGTGACTTCAGAAAGCTTCCGGGGTAAACTTTGGGTGTGACGTCATGAATTTTAAACAACTTACGGCTTTTAAACGTTTGCAGGTTAAATGATTTGAGTTTTTTTTTTCTTTTCTTGCACGTGGTTATTCTGTAATTTTTTGCCACTCCCTCTCAGCGTCGTGAGTCCGGTCTAGACCAGAACCACAGCAGCGAAAAAAAATATTTTTTAATTTTATTGCTTAGATGGGTAGCCCATGGACATCTACAACGTAAATGCGCCACCCACCTTGAGATATAAGTTCTAAGGTTTCAAGTATAGTTACAACGGCTACCCCGCCCTTCAAACCGAAACGCATTACTGCTTCACGGTAAAAATAGGCAGGGCGTTGGTACTTACTCACGCGGACTCACAAGAGGTCCTACCACCAGTAATTACGAAAATTATAATTTTGCGGGTTCGATTTTTATTTACACAATGTTATTCCTTCACCGTGGAAGTCAATCGTGAACATTTGTTGAATACGTATTTCATTAGAAAAATTGGTGCCCGCCTGAGATTCGAACGCCGGTGCATCGCTCAACACGAGTGTACTGGGCGTCTTATCCTTTAGGCCACGACGACTTCACTTGCACTACCATTTCCATACATCTCCTAATCACATGCATCTCCTCCCTACACATCACATGTCCATACCACGCTAACCCTAACCTTAGATCGTAATGTCTAATTTTCGTAATAATTAAATTGAGTTTTTATTGCTGACGACGAGATGACGGCTGATAGTGAAGAATGGAATAGAAAAATTCGCTATGTCGACCCCACCTAGTGGGATAAGGTGGAGACAAAGAGAAGAGACATTACGATCTTAATTACTTTTTAAGCTTTCTTGGCGTTATGCGTAGGTTGCTTCATTTCAAATGGCACTACTTTTTTTACTACAAGTAGAACGAAGGCAAAAGGTCTTGAATTTGAAGATTTTTAATGAAAGCTCAAAAGAATAGATGTGATATTCAGAATAAGGTAGGCAAAAATATTTACTTCCTTCCTATTTGCTGGTAGCCTAGGGGGCTCTTCAGCTACCTCCAGATGGGAAGGTAAATTCACGGACTCAGCCTGAGAGAATTTGCTAACACTAGCCCTAGCAAGAGCAGTGCTTTGCAGGATCTATTCACTGAGAAAAAGTTGCTCGTGCACGATATAACAATGCTTTCAGCCTAGCAATCAAAACTTCTTACATAATTACGAACTTAAAGTTGTAATTACATTGTCATATCCAGTTGCTTAACTCATTTAACATATTAATGCGTTCATCTTAACAGTTCTTACACGATGAGACAACATGATTGATAGCCTAGGTGGTGTGATGAATAAATGATTAGGAAAAGCAACTGAGCTAATGTAATTAGTATCCAAAAAGAATTATAAAAAATCCTATTATTATTATTTCCATCACCCATCTAAGCAATAAAAAAAATCGGTGTGGAGAAGAATGATTTAGCAAGTCGGAGTTGAACCAACTTAAACCTCCTGTCGCTCAACAACCAGCATCACGATTTACCCAATTCACAAGAACCAGGCGAATCGCCTCGACGCGACGGTCCTACGACCAACCGAAGGGTCGGCCAGACGGCTGGACCATGACTCGAGCACGGACCGCCGAGATTGGGCCCTCCGCGCTCTGACCACACTGGGGCTGGGACGTGCCACGCCCCGAGCACGAAGGTCAGCCCGCCACTGATAGTCAGCAGCGAGCGCCTCCGCCTCCAGGACCCAAGGCGGCGTCCCAGTCAGTACACAAGCCGCCTCGTAGGAGATGGTGCGATAGCCGCGGATGACCCTGACCGCGATGGTGCGTTACGGCCGTTGCAGCAGCTTCGCTACCCCCACGGCCAGGGACTGGTCCCACACGGGCGCCCCGTATAAGGCCATTGATCGCACCACCGAAGGAGCCATCTTAACGCGCCGGCCACCCCCAACAAACGAGGGACCAGATTCTGAAAGTGAACACGGAAGGTCCAACGGCTGTCCAGAATGAGGTCGAGGTACTTCAACTGCATCCCGACCCCAATACGGACGCCTCCAACCACGATATGGGTATCGACAGGTGGCACTCTCTGGGGCCTGTGGAACCACATGGCCTCGGATTTACTGAGCGCCACGTCGAGGCCCAATCTCCTGATTTTGCGGACGACATGCGCCACTCCAGCGGTAACAATACGGGCAGACTCAGCAAAACTCCCCCCCGGGCCACGACCAACGTGTCGTCTGCGTAACAGTTTACGCTTAGGCCCGAGAGGAGGGCACCCCTCAGCACCCAGTCATACCCGATATTCCACAAAAGGGGGCCGAACACCGACCCCTGTGGAACACCGCGCACGACCGGGAACCGGTGTACGATGCCACCGTGTCCGGTACACGTGACCGATCTGTCCTCCAAGTAGGAACCCACCAGCCAGCGAAGGTAGGGGGGCACTCCGTGTCGTTCCAGCGCCCCCCTCTATCACGGACCAGGGCAGGGTGTTAAACGCATTGGCGATATCGAGTGACACCGCCAAAACCACCCCACCCCCGGAGACGGCCTCCTCCGAGAGGGCCCGCACGCGAAGGATCGCGTCTACCGTTGAACGGCCCTCTCGGAAGCCATACAGCTCCGCCGACAGATCGGGTCCCCCCAGATGATGCGGGCCGCCAGAATGCGTTCCGGCAGCTTGCCCACCTCATCCAGCAACACGATGGGACAATTAGTGGAGTGAACAAAAGTATCTTATAAAATTACCGAACATCGGTCTTGTGTTTAACGAGCTCAGCCAATCAAACCGTAATATTCATAGATTTTCTTCAACAAATCGTTTAACTTTCATTGTTATATTTCAACGTATTACAGTCACGTTCTCTGCGATAGGAAACGTTAGAAAAATGTTCGAAAATATAACAGTGATTTTGTTATTTTCTTTTCAGATGTTTACTTGTAATTTGTCTGGGTGTTTTTTTTTATTTGTTTTTATGGCATAGATGGGTGGACGAGCTCACAGTCCATGTGGTGTTAAGTGGTTAACAGAGCCCATAGACAACGTAAATGCGCCACCCACCTTGAGATTTGTTCTAAGGTCTCAGTATAGTTACAACGGCTGCCCCACCCTTAAAATCGAAACGCATTACTGCTTCACGTCAGAAATCGGCGGGGTGGTGGTACCTACCCGTGCGGACTCACAAGAGGTCCTACCTCCAATCTAGTCTTTTACTAATGATGTTTTACTGCTAGGAAAACTAAGTTTAATTTAATTAGATTTCGTTTATATTTGTATTGTTATATATCATTCTTCATTGGAAGACGCGAAATGTAACGAATCACGAACTAGGAGATCGAAATCAATTTAACTGTATTCGCTTAATTATCAAAAAACTAAAACAATCATTAAAGCATCAAAATAAAAAATAATGAAATGAAATCATTAAAATTATTAATTAATCAATATTTTTTAGCGATTTCAAAAAAGTAGACGTTTCTCAATTCGTTTTTATTTTAATGTGTCAGAATTTTTTCAATATAAAATATCCAAACAAAAAGATCCCTAATTTTCAAAAAATATTATAGCCTATGTCACTTGAGAGTAGTGTAGCTTCCAAACAGTGAAAGAATTTTTCAAATCGGTTCAGTAGTTTCGGAACCTATTCAAAAAAAACAAACAAACAAACAAATCTTTCCTCTTTATAATATTAAGTATAGAAGTATAGATTTATACGTGCTCTGAAGAAACGACTGAAATCGGCTAGTGCCGTTCTGAAAAATTATAGAATGATAATAAGTAGAAGATATAGATCATGAGCACCATGAAGCTTGAAGGGAAGCGACGAGCAAATTCGACCTGATGGAACAGTGGAACCAGAACATTTACTGGTGGTAGGACCTCTTGTGACTCCGCGCGGGTAGGTACCACCACCCTGCCTATTTCTGCCCTGGAGCAGTAATGCGTTTCAGTTTGAAGGGTGGGGCAGCCGTTGTAACTATACTGAGATCTTAGAACTTATATCTCAAGGTGGATGGCGCATTTACGGTTGTCGATGTCTATGGACTCCAGTAACAACTTAACACCAACTTTGGCTTTAACTTTGGCTGTGAGCTCGTCCACCCACAAAGCAATAAAAAAAAACAGGGACTTGCCTTGTTGTATAACTTAATAAATAACTTAAATTAAGGGTGTCAAGCCTTAGGTATGATATGGCCTTAACAGTTTCCGCTATATTTTATAACCTTCGCCAGGGGGTTGAATGGTGGAGTGGAAACTCTCGCGTGCTCGGGTCACGGCCCCTACTATTGTTTTTCGAGTGGGGAGCTGATATCGAGAACGGTTACACAATGCTGCCTAAGCGATCGCGAAGTCAGATTACGGAACAATGAATAGACATTCGACTTTTAACATAGTACTGCTTTTTTGCTTTTTTTAAGCTGTTGCATATCTTTTATTGCGGGCTTTGAGCGCGGCAACCGAATCAAGAAATTCCGTAACGAAAATAAAACCTAACACCCCCACTCCGTCTACCATGTAGCTCGCGTTCAACACATTCACATGTTGCGCTTGTGTAGTGTTTGCGAATAAGCGCGCGGCGTGACGTCGCACTGTATGCGCATCTTCGATCATCAATAGTAACGCGCATCATGAAAAGTCTGCCCATCTCTCTCTCGCGCGGTCTAGCTTAGGAGTGTGAAGGGGACAGTTAATGTTTTGCTTTTGTTAATGTTTATAAATATAGCGTGGTCTTATTTTATTATTGTTTTAATATTTTTTTTTTTTATATTATTTATACTTATTGTACACACAAAGAAAATACAAGAAAAACAGATTTAAAGAATGTCTAAATACTATGTACAAAGGCGAGCTTAACTCATTCATGAGTTTTCTTCCAGCAAACCATTAGCAGAGAGAAATACGATGTATAAGAGGGGTATAGTGTACAATATAAAAGCTATTAAAGCATGATTTTTAAACTAAGTATTTAAAAAACAAAAATCTAATATTAAATGAAAAATACATATAAATAAAAATACATAAAACAATAACTTAAATACGATTAAAGCGACAGGAAATGTTTCTTCATTTGACTCTTAAAAACTTCTAGAGAGGAACTAGCACGAATAGGTTGAGGGAGAGAATTCCATAATCGCACTGCTTGTATTGTGAAAGAGCCACTATAGCGACTAGAGCTGTGAATGGGAGTTTTTAAAAGAAGAGAAGTGGCTTGTCGACTAACTTTGCCTATTAAATTATTATTGTCCAATTATAATTACATAAGTTGATAAAAAATGCTATGCAGTAGCTTTTTACCGCGGCAGCCCCCGAGTAGGTACCACACGTGTTTTTTTTCTCTAGTGTTTTAACTTGCTTATATTGGGAGGACCTTTAATTGGCTTTTTGTTTTTATTATTTTTTATTGTTATATATTAATATATGTATTTTGTTGAGTTGGACTGTTGGTCCTCCTTTTAATAAATAAATACATAATAATATGTCGAACTCGACAAAAAGGTCGACTGGCAACCTAACCCATGCATCAGCCCGCTGAGATTCACGCCGGATCTTCTCAGCGGGTCGCGATTCTGATCCGGTAGTAGATTCGTTCGCGAAGCAGTTACTTTTGAGTTGTTAGGTCTCCTTCGGAGGCGCTCGGGCAGCTGTTAGCAAATCCCACCCCTCCTGGCTGAGTCTTTGCTCGCCCACCTGTCCTGGTGAAACTGGAAAGGACTCCGGGCCACCAGTAATGCTTCAATCATAAAAAAAAAGTGTGTGTGTCCGCTCCGACGCACGACTGGAGTTTACTGGATATAAAAAATTAAACGAAACAATACGAGAAATAGTTCTATATTACGACAACACGATACACTACAGATTATTAACAAATTAACGAGACACAAAACAAACGACTAACAAATATATGAAAATACAATAATGAGAGAAACGCGCGATCAGTACGAGGCTTTGTGGCGGACTGCCGGCGCAGCAGCCCGGCGTCACCTGCGATAACGCATTTCGTGTGACATGCGCAATCAGGCGCATAACGCATTTCGTGTGACATGCTAGTACGATTTTGGTCCCCATAATTTTCATACCCCGGGCCTATATATGTAAATCGATTCTAAAGGAGTAAACTCCAAAAAGAAAGTGAAACACTATGATATCCTGAAACAAATAATATAATGAATACGGAACGTATAAATTACCGGAAGACTGTAGCTAATCTCGAACTTCAACTCGATAAATTAATTGACAAAGTTTCGTTCAGTCGAAAGTTGGTTCATTTGTTATTGGACAGATAATAATAATTTAATTGTTGTACAAGATTATACACGGTAATTATTGGATTAGACGCGGAGCTTCGAAAATCGTTAGAGGCTATTTTATCACTTATTTTATTGTTGAACGAATGCAAGCTTATCTTGAAAATATCGTAAGCGGGACTGAGGCATCTGTCAAATATTTTTGTGTGGTGTGATGACTATGTGTGTGACCGCCACAATAGTAGGTATAACATTTAATATCCTAACAGACCCGGCCACACGTTGCTGTGGCTTTTTTTTCCTACCTATGCTGATAGCCTTGAGAGGCTATTTCAGCTTCGCCCTAACGTGTGTGGGTGAGCTCACGGAGCTCAAACCGGAGTGTTGCTAACACTGACCCTAGCAAGAGCAGCGCTTCGCAGAATCTACTACCGGATCGGAAACGCGACCCACTGAGAAGATCCGGCGAGAAACTCAGCGGGCTGTGTCTATGGGTTAATTCGCTCGTCGAGCCCTTCGTCGCAAGCGACGGGTTCGACGAGGACGGTGACCGGTTGCTGTGGCTAAGGTTTTTGTTTCCAATACCAAAAATTAACAAAGTAAGAACAATTGGATTCCACTATATTGCCTTTACTACGAAATAAATTTCACTTATACTTTGGCCTCAGCAACACGTGGTGTTTGCCATTAAATTGTAGCTTATGTGAAACGTTGGTATTTTTAACACAGCGCCATCTATGAGATATTAATATGTATTGGATAGTATTACAACTGGCTGTAAAAACTGATTTAAGGCGCCATCTGTTTTAAGCTTATGAAACTTACAATTAATAACAATAATCAAAATAAGAAATAATTTTATTATTAATTAATAAATATTGCGACCATTGATCGGAATAAAAACCATCCTATGGCATAAGTTGGAACAAAAGAAATATTAAAAAAAAAAAAAAGTTTAAATCGGTTCAGTAGTTTAGGTGTCCATCGCGGACAAACAACGTGACACGTAATTTATACATATGTATTAAGATTATATAACGTTACCTGATTTGTTTCAGATCGCGAATGTCCTGAGTTGGAACAGCCTGAAATAGGAAAGGTTACCTTCACTGGTCGACTGTTTGGAGATAAGTACGTATGAACTCTCTTAATCCGTGTACTACTTTTACTGGTGGTAGGACCTCTTGTGAGGCCACAGGGGTAGGTACCACCGCCCTGCCTATTTCTGCCGTGAAGCAGAAATACGTTTCGGTTTGAAGGGTGGGACAGCCGTTGTAACTATACTGAGACCGTAGAACTCATATCTCAAGGTGGGTACGTTGTAGTTGTCTATGGGCTCGAGTAACTACTTAACACCAGGTGGGCTGTGAGCTCGTCCACCCATCTAAGCAATAAAAATAAAAACTAACTTACCTATTTAAACTGCGAAGCCGTCTTATATCTTGTATCTTTCAAGTCTTCCAACTTATCTCCCGAAATGTTTAGCTCTTACTGTAGAATACCACCTGTTAAGAAACAGCCCGTCTAGAGAAGAAAAAAAAACTATTATTCACACGTTTGATTTATTGGTAATTAAGCAAACGGGCAAAAAGCAGAGTCGTGCTATCAATAATTTATAGAAATTCTATGCAATTCGAAACCTAGAATAGGAAGCGTTTACCACACGCCTCCTGAAAGCCTGGATATCACAGGAAACATCACATTACACACATACACTTAGGAAATAACGCGCTGAGGATTTATTGATGTTACCTCATCATCATAATATATTGTTGCTGCAAGTTGATGTATTATCAATTGAAACCTCGAGTCGCAAATTGGCCCAGTCTCTTAGCTTTAAGATAAAAAATATAAATAACCACAGTCATTCTCCTGCCCTTCTCCCAGTCACCTGGGACTCGCACAACGTGTTTTCTCCTCCCATACTCCTCTATCATATGCCTTTTCTTCGCTCACTCCCCTTTTACGCATATCGCCTTTCACCCAATCTATCCATTTCTTCTTAGGTCTACCTCTTCCTCTATATCCTTCCACATTCATAGTTAACACTCTCTTATCAACCTCATTTTCATTTCGTCTCATCACATGTCCATATCATCGTTGAAGAAGAAAGAGAAAAGAGAGAGAACTCTCTTTTCTTCTTCATTTCTCAGCTTTTTATAAATAGCCACAGTGCCATTTAGAATACCAAACATATCAGGCTATGTAATTATCTACAGGGCCGTGTACTCCTGTCCACACGGGTATCACGTTGTCGGACTCCAGAGCCGGAGCTGCCAGGCTGACGGAAAGTGGGCTGGACAACCACCAGCCTGCAAAGAAAATAGTAAGTTAAAATTATACTGGACTACATTGGACAGGACTTGGCAAGGCCAAGCTTTTTAGAACGATGTTCCTTATGGGACGATGCGGAGTGATACCCTAACCGGGAAAAAACGTCCGTAATGTAAGATTTTTATTAGTAATGCACACAGTGTACGACTTAACTTTGTAATAATGTCGAAAAAAAAATTTTTTTTATGATAAATCATTGTGAATAAAGTAAAGTTGATAACTTTGTAAAGTAGTTTTTTATTTATTTTTATCAATAAAAAAATCATAATAAAAATGTATACCCGAATAATAATTTTTTTATACCTCGAATAGAACTTAAAATTAATATTTTTATATTATGGAACTTCGTTCCTATCTGGTGTCCCACGACGCCACACATCTTTTTTAATTTTAGAGATATGCGTTAATATGGTCTATATCACGTTCTTCCATCTTATACTTGGGTATGAGGAAGCCAATCCGAATATGAAGACCACAATGCAAATATCGTCAAATAGTCCACTTTTGGTTGATTAGTTCTTTTAAAATCCAGTTAATCTTCCAAGTGGTTGCTGTTCTTCCCTTGCGGGCTCATTCTTCCGTACCATCTACAGCTGTTGCTTTTATCTCCAGTCTACTGTCTCCAACCGCCGACGATAGAACACGCGAGGCACTCGGCCCTACCCGAGCAAGCTACCTTCGATCTAGACGCGACAGTCCAGTACAACTGTCATACCGGCTACGTCACCAATGGCTTCCCACGAGCTAAGTGCTTGGCTATCGACGGACAGGCTTCTTGGTATGGGCCGGATATCACTTGTGAACGTAAGTACCTCTTTGACTATAAAAGTTGTTTTATGAAAAAATTGGTTTTTTAGTATACACCCTTTAGACTTCCACGCTGAAGGAGCAAGATCGTGTATTAAAAATCAAACCCGCAAAATTATAATTTGCGTAATTACTGGTCTTGTGAGTATGCACGGGTAGGTACCACAACCTTGCCTATTCCTGCCATGAAGCAGTAATGCATTTCGGTTTGAACGGTGGGTAATTATGAGACCTTAGAACTCATATCTCAAGGTGGGTGGCGCATTTACGTCGTAGATGTCTATTGGCTCCAGTGCCTACTTAACACCAGGTGGGCTGTAGCTCGTCCACCCTATCTATACAATAAAATAAAAATAGGACTATTTTGCTTGAAATAGGGTAGTGCCTACCCGCTTGGACTCAATATGTAGTAAAGCATTACGTTGTTTTCACCAGCACGGTCTTGTGGAGAACCCGGTGACGTACCCCACGGCTGGGTCACCGCTGACTGTCACACCTTCGGCTGTCGCGCTGTAGTTCAATGCGGGCAAGGTTTCGAGTTAGTGGGCAAAGCCGAACGCTATTGCCAAGCCGACGGAGCGTGGGCCCCCAAGGAGCTACCAACTTGCGTTCGTAAGTACTTTAATATGATAATTATTTTGGTGCTGGTGGTGACGCCGTGTAGTTTGGTGGTGGAAGACTATAGATTGATTGGGATGTGACGGCTAAAACGTGTCGGTGTTGGTTAGAATATAGGTATACCAGGATCTGATGGCAAAAAGGGAAAAAAGAAATTGACGCTAGGTATATTGGGGAAATTGAAGTAAAACGTTTTGATACTTTTTTTTCTTATAGCGGCTGATTCTGTGTGATACATGCAAATATAAAAAAAATTATGCAATGATCAAGGATAATTTTTGAAAATCTTACTGTGGCGAATGTGGGGTTCGAAATTTAGATGAAAACTCCAATTACTCTGTTCATGAATTTATTAATTAATTATAGGCTATCAGAACTTGAAAACGGTTCCAAATACTGCACATCCATAAAAAAGTCTTCATCGGAAGAGGAAGACGAGGAAGACGCAGTATTTTTGCCACCTTTCCTCTTTTTACCGGGCGTACTAAATACGCCTCTGTTAGATCTGCCATCAGCAACAATTCGTCATATGATATTATTAGAAACACCTGAAATAAACCAAAGTTTAGTATACATAATACACACGAAAATGCAATAAACCAAAGTATCAAGACGTGTCATTCCTACTAACCGGTCAACGCTTGCACATGGCTCAATATCGATAATTGTGTTTGTTCTGCACCTTGTTCATCGAGTATTCTTTGATAAACATTGAAAACAATATTTCTTGCTTGCGAACGAAGAGGTTCCTTCGACATTTTCACCACTTTTTAAAGGAAATTTTTAAGCCAAACCAAAAACAATTCCTCGAAATTTCAGTTTTGACAGATGACTTTTTTTTTGTTGCCATATGAAAATCGCTATATTTTTTACTTTTTTTTGCCATCAGATTCTGGTAGACCTATAGTAACCTTGATATGACAAAAATCAGTGAAGATTCCATCGGCATTTCAAATCTCTTGACGCAATTACAGGAAGCAATTCAAGAGCCACGAAGACACAAATGACAATAGTTTACGTAAACAAAGAAATAACAGATATTCCTCTTTAGTTTTCCTGATGGTCAGAGAAAAACTAGAGTTTCCCTAAACTATTAGATTCGATTAAACTGAGTGGTGCAGATTCTGTTTTTGAGTTATGGCAGTGTCGAAAAAAACGTTTGATGATGCATAGAAGGAACCCTAAGTACAGGGCGTCACAACCGACGCCACAGTATAATTACAATCAGAACTCGAACGGCGTTTAGACATTGCCTCGTGACAATGTAGTTGCTGATTTATCTGTTTTTTATATGAATGTTGCATGTACTATAATGGTCTCTTTTAAATTTACGATTAGCAAGCATGTCCGCTTTCGGTTTTTTTTTAACGTTTTTATTATTTTATTTATGAAATATTATCATGGCTGAAAGCAATATCATTGTCATGAAGCAATTATTTAACAATGGACCTCCCACTTATATTACGATTTCAGTTAATGTAATTTGAATTTCGTTTTTTTAAATATTGATGTGTTTCGTTGCTTTTGGCGTGCTAATTTTAGTTTCGATTTGATAACTTTATTTCGACTGAGTAATTTATCGAAGTACGATTTATATAAGTTTTTTTCGCAGTAATATGACTACTGTTTGGAGAAACTGTCATCGTTGAGCATATTAACAAATTGATTTGAATTAGGAAAATTCAAGCAGTTTAAGTAATTAAAATATTATGATTTCTTTGCATAGCTTGCGAAAGTGGGATTTCCAATAAAAAAAATAGTTGTTATTTGAAAAAAAGGTTTTGTTAAAATTATCTTTTTTTTTCTCTCTTTTCCGCTGCTTTAGAAGGAGAAAAGGGGAGAGTTTAAACCGATAATCACGACAAGTAGTGCGACCGAGTTGTTTACTTAGAACTGTTTAACTGTTAAAATTCTGTACTGTGTCTTCATCGAGTTTTAATACCGATATTTATAGCCATGATAAAATGTGACTTTACTGCCTAATCTATAGTTGTGTATTTAGATTAAATGTAGAAGCTTAAAGTTTGGTATTGGTGCAATAAATTAATGTGAATTTCTATATTTCAAATGATATCTGTAGAGAAATAAAAGTTGAGAAAAAATGAGTTGTTTTATTTTTGCATGACGTGTCTGCATGATTCAATAATAATAATTATTATTATTATTATATTTATGTTTTATATGTGGAGTAAATAAATTTGTATATAATTCGCGAAATTAATATTTTACTCTGTTCTTTTCATGCACATTATATATGAATTAGGCGTGAGCAGGACAGAACTTAAAGTCGATGTTTTGCTTTATAATAAAATGAGAATAGCGCCATCTGTTTTTGATGAATGGAGTTAGGTTAAAGCGACATGTGTCGCCATCTAGTGGTCACCCAGGTGCAGTGTCCGACGCCAGAAGCGCCTCGCCACGGCAAGGCGGTGTACACGTCCTTTGCGTACAACTCTGTGGTTTCATACGAGTGCAAGTATGGGTACCGGCTCGTTGGGGACGCCACAAGACGCTGCGGGGCTGACAAGAAATGGTCTGGAACCCAGCCGCTTTGCAAAGGTATGCGAATTGTAAATTATGGAATTGATTTGGTCTCTCTCTGATTTGGTTGAAGAACTAAAAAACTCTCGCTAAGATATTTTTGTTAATTAAGATAGGAATAGCTTCCCATTCACTATGTTTTTTTATTTTTATAGTTTCGGCAACGGAGCTCGGAAGTTCAACTTTTTGTCAATTGTGTTAATATTGAAATAAAATCCACACATGACACATTTCACCAATGATTATGACTATGATCATTGTAAAAATCTTCAAACTATTAATATTTTTTTATTATGTCGTTAACGTATTGTATCGTAAATATTACTTTTTCATCAGAAATTAACTGCGGCCACCCTGGTCAGCTCTGGAATGGATGGCTGGAGAATATCTCCTCAGGAACAGGTCTGGGAGCCTCCATCATCTTTCGCTGTCAAGACGGGATGAAGATGGAAGGGAATGGGTCTGCAATATGTCAGAGCGACGGCACTTGGAGCCATCCCCTACCTCAATGTTTGGGTACTTACGTCACGTCATTAGCTTATGTTAACTTAGGAACGAACGGTTTTAGTTAATTATTTTGGTGACATGAAACTTTGTACCCCTTTTTACGAAAATTGTGCGGACGGAGGAGTATGAAATTTCCCACACTTATAGAGAATATAGAGAAGGAGTGCACAATGCTAATATTTTTTTTAAATATTTTTTTAAAACAACACATTACAACAATACATTAAATCAATTACGAAAACATTACACACACTACCATGTATTTGACACACACACACACGCATACTATACTTTAATGTCAAACTTTTCTTAATGCATAAAGTCTATGGTCAAATTGAGAATAGATTCAATATTGTTTGTTCTTGTTAATATTTGTCTAAAGTGTAATCTTGACGAAATCTGTGAATAAAGAACTATAATAAATAGTCTTTGATAATAGAACCATATTAATGTTCAAGCTTATAATTTCAATTAATTATAGTCGAATTTCGACTACTGCGGGACCACTGGTACACGTAAATACCTCCACAGCATTATGAAATATAATGTACTTCATAGCATTCCAAAGAGATCTATAGTTTGTTTGATTAACCGTCGGAAAAACTGTAATAATGTAGGAATAATTTGTTCACATGATACCGCTTCTATATATGTAACATGCAGATGACTTCTAACTTTGCAAGATGCACTCCAGTAGTAGCTTATAGGTCATCGCGCAATTGGACGTAAAGAAATATATAATGGATGTAGTACTCTACTTCAAAGGAAGTTCTATTATTCATCAGTGGTCACATCTGTCGAGCCAACGACGCCAGATGGGGGAGGAAAGTCCTCGAATGGAGGCCATGGATGGCTTTCAGGGGCGTGGGGCGTCTTCCAACCAGGTGGATCGACGACTTAGTGCGCACAGCGGGAAGTCGTTGGATGCGGAAGGCGGAGACCGCATTCTGTGGAAGGCATTGGGGAAGGCCTATGTCCAGCAGTGGGCAGATAAAGGCTGATGATGATGATGGTTTGACACACATCTAGTTGCTGATTTAAGAGGGAGTAATATGTCATCTATTTCAGCGCCGTGCGTCGTTCCACACGTCTCTCAGGGCCGTATAGTCCTCGTTAATAACGAGACAACGAACGATAATACGACTGAGCAGCCGAACACTCAGATCGTGGGGAGCTCATCCATGGTGCAGCACGGTAATACCATCTACTATAATAAATTTAAACTTATTTGTCGCAACGCGTAACCTACATAGCAATCTATCGGTACTAATATTATAAAGCTGAAGAGTTTGTTTGTTTGAACGCGCTAATCTCAGGAACTAATGGTCTGATTTGAAAAATTCTTTCAGTGTCAGATAGCCCATTTATTGAGGAAGGCTATAGGCTATATAACATCACGGTAAGACCAATACAAGTGGAGCACCAATAAAGAATGTTTCAAAATAGGGGTTTAAATAGCTCCTTAACATTATATAATTCAAAAATATCTTCTCTTTCTACGTAAATGAAGTGGGTGGGTAAAATTTTGCGTTATCCCAAACTAACTATTCCACGCGGACGGAGTCGCGGGCGAAAGCTAGTATAGTATATGGATCGAACGTATGTTAGTTGTCAAGCTTATAAAACGTGAATGTCAATGCGGATGGAGTCAGTTGAATCAGTGCGTACTAGGGCAGTCCTCTTACGAAAGGAATCCCTTCCCATCCTAGTCATCTGCAAATGATTGTGATTTGTAAAATCATAAAATCATTAAAGACGATATTGATTGACTATCTTTAGTGTTATTTTTGCATTTGAACAAAAAACATGGACATGATGTTATATCTGGTAATCGCAACCCTACGGGCTGCTATCATGTTTGTTTTACAGCGCCATCTAAGTTTCATGTTTAGGTACTTTCCAAACAATTTAAAAATTACCATTGCTTTTGCTATTGATACTAAGTTTTGATTATTGCCTTAGTTGCACGTCATTTCGGATCCTCCCGATCCACTAACGGTACTTTTCGGTACCTCAAGCACTAACCCATAGGCACAGCCCCCTGAGTTTCTCGCTAGATCTTCTCAGTGGGTCGCGATCCGGTGTAGGCTCTGCGAAGCACTGCTGTTGCTAGGGTTAGTGTTAGCAACTTCATCAGGTTTGAGCCCCGTGAGCTTATCTACTTGTTAGGTTACACTGGTATAGTCTCTCAAGGACATGAGCTTAAGCAGGAAAAAAAGTCTTTGTTGAACTGAAGAACCATTGGGGTAGAATAGTGGTAACAGTATGTGGAATATCTTTTAGGTCTATTTTTTATTTATTTATCTGCCATTAACATCGTAGCTATTTTGGCTTCACCATTACTGATGTAGGAGCTCAAGCAGCCTGATCAGAAGAATTTGCTAATATCTGCCCTATCAAGAGCAATCTTATGCTAAATCTACCACCGAATTGGAATCACCCCCACTGAGTCGATGATCGAACGAATACAGTTACTAGAAAATTAAACTCTTACCTTGTCAGCCAATATTTAATAGTTCCTCACGTTTACTTTTGAAAGATTGTTTAAGTTTTTACTACCACCTAATGTAGCTTTGAGCAAAACGATAATCTGTTAGTAACAATGAGCAAAACGATAATCTGTTAGTAACAATGGCGCGATCGGAAGATGGCGCCAGTCCAACTAAAAGTATGTTTTTTTTATTGCCCTTGTAGGCAGACGAGCACACGGCCCACCTGATGCTGAGTGGTTACCGTCGCCCATGGACTTCAGCAATGCCAAGGCAAGCCAGGCAATGCAATGTATATGCAAACTTTAACAACATTTATTGTATTAAAGCCTTGAGATAACTTATTAAATGCACAAAATTTTGGTAACTATTTAACAGGTGAGATAATTATGGTTGATTGCGAGAAAAACTATGAGTTCCCTTCGAACAATGCGGCCGTGACGTGCAACAACGGAACTTGGACGCAGATACCTAGATGTCAGCCCGCCAGGTAATTCGAATTGCTTAAACTAGACCCAGCAATGGATTGTTAAAAGACATTGCCCTCCGTCCTAATAAAGTGTGCCTAATTAACACGCGTTTATTAGCTTCAGACGTATGTATGTTAGTATGTAACGGAATCTTTGAACATGATTTTGACCCCTTTCAAAACGTCGGATTAACTCGAAGTTTAGTATACTTATTAAGGACCGATGGCTATTCAATATTTAAAAAAAAATATGCAAAAATTGAAATAAAAGTGAAAAATAAATAATAAAAAAGTGCGGGGTGCTTTTCAGGATATTATCAAAATAACTCTTCTACTCATATCTGTTCGTAAAATATTTATAGCTAGTGATACCATGCACCCCACTCTTTTTACAATAAAATCATTTTTTCTTACACTATTTTTAATTCAAATTTATTTTCTATTTTTTAGTTGGATTTTCTATACAAGCCTATTTTGTTAGTAGTTGGATTTTCTATACTAGCGTATTTTGTTAGTTTTTTTAAACTATTATTTATTTTGTTAAGTAAATGCGTACTTGATGCGTGCTCACGACCGACTTATGCGGTAGAGGAATATAGGATGGGGGAATAGTATCGTGTAGTGAAAACCAAACCTACAACATCGATGAGTTTGCGTATTTACTAGGTATCCTCTTCATTTCTGTCGCAGAACCAATTACAATAAATTTTAAAGGGATTTTATGACCTGGTAACTAAGACCTTTAGGTCATGTCTTATTTTAGTTTTTTAATTTATATTCATATTTATATGAAAAACGATAATATGGAGTGAAATGAAATGAAACGAAATAAAATGAAATGAGATGAGATGATATGGGATGAAATATAATCTCAATAAAATGGTGGTACATAATTTACTGAGATTTTTTCAGTGGACTTTTTCGAGGATTCATTTTTCCACATTTGTGCACTTTCACAGATATTAAACAGTTAATAAACCACCCACCCTTATTACACATTTAATCCTGAAGAAACACTAACTAGACAAAAACCACCACCCCGCCTATTTCTGCCGTGAAGCAGTAATGCGTTTCGGTTTGAAGGGTGGGGCAGCCGTTGTAACTATACTGAGACCTAAGAACTTATATCTCAAGGTGGGTGGCGCATTTACGTTGTAGATGTCTATGGGCTCCAGTAATCACTTAACATCAGGTGGGCTGTGAGCTCGTCCATCCATCTAAGCAATAAAAAAATCTAACTATGTTCTTTAGGTCATATCTTATTTTAATTTATATTCATATTTTTATGAAAAATCATAATATGGAGTGAAGTGAAATGAAATGAAACGAAATAAAATGAAATGAGATGAGATGATATGGGATGAAATATAATCTCAGTAAAATGGTGGTACATAATTTACTGAGATTTTTTCAGTGGACTTTTTCGAGGATCCCGAGAAGTTCATTTGTTTCATTTCCCCACATTTGTGCACTTTCACAGATATTAAGCAGTTGATAAACCACCGTTATTACACATATAAACCTGAAGAAACACTAAATAGACAAAATACAACAAATCACAGAACTTCACTCCTCGCGTTCCCGCCAAAAAGTCGAACAGATTACAGATCAGATACAGAAACAGATTATCTATACTAATAATATATAAATCTACAGTCATTTTTACGGATGTGCCATTATAACTACTGAACCATGCATCCGATTGACTTGAAACTTGGTATCCATGTAGAAAATACATGTACTTAATGGATAGGCTAATATTTATATGAGTGTTGGACTCCCTAATGACAATAAATAATAATCTTAATTTTAAATGCCCAGCGAAGCGGACGAGTACGGCTAGTACTATATAATAGTGGTTACGATAACTGAAGATAGGTTGTACGATAATTTTATCGTCTCCAAGTTCCAGAATGCTGACTCTGCGAATTATCGCTCTAAATACTTTTCTCAGATGCAAGAAAATGCCCAAATACCCTCGCAACGGTATGGTGATAGCTCCTAAAACGGATCACGGCATGAAGGCCAGGTTTCGGTGCAAGGACGGCTACGAAATGAAGGGGAACCCGATTGTCGTCTGCTCCTTCGGGAACTGGAGCGGAGAAACGCCGAAATGTGAAGAAGGTAATGTGTCACGCGATCAATCGAATTGCAAATACAAAACGACTTTTAAACTCTGCACGACATGCTTTGTGTGTATGTGTAGCTTCTTAGATGTAGAATAGAAAATTAGACGTCTTGGGTAATAGCGACCCAGGCCAAGATGTCTACAGGCCTATAATAAATAAAACACAAAACGAACATAAAATTGAAGTTACGTCATAAAATTAATGATTAAGCCACTTTGAAAAGGCGGCACGATATGAGAATCCTCTTGTCGTGGCCGCTGGAAACTACATACCCGATCCTGTAGACCGAATAGTAAACAGTCGACGTCACCCAAAACCCGTCATTACGGATCCTCCCGATCTATTAACGGTGCTTTTAGGTACCACAAGCACCGGTCACCGTCTTCGTCGAACCCGTCGCTTGCGACGAAGGGCTCGACGAGCGAATTAACCCACAGACACAGCCCACTAAGTTTCTCGCCGGATCTTCTTAGTGGGTCGCGTTTCCGATCCGATGGTGGATTCCGGTCCGATGGATTCTGCGAAGCACTGCTCTTGCTAGGGTCAATGTTAGCATCATTCCGGTTTGAGCCCCGTGAGCTCACCTACTAGCTAAGGTTACGCTGAAATAGCCTATTAAGGCTATCAGCTTAGGTAGGAAAAAAAATTAAGCTGAGATCTTACTTAGAAAGTCGTTACGTATAAAATGGTCTTTAAAACGTTAACTGTAGGTTTTATTTTTTATTGCCACCTTACCAGACTGTAGATAGGCAGGCTCACGTCTCACTTAAAGATTCGGAGGGTATGAGCCCATGAGCAGTTTCAAATCTAGAGTCTAGACAATCTAGAGAAACCGGAACAGCCGTGTTTGCCCGTGAGCGTAACTAATTTATATGAAACTCAAGTTTGAAGGCCTTTTCAGTGTTCTGCCCTTTCCCTGGATACATCGAAAACGGGAAGGTTCTGCTGGTGGGGAACATGGGGCTGTACGATTATAGACCTTACGTGAGAAAGGTAAAATCATCTCTTCTTATTTTTCTCCACCTTATCCCACTAGGTGAGGTCGGCAAAGGTAACTTTTCTCTTCCATTCTCTTCTATCAGCCGTCATCTCAACACTCACTCCTCTCTCTCTCTCGTATCGTCATTCACACACTTCATCCATGTCTTCTTCGATCGATTCCTCCTCTACCTTGCATTACCATTTCCATACATCTCCTAGTCACATTCATCTTCTCTCTACACATCACATGTCCATACCACGCTAACCGTCCGCTCTTTAATTTGTTGATTACCGGGGCTGCTTTCACACTTTCTCTGATATACTCATTCATTATCTTGTCCATTCTTGTTACTCCACACATCGATTTCAAAATTCGTAAAACATTCGAAAGGTAAAATCATCTCATTTAATCTATTGCTTGATGGTGGTCTATACCATGAGGTCCATGCCACCCATGATCGAGCACGGTGAAGTAAAGTCACATGTGGCCGCGATCCTCAGCAGTTATGGAACGATGAAGAAAAAGAATCTATTGATGCAGCTTCGTTTATTGACTTGATCATAGAGAGAGAGAGAGAGAGAGCGAGAGAGAGAGAGAGAGAGAAAGAAAGAAAGAGAGAGAGAGAGAGAACATACTTTATTGCACACCAAAACACAATTAACATCAGAAAACAGTCACCAAGCAGATACGTTTGTACAATAGGCGGTATTATCGCTAAAAGCGATCTCTTCCAGACAACCGTTTAATTACCCGAAATTCTGGACAGATAAAGATATAGCAGGTATGTTACGGTGTACTATTAACAACACATTAGGTATTTACTTAAAATGTTACGATAATATTCGACGAGGGACAGCAGGTTGGCTGTGCTCCTAGCATTGCTGACGTCCATGGGCGATGGTAACCAGTCAGCATCAAATGGGCCGTATGCTCGTCAGCCTACAAGGGTAATAAAAAAGGTAGGTTATTTATAATCTATGGTAATTTCTTTACAGGTGGTAAATAATAAGCAGATTATGTATGAATGTGAGAAAGGCTACGTACTGTCAGAAGGCCCGCCCGGCGCTACATGTGTGGGCGGGCATTGGAGCCCTAGGGAGCTGCCCAAGTAAGTTTTAATGAATATGTATATATATTTTTTTGTTGCTTATATGGGTGGACGAGCTCACAGCCCACCTGATGTTAAGTGGTTACTGGAGCCGATAGACATCTACAACGTAAATGCGCCACCCATCTTGAGATATAAGTTCTAAGGTCTCAGTATAGTTACAACCGCTGCCCCGCCCTTCAAACCGAAACGCATTACTGCTTCACGCCAGAAATAGCCAGGGTGGCGCGATCTCACAAGAGGTCCTACCACCAGTATTAGGCCGTCAGTGACAAACTCGCATTAGCAGCATTTAGGTCGTCAGTGTCTATGGACTACGGTAATCACCCGTGAACTTATTTAACCGTCTACGTCATTAAGCACAAAAGTGAAGTTGCTCTTTTATGACAGATGCACCCTTTACCAACATCCGCGCATCCGCTGGAGCCGACGCCGTCGCTCCATCGTCGAACCAGAGATACGTCACCGTCGGTCAGCGTACCTCCGCCAGTATTACGACCGTCTGCATCGGACGGAGCCAACGCAACAAAATCTGGACCAACTCTACAACAAATACAACCACGGCAACCAGAAGCCGACGTTGAGGCACGCGAATTTCAAGATCATGAAGAAATCCGATGCTGACTTCGGAGATCCGAGCATCGGCGCTGGAATTGACGAGGAAAACTTCCCGACCGCAGTCTACACTGTATACAATGTACACGGAGAGCCAATTGGTCACAGGCTGTACGCCTACCAGCCTGTCTATGAGCCTGAAGATGGAGACGTCCTTGAACACAACGACGTAGTCGAATACCAGGATAGCGATGAGGACGATGAACTGTCTCACGCGACAATAGTTAGGGGAGGCATGTTTCCTGCTCGCGATTCGTCTGAAAACAGCATTGACCGTCTGAAACATGATTACTTCGAAAGGTATTTAGATAAGAGAAGGAAGAGATTTTTAAACAAACACGGAGCAGAGAAAAAGGAGTTTGATGATGAAATGGAACCGGCAGAGAGCACTGTTGAGACTGTCACTAAAATCATCGAAGCGACTAGACGGAAACGAAATGTCAACGTTGAGGAACACGAAACTGATTATTATCCAAAATCAACTGTTTATTCGGGTGTAGCGAATGACCTTCAAAACGATTTACTCAAAGTGATCCCTTTGAGCACTTATGAAACGCGTTGGAGTCGCGAAATGTCGGTCGATCCTTTGCAACATAACGAGACGAATTCGACTGGTTTCGGTAATGTTTTGGAGAAAAGAGATAAAAGGACTAGCAGGAAAACTGACAGGTTGAACCAGACCACGGCGACTGTACCCAAAACGTGAGTATTCGATCAACCTTGCGATTCTCTTAAATTCAAACAAGAACACATCACTACAATATTCTCCATCATTTCGGACGCAATGGAATTACCTTGATTTGGCATTCTATAAACACTAGTCAAAATTACCCTCTATAGATTCGGCACAATTTGAAAACTCACGCCGAATACACGTGCGAGTTTGTCAAACAACGCTTACAGATTCGCAAGGCAAAATCGCAAGGCAGCATTGTCTTCGCTGTTCACGAGTCGTAAATATAATTTAGATTACTACTACTCTACGGTTTACCCCCAACGCCAGAACCACTGATGACGACAAAGCATTCGAACCTTCAAAAATATCTAAAAGTATTTTTAATTGTCCAATCATTAATGTAGATGAATCAAATATTTTGGTAACACATACTCTTTAACTATATTCGCCAAATATTATAAAATATTGATGAATTTTAAATCCGCTAAGCACCAAAACCTCTCAATGATCATGTCACAAAATGCTAAATGCCATTTACTTTTTACATCGTCATATGATTGTGTTAAGTATCCCTAGGCGCGGGGACCTCGTAGGAGGTTCGGCCCCAGACCGAAAAAAAAGGTATCACATCGCATATACTCGTATATACAATATCAGTCAACAACCTGACAATATCAGTCATTTCCAATGGAAATGTTCGTGTGACCATTGTCAGCCGCTCTTCAATTGCTATGAGTCACTGTTGACATTTGTGTAGAACTCAGTACCTCTTATCGCTTCTCTAGTGGAAAGGAAGATGAGTCACTGTTTGACTGACATTTGTGTAGAACTCAGTACTTTGTTATCGCTTCTCCAGTGGAAAGGAAGGGAAGAGTGGCAGGAATCTGCAATCAGCGTCAAGTGAAGAAGGGCAAAGTTCCGATATAAAGGAGACTGCTGAGACCTTGGGCAAGAATAACGCGACCAGGAAGAAGGGCAGGCCTAAGAGCCCCTGTGAGCCGATAGCAAGCGAGCCCTACATAAATATAGAGGTTGTGAAGTATGGGAGGGATCCCAACAACACATTCAGTACTGGTAAGTAGGTGGAATGGTGAATTTGATATTAATTGTATTAAATTTGGCTCCTATTGCCGGTTATCTTTTTCATTACTTAAATAGGCAAGACAATTCATGACCTAACTTGTGTGAATTGGATACTGGAGCCCATAAGCAGGAATACGTCGTGAATAGCCACATTGAGTCATAAGGTTGAAGTCCTGCTGTGTTGCATAACAGCTGTCCCACTCTTCAAACCAAAACCCACGATTTAAAGCATGGTGGTGACACCCACAAATACGATTCCACAGCATCCAATTACTTTCTTAGTCTCATATATTTTTGTTTTTCCCTACGCTGATAGCCTTGGGAGGCTATTTCAGCTTCTCCTTGACGTGCAGGTGAGCTCATGAGGCTCAAACCAGGAGTGTTGCTAACACTGGCCCTAGCAAGAATAGTGCTTCGCAAAATCTACCACCGGATTGGAAACGCGACCCACTGAGAAGATCCGGCGAGAAACTCAGTGGGCTGTGTCTATGGGTTAATTCACTCGTCGAGCCCTTCGTCGCAAGCGACGGGTTTGACGAGGATGGCGACCGGTGCTGGTGGTACCTAAAAGCACCGTTAAAAGATCGGGATGCTATTCTACTTGTTGATACCTCACAGCCACCAGTGAACCTTTGGTCAGAGAACCTACGTAATAATAGTCGGCTGGGCTCAAAAGGCTGTCTACGGAACCCTAACAGCTCCGAGCTACTGCTACCGTCGTACCATCTGCACAGTAGTAATATCCTCTATGATTTTCCTTCCTGATTCCTTAATCCTTAACCGTCTAATTTTTATTTTACACACTCACGCGTTTCGCAACTAAAGTTCCGCCTATTCGTCCCAGAGTAATCCAACAATCCGAGTTTAAGAACCAATCTTTTTTAAATATTTGCTTAATATATATTTGTTTGAATGCTAAACATATTTCAGGTACAATAATCAGAGTGGCTTGCGGGAAAGGCTACGGATTCAATCTAGATGCAAATGCTACTGTAAAATGTGTGAGGGGACGATGGAAACCAGAGAAGCCCAAATGCGAAATACGTAAGTTCTTTGATACTTTTCTTCATTAAGTTCTTGCCTTTTAAGAAGAAAAGCATACAGTAAGGCCCAACTGATAGCCAGTGGCTACCTTTCATCATGGACGTCAGCCAAGGGTACATCATTCTCAGAAAACTTCGTTTGAAGAAAGACATGTCGAAGTGTTCAGAAAACACTCAGGAGCTGAGTTAATTTCAAAACCGCATGGTACGCGGCAGAAAAGACCTCTGGAAACGCACGGTGGATGAATGGTTTCTTAAATAACCTGTCATAAAAGCACTTATTTCTGAAGCAGTTCTGAGTTGTGATGCGATGATGGCAGTGGCTGTTGCGAAACAGTAGGCTTTCTTTGTGGTCTCTGGATTTATTTGGTCGTGGTCTCAAACACTCGCGTCCACTCTAACTTTCAGTACCTTGCCACGTTCCAACAACGGAGTACGGAATCTACACGATGTCAGAATCGGGGCAGATATCTCCCCTTGGCTTAGGACAGGAAGAGAAGGAACTCAATGAGACAGATCCAGTGCCTAATGGACAAGTCGTGCATTTCTCTTGTGAATATGGGTATGTTTGTGGTTTGTTATTTGATGCCACATTAGCGGGCAGGTTACACTAAGAACTAACTCAAACACACGGCTATACAAACACTAAGAATGTTTCAAACGTTCACAGGCATTGTTGCACGCTACAAGTTCATACCCGATCCTGTAGATCGAATGGTAAACAGTCGACGTCGCTCAAAACACGTCATTACGGATTCATTACGGATTCTCCCAATCCATTATCGGTGCTTTTAGGCACCACAAGCACCGGTCACCGTCCTCGTCGAACCTGTCGCTTGCGACGAAGGGCTCGACGAGCGAACTAGCCCATAGACACAGCCCACCGAGTTTCTCGCCGGATCTTCTCAGTGGGTCGCGTTTCCGATCTGGTGGTAGATTCTGCGAAGCACTGCTAGGGTTATTGTTAGCATCACTCCGGTTTGAGCCCCGTGAGCTCACCCAATAGATAAGGTTACGCTGAAATAGCTTGAAATAGCTTTTCCAAAAAAGAAAACAAGTTCATACATGGCTTAATTGGGAACGATCTTGATTCAAAACTGGACAAGTATCCGCCGCGAAGCAGTTATGGGTTAAAAAAAAAGCCAATTACACATCATTTTTGTTCGTAGAACAGATGGCCGTTGGGCCAAAAAGTTCCGGCTGCGTACCGGGAGGCGTAGCGAGGGTAGACCTCCCACAGGGTAGACCTCCCACAGGGTAGACCGACGACCTATTCAGGTTCGCAAGAATTCGCTGGATACAGATAATGCACGATCGTTGTAGCGAGGCCTCCTCTGTGTCCAGCAGTGGACGTATCTGGGCTGATAGATAGAAGACACATCTTTTTCCTACTTTACCGTTTGCTTATTGTGTTTCCTGGTGTTCTTCAGGTACAACGTCCAAGGACCCACCAACCTTCGTTGCTGGCTCGGAGAATGGGCAGTGACCAGCATGCCAGAGTGTGTTGCAGGTACACCATCATCTTCAGCCCCTATTATTTTACTTTTGGTTATAAAACTCTTATGTCGCATAGAATGGCCCCTCCAAATCTAGCTTTCAATAGAAATTCAACAGGTTCGGTTGTTAAATTCACATTCACACACATTAATTCTTCAGCACCCTGTGAACTTCCACTTCTCCACGGCGCTACTTACGAAGCAGGATACCGAGCAGGACTCACCGTGGCTCACGCGTCATCAGTCAGCATAGCTTGTGAACCAGGCAGATCTCCATCAGCCACCTTGAACTGCCACTTAGGAAGACTGCAACCCACGGTTCACGATTTCTGCCGACCTTTAGGTAAACGACATCTGGTATTCTAATTTGATTTAAGGAAAACTAGCGTTTTATTTCTTTTTACCTCGAGATGTAAAGTTAAATGTCCCCATTCATAATATCGGTAATAGGAAGTATAGTGGAAATGAAAAGAAAGAACTAATGTAATTAGTTCCCTGTAGGGTAGGTACCACTACCACCACTGTAGCTCACGGTAGGGTAGGTACCACCGCCCTGCCTATTTCTGCCGTGAAGCAGTAACGCGTTTCGGTTTGAAGGGTAGGGCAACCGTTGTAACAATACTGAGACCTTAGAACTTATATCACAAAGTGGGTGGCGCATTAACGTTTAGGTGAGCTGTGAGCTTGTCCACCCATCTAAGCAATAAAAAAAAAAGATTATCCAAAGTTCTACTTGACACCAAAACGTGACCTGAACCGACCGACAAAGAAAAATTGCCTTATTTATGGCCTCTGTAGGCAGATTAGTATATGACCCACCTCATTATGGATGGTTACCGTGGCTCACGGCTATCAGCATTGGCACCGCCAAGCCGCTACCTTCTGCTAAGTACCCTTTGCAACCCCGGAGTTACCTTTCATAACATTCGGAAAACATTGAGAAGGGGAGCTCATACCAGAGCCAGATGGTTCCGAACTTTTAATAGTCTTTTTTGAAGTAAAACTTCTTTAGAATCGTTATGATTTCAAACTCAATGAAACGAAAAAATAAGTCCATAGAGACACAAACACATAAATGTATAAGATTCAGCCGGCGAGAGAACGAGATAGAACACATTAGACGTTCTCTGTGTAGTGTTTTTTTTAAAACAGCGCCATCTATGAGATTTTTTAATACTAACGTGTGCATGAAACCTCTTGTAGTGAAATTTAATTTAGGATTATACGTGAAGTTAAAATATCAATTCACAGAGGGCGCTACCTCATACTATAAAAGATGATTTACAATTATTTACTAATGACAAAATTTTACCTAAACTTACACATTTAGGATAATTTTATTTTAATTTTTGAAGGTTTCACTTATACCACGGGTGAATTGCTGGTGGTAGGACCTATTGTGAGTCCGCGCGGGTAGGTACCACCGCCCTGCCTATTTCTGCCGTGAAGCAGTAATGCGTTTCGGCTTGAAGGGTGGGGCAGCCGTTGTAACTATATTTGTGACCTTAGAACTTATATCTCAAGGTGTGTGGCGCATTTACGTCGTAGATGTCTATGGGCTCCAGTAACCACTTAACACCAGATGGGCTGTGAGCTCGTCCACCCATCTAGTAATAAAAAATAAAAAATAAAAAATAATTGCACACATGTTTTTCTATTTTTTACTGCAGCGAATCTGTCACGACCGCGACCGACGTCAGAGTATCAGAGCGGCAGCGACATTGTCCGCGAAGACATTTCGGATCTGGAGCCGGATCTGAACGGGAAACCGATAAGCGATTGCGGCCCACCGGCTAGGTAACCGAAGTGTTTTATCGCAACGTAACATTTCCGTGTTATCGGGAACTGGATTTCACCAATTCAGTAGCACATAGGCACGATGACAGTAGTCAAGTATCGCCAAAACATTTAACTGATCTAATTCAACAGGATTCAAGGATTTATTTTCATATTAATGACGAGATTTATCATTTATTTGTTACAATAAATCTACAAAATACAACGGTCAGCCATGACAGCTTAAGCACCAATCAGAGCGAATTACGTCACGTCTTCGTAAACGTCATCTTGATGCAATGAGTTGATGAAATGCTTTCCTACAAGAGCTACGCGTTTTGAACCCGTAACTTCAGTATCAAAGACCTTAGTCGTACCTACTAAACTAAAATTGTCAAACAACGCATACTGACCATTTTTTTCCAAATTCTCAACAGATTTAATTATAATAAGAACATTTAACAATACTATTTCGTTTTTAGATGTACAAAACCAATTGGCGAAATGTGCTTTTGAGCTTTTTCACTTTTTTGTTCGGTTTCTTTGTTTTTTTGCTGTCGTCACGTGCTAGCAAGCTTTATCCAGAATTATTTCTCTATATTTGACGTGATTGAAATTTGTATGGACTACATAATATGTATCTATATTACCTACCAATGTATATTGTATAAGCGACTAGCTTACCCAGCAGACTTCGTAGCACCTCAATCGATAAATAAAAGACCTAAACTTTTGTATAAAATAAACTTAAAACAAACAAAAGGTATCCGTCCGACGGGGGACACATCAAAGGAAAAACAAAATTGTATTTTTTTTTTAAATTCCAATCATTTTCATCTATTTATCTACCCTTTAATCCTTCTCTGGACTTCCACAAATAATTCAAGACCAAAATTAGCCAAATCGGTGCAGCCGTTCTCGAGTTTTAGCGAGACTAACGAACAGCAATTCATTTTTATATATATAGATATTGCAGTATTGCAGCGATAGTCAGTCTCGAATTGTCGGGCTGTCGATAGCACGTTGCGTTTTAATTGTAGTCAGTTATAATCCGAATACACTTTAGTCACTTAACTGACCACCGTGAATCATTAATTTTACCCGACTACGAGGTTCAACAGATGCTAACTCCTATTAATAAATCTAAACAGAACATGTAGCCCGCTGAGTTGCTCCCCGAATCTTCTCAGTGGGTCGCGTTTCCGATCCGATGGTAGAATCTTCGAAGCACTGCTCTTGCTAGGGTTAGCGTTAGCATCATCTGGTTTGAGCCCCGTGAGCTCACCTACTAATTAAGGTTACGCTGAAATAGCCTCTCAAGGCTATCAGGATTATACAAAAAAAACTTGTCAAGATTCGTTTAACATTTTCAAGTAATTGGATAAAGCTTGCATCAATCACTCTCATTACGTTTAGAGGATCAAAATTTTAAGCGGCTACGTATGAATGATGTTTTTTGCAAAAAATACGTTTCTTATTTGCTGGCTGGATAAGACTGAAAGCAACGCGGGCGTACAGGGACGCGATGCCCTGGTGAGACCTATGTAGGTTCGGAATTTTGCTTCTTTAACTATCTCACCACTGAATCCTTCTTCACCGCCGTGTCAAGCACTAGTGACTACGGCGTCATCACCATCGAGATCAAACGATAATTTGTTTTGTTTTTAGTCTTTCCATTTTGAGGAGCAAATCCTTCGTGGACGGGGCTTAGTTACTACTAGGTTGATAAGCGATAAAGGTTTTTATTGTTGTTCCAATAAATCAGCTGTTTGTATGGCCAGTGTATTGGCTGTTGTGTTTAGCTTCGTTGTGTTTCTCTCTTTAAGGGTGGATTCGACCAAACTTAAATTTATACACGAGTAACTATAGGTACGAAGAATAACCTATTCCATGATTTTAATCTCGAGTAAATCCATAGGCGCTTTTCCACGTAAACAAATAGTATACTTACGCTGGGAATAACAATACGCGAATAGCAGAGTGAATGGTGAACGAAAATAAAATCCGGCAAATAAATGTTGTTGACAACGGCATAGTGTAACATAGATTCAACTCGACTTTGCCGTATTTTAGTGTGAAAAAGTAGCTGTAGTGTAAGATAGAGAGAGAGAGAGAGAGTATTCTTTATTGTACACCAAAAAACAAATAAACAGTGCGATACATTATTAAGATATCTAGCTGTCAAAGGTACCTATTCATTTTATTTGTTGTTTGTTTGAGAGAATTTTCAAGTTTTGTCGTGTGGTTTTATCTTTTTTCGTGTAAACGTATCTATTCCGTGCATTATACAATGCCAGACTAATAATAATAATTTAGTGCATTGCGTTGATGCGTTGACATGAAATTAAAACAGAATAAATATTTATGAAATGACAGAAATCAGATGATTGGACTGACCGACGCCATTACTTTATTCTAGGAATAGCTCCGTTATTCCGTGCGAAACGGCGGTATAGTAACAATTCCCGAATAGGCCCACTATTCTTAGAATTGTAGATGGTAAAACGTAAAATTGATTTAGTCTCGATTAACTGACGAGCTATTCTAAGAATAAGATTTACTCTTGTTTAGTCGAATCCACCCTAAGATAAATACAATTACTATTCGCTGCATGGTATTTTTAAAACCCATATAGTCTGTTACCATTTTGTGTTCTTAATTTTACTTCCCTCTGCGATATTCTTCTAGGTTAATGTAAATTTTAACTTTATTTAGATTGAAAGATTCTTCTGAAGTATTCTGCTATTTAAAGGGATTTCATATATGGTTTTAAGGGTTCAAGGGACATTGATTTATCGCGACGGAGCTGAAGTCAACGAATCCATCAACGATGAAGGCTATTATCACGGTACTGAAATCACATTTCGCTGTATCGCTTCGATAATGGGAGAGAAAACAACTTGGAAATTAATATGCGAAGACGGTCGTTGGATGGGGAAGAGTTTTAATTGTGGTACGTAATAGACAATTATCTCTATTGACAAGCTTTTATTGGTATGTAGGTATGTTTGTTTGTATGTAATGGTTTCTATGTGCGATATTATAGCCGATTTAAAGACAGCCAATATGCAGCTGCGCTGTGTATTCTTTTTTTTTAGTTTAGCTGAGTGGACGAGCTCTCGGCCCACCTGGTGTTAAGTGGTTACCGGAGCCCATAGAAATCTACAGCGTAAATCCCGCCACCCACCTTGAGATATGAGTTCTAAGGTCTCAGTATAGCTACAACGGCTGCCCCACCCTTCAAACCGAAACGCATTACTGCTCCACGGCAGAAATCGGCGGGGTGGTGGTACCTACCCGTGCGGACTCACAACACATATATCTCAATTGTATAGTAATTATAATTTAAGCGGATTTGATTTTTATCTCACAACGTTATATCCTCAACGCCGAAGTCAGTCGTGAACATTTCTAAGTACGTATTTTATTACAAAAATCGGTAACCGCCTGCGGGATACGAACACCGGCACAGTTGCATCACTCAATACGCACCGGACGTCTTATCCTTTAGGCCACCACGTCATTACGGGTCCTCCTGATCCATTAACGGTGCTTTTAGGCACCACAAGCACCGGTCACCGTCCTCGTCGAACCCGTCGCTTGCGACGAAGGGCTCGACGAGCGAATTAACCCATAGACACAGCCCACTGAGTTTCTCGCCGGATCTTCTCAGTGGGTCGCGTTTCCGATCCGGTGGTAGATTCTTGCTAGGGCCAGTGCTAGCAACTCTCCGGTTTGAGCCCCGCGAGCTCACCTACAAACGCTAGGGTGAAGCTGAAATAGCCTCTCAAGGCTATCAGCATAGGTAGGAAAAAAAAATCCTTTAGGCCACGTCGAATTAGATTAATACAATAAGTAATTATCTCTTTATTGCAATACTCACAGAAGAACTTGAAGCCCAGAACGAGGAGTTAATAAACAATAACAGTTGTACATTTCACAACGACGATCCGAACGTGGTTACGTTCTTCAACGATTTGGAAGTCACCGAGACCGTGGATCTACCCTACGGAGTGGTAATTGTCTCCAGGTAAACAGTGCGTCCTAGATTTTATTAAATAACTTCATAAAAAAAAAATCATACCACTCGTATGTATTATATATTCATACTATATTCATACTATAACTTAAAATCAATGTTTTTATTAGATCTACAACGTAAATGTGCCACCCACCTTGTGATATAAGTTCTAAGGTCTCAAGTACAGTTACAACCCCACCCCGCCCTTCAAACCGAAACGCATTACTGCTTCACGGCAGAAGTAGGCGGGGTGCTGGTACCTACCCGTGCGTACTCACAAAAGGTCCTACCACCAGTAATTACGCAAATTATAATTTAGCGGGTTTTATTTTTATTACACGATGATATTCCTTCACCGTGGAAGTCAATCGTGAAAATTTGTTGAGAACCTTTTTCATTAGGAAAATTGTATTCATCCGAAGTGCATTTTCGTTGGACTCCCCTCCGTGACGTGTCTTTAACCGTGGCCCTTAAATGTCCTCTCTGCTCATTGTGTAGGCCCTATGCCTACAATGGCCGTTAAAAAGATGTTTAATTACATAGAATATTAAGTATAAATAATTGTGCACAATACATGTGCTGCCATCTGTTTTTGATGGACATAAGTTACGGAATGATATTTAATTTTAAGTTTTCCACTAAGATAACATCAACAGAGTTTAATATCGTTAAAATAAATAAATTTTAACTAGTGCTTTTTAACACTATGATATGATAATTATTCAAGAAATGTTTTGAATTACTGGCGTCTTTTCTAAGCTCACTTATATATGGTAATCAAAACACATAATATGTCACTAAACTAATACAACACTGGATTTAAAAACACAAACACTCAATATTTATGTTGTGTTATACATAATAATATGATAATTCTATCATTATTATTTGAATATATATAAAAAAAACAAAGATTTTTTAACGCTCGATTTTACCAGGCGTCAACTGGCTGTATGAAGATTTTAAACGAAGTCCACACTTAATGAGTGATATGAAAAACAAATTAACAGCATTATTTGAATTGCAGATGCAGCGATATAGGAAAATACGCTTTATTGGGCTCCCAGAGCCGAAAATGTGTTGGCGGAGATTGGGACGGTGTTAAGCCAACCTGTATTGGACTCAATCAGCAAAACGATTACGCCAGTAAGTTTTTCTTAAAGAGGAGACATTTATTTATGAAGGAAGGATTACTGGTGGCTCGGAGGCTTTTCCAATCTCACCAGCACAGGTGGGCCAGCTCAGTCAGGAGGGCTGGGATTTGCTAACAGCTGCCCGAGCGCCTCCGAAGGAGAGCTAACAGCTCAAGGACAGCTGCTTCGCGAATGAATCTACCACCGGATCGGAATCGCGACCCGCTGAGAAGATCCGGCGAGAAACTCAGTGAGCTGATGCATGGGTTAGGTCGCATGTCGAACTCTTTGCCGAGTTCGACGAGTACGGTTACCGGGGTCCCTACTTCTAGTTTTAGAGCTGAAGGCGTCTAATGCAACGGTTATTGGATCTGATGGATCCGTAAGGACGTTTCTAGGGCAATCCAATCCATCCACGCTGATGTTAAGTAGTCAACAGAGTTCTTGGGCAGTTTAACGAGAATTATGCCACCCATTTCGAGACATTGAGTACTCCTAACTATTAATTCAAATATTAAACGTTTGCATAAAGACACTCAGTGACCTGGTGGTGCTGTAGTTAGCGCCTCGACTGTTGCGCTGAGGGTCGTGGGTTCGATTCGCACATCGGGTAAACATTGTGTGATGAACAGGTCTGTTTGCTCTTTGTCTAGGTGTTTATTATCTGGTTCGGGATAAATAAAAATAAAACTGTACTCAACACATAACGAATACTTCAAAATTCTCTGACTTCGTGACATCTCTGAAACACTTTTATAGTCGATACGACATCCCTAAAATTTTCGAGAACATTCCTCACAAGTCTAATGCTTTCGATATGCGTTTCCGCTATCTGACAATAGATGGCGTTGTACGTCTCGGGCGTTTTTGTTGTTAATAGTACCTTTGATATTCGTTTCGGCTATTCGTTCGATCAACTGGTGCGATGATGTTTAGAGTCCTGTAGTATTTACTGATCAAAAACCAAAGCTTATTGTAATTTTCAGTGGAGAAACCGCCGACGATATTATTCCGACATTCCCAAGGACCTATAGCTCAGACTAACGACGGTAAACTCCTGCTGTACCCCGGAACGGTGCTGCACATGGAGTGCCTCTGGATGCGGAGGTTCGGGAATCCCAAGTGGAACGTCACTCATTACGATCCTGAGTGAGTATACTCAATTCATAACGTAGACACAAGTAAAAAATCCTGTGTGCTTAGTGCGAGTTTCTTAACGTTCGCGATAGCGTAAAAGTTAAGCCAATTTTGTATGCAGTTGGAACAGCGCCCCTAGCGACAAACGATCCCATTCCATACAAATATGAGCTAACTTTTACGCTATCGAGAACGTTAGAAAACTCGCACTTAGCACACTGATCACTGACAGACAGCGTCAGTGATATTATTCCTTAATGTCTTGAAGGCCGTTTCTGCTACTCACGATGTGATGTTAACACGTGAATGACCGTAATATCATTCACCCATCTAAATCTTTATATATAAAATTGAAGTCGTCGTGGCCTAAGGGATAAAACGTCCGGTGCATCCGTGTTGAGCGATGCAACGGTGTTCGAATCCCGCAGGCGGGTACCAATTTTTCTAATGAAATACGTACGCAACAAATGTTCACGATTGACTTCCACGGTGAAGGAATAACATCGTGTAATAAAAAATCAAACCCGCAAAATTATAATTTGCGTAATTACTGGTGGTAGGACCTCTTGGGAGTCCGCGCGGGTAGGTACCACCGCCCTGCGTGTTTCTGCCGTGAAGCAGTAATGCGTTTCGGTTTGAAGGGTGAGGCACCCGTTGTAACTATACTTGAGACCTTAGAACTTATATCTCAAGGTGGGTGGCGCATTTACGTTATAGATGTCTATGAGCTCCAACATAGACATTAATTGTTCTAGATTATTCCATAATGTTTCGTAATGCCATTTGTACCACTCACGATGTGATGTTAATACGGGAATGACCGTAATATCGTTCACCTGCCAAAATAGATTAGTATTCAAAAATTTTAAAATATTTTTTTATAGTTTTTGACAAAACTAAAAATATCATAGAGGTAATTGAAATGCAAGGATGCAATATAAATTCCTCACAGATCGGATCGCAAGTATGCCGAGGGGTGGACCCAGGACCCTGGGCGCGACAGCCAGCTGGAGTACCGGCTGAGCATCGTCAACGCCGTGAAGGAGGATTCAGGAGTATACCGATGCGAGACGCCAGCCCGACAAACGCATCAAGTAGAAATAATCGTTGAGGGTACGAGGATTATAGTCAAAAATAGTGATAAAACTTTACAAAATCTATACTAATACATAAATCTACAGTGGTTTTTACGGATGTTCCGTTATAACTAGTGAACCGTGCATCCGATTGACTTAAAACTTAGTGTCCATGTAGAAAATACATGTACTTAATGGATAGGCTAATATTTATATGAGTGTTGGACTTCCTACACCAGTTGCGGGGGCGTTAATGATGATAATCTTTGTGGAGTTGAGAAATAATAACGTTAATTTTAAATGCCCAGCGAAGCGGGAGAGTAGGGCTAGTTCAATAATATAAATGTCAAATAATTTCCTAATTATTAATACGCTTTTATTAGCTTCAGACGTATGTATATTATAGTATGTATGTAACGGAATCTTTGAACATGATTTTGACCCCCTTCAAAACGTCGGATTAACTCGAAATTTGGTATACTTATTAAGGACCGATGACAATTCAATATTAAAAAAATATATATTAATAGATAATAGAAATTGAACTAAAAAATGAAAAATAAATAATACTTTTTTTAGACTAGCTTCGCCCCACGGCGTCACCCGCAGTTATTGTCGTACCGCGCGCAACACGGCGGGACTCGCCTATCTATACATATAAATAAAATTGGAGTGTCTGTTTGTAATATTAAAATAACCGATTTTTACTACATGGATATGAATATATAAACGGTACATGAGTCGTCTATTATCAAAGGTGGCAATCTGTGCATTTGGACAAAACATTTTTATTGATATGTCAATACAGATTTATTTGAATATAATCGTCTCCTTCAAAGAATACGCTTCAAAACCTGCATTAAATAAAGGTTAATAGTTAACCTGTTATTTATCTAAGATGTCGTTCCGAAGAGTTTTGTGACTGCCAATGCAATACAAAGTCAATAATTCGTTTTTCTGATTTACCAATCATTGTCCAAAAGTCAGATTGCCGCCTTTGATAATAGTCGACTCACATACACCAAAATAACATTTTTTACAATTTTTGTCTGTCTGTCTGTCTGTCTGTCTGTGTCTTTGTTCCGGCTAATCTCTGGAACGGCTGGACCGATTTTACTTTTTTTAGACTAGTTTCGCCCGACGGCGTCACCCGCGATACGACAATAACCGCGGGACTCAGCTATCAATAATAAAATTTAATGTATCCGAAGCGAAGCGAGGGCGGGTCGCTAGTTTTTAATATGTTTGGGTTTTTTTAGACGTCCATTGTCCGCCACTACCCATCCGACGAGGGTTGGTGGCCAGCAACGTAGGCACACGTCTCGGCACGGAAATCAGGTTCTCGTGTGCCAATGGTAACGCCCTCATCGGGGCCCACGTGCTGGTCTGCCGCCCCTCCGGAAACTGGAGTGCCCCTCTGCCTGTTTGTGAGAGTGAGTCCTCTTGTACTTTAAAGCTTAAACCTGAGTATCAGTTTTGGCCTCAAAACTTCTCGACACAAGGCCTATCATAAACTTAAATTCGAAGACCTTATTAGCGCCTGCTGGCATTAGACTTAAAGCAGCAAGGATGTCTTAAGTTTTTGTTCTAGATTGCGATGTAGTCGACAATGTTAGCTTATATTTGATACTTCTCCCTCTGTATTCATCTACATCAGCCTATAGCAGTCCACTGTTAGATGTGAGCCTCCCCAATTATATGCTACTGCGCACAATCCTCGGCTTCTCTCATCCAGCTCTTGCCAGCCAACCTCATTATTTAAATGTGCTGATTACCTAACAAAGTCGCAGTCTCCGAGTTTGGTAGGAGTTAACGGCTTAAAGGGCGTCACACACGGCGAAGAAACTATAATATTTTATCTTAACATACAATATGGCTCGCCATATATTTTGTAATAACTATCACAAATGGTCAAGATATAATATATATTTTCATTTACAGTATCTTTAGCTATCAAGCGATATGGAAATATTATACTATGATACACGCGATATGTCTAAGCATTCACGCATTTTGCTCCTTGATATCGTCTTTAATCAAATTATGAATCGTAATAAAAAAACTAGTGGTAGGCAATAATAAATAATAAAGCAATAAATAAATAAAAACCGTGTGTTATACCTTAAGATACTATAATATATTATATCCAGGTATCTTAAGATAAAATACTATAGTATCTTCATCGTGTGTGATGACTGCGCCAGGTGTGGAGTGCGGGGAGGTGGTGCAGGACACGGTGCTGGGACCGGGGGAGCGGCGGCCGCGGGTGGCGGTGGTGTCCCGGGGGGTGGGGGGTCGCGCCGCCTTCACGTGCCCGGCGGGCTGGGCGCTGGCCGGACCACCAGAGACCGTCTGTCTGCCCGCCGCTGACTGGGCGCGACCCTTCCCTGTCTGTAAAGGTACTGCCTTCATCTATCTATATATTAATACGTGAAGCAAAAACTTTGTATCTCTTTTTACGAAAATTGCGCGGACGGAGGAGTATGAATTTTTCCACACTTATAGAGAATATAGAGAAGAAGTGCATAATGCTATTTTTTTTTTTAATAATGCATAAAAGATACATTTGTTCAATAAGGAAAACATTACACACACTACATACCATGTATTTGAGGCACACACGCATGCACACTATTTATTGTCAAACTTTTGCTCTGGACGTCTGTTGTCAAATTGAGATTAATTATTGTTTGTCTTTGTTAATATTTTTTATAGTGTAGTCTTGGCGAAATTTGTGATTATAGAAGTATAAAATACAATCATAATAGTGTACAAACTTACAATTCCAATTAATTATAGTCGAATTTTGACTACTGCGAGACCTCTAGTATATATTAAATACGTGAAGCAAAGCAATTTACAATAATAATTTCTCAAATCATTGGAGCTGCTATCACTATAATAACAGAAGGATGAAACCCTTGCATTAGACGCCTTTAGCTTTAACACTAGAAGTGGGGACCTTGTAACCGTACTCGTCGAACTCGGCAAAGAGGTCGACGTGCAACCTAACCCATGCATTTCCAGTTTCTCGCCGGATCTTCTCAGCGGGTTGCGGTTCCGATCCGGTAGTAGATTCATTCGCGAAGCAGCTACTTATGTTGTTAGGTCTCCTTTGGAGGCGCTCGTGTCGCTTTTATGCCGCCCTTCCTGGCTGAGACTTTGCTCGCCCACTTGTCCTGGTAAAACTGGAATTAATATCGCAAAGATGAAAAAACAGAGGGATTTTATTGCTTAGATAGGTGGACGAGCTCACAGCCCACCTGGTGTTAAGTGGTTACCGGAGCCCATAGACATCAACCACGTAAATACCACCACCCATCTCGAGACATGAGTTGGTGCTGAACACACCGTACATTAGATATTTTCATGTCCCTAACGCGTATGCTGTAATCCTTTACAAAGAAGTGTCATGTCCGTCGCTGCCGCCGCCCGCGGCCGGCTACGTCCTGGGTCGCGCCCCCTACCGCGCCGGGGACGTCCTGCAGTTCCACTGTAACCCAGAGCACACGCTCCACGGGCGACCGATCCTCGTCTGCCAGGACAGCGGGCGATGGAGCGACAAGCCTCCAACCTGTAAGTGATTTAAATGCTTTTGAGGGCTTTTTTTTTATTGCTATACTAGCGACCCGCCTTCCCTTCGCTTCGGAAACATTAAATTTTATTATTGATAGCTGAGTCCGGCGATTTTACCCGCGGTTAGTCTTAAAAAAAAGTAGCCAAGTTACTCCTTATATCATCAGCTACCTATCAGTGAAAGTCTCGTCAAAATCGGTCCAGCCGTTCCAGAGATTAGCCGGAACAAACAGACAGACAGACAGACAAAAATTGTAAAAAATGTTATTTTGGTGTATGTACCGTATATATATATTCAAATGCATGTAGTAAAAAGCGGTTATTTCAATATTACAAACAGACACTCCAATTTTATTCATGTGTATAAATGGCTCGACGAGCTCCCAGCCCACCTGTTGTTAAGTGGTTACTGGAGCCTATAGACATTTACGACGTAAATGCGCCACCCACCTTGAGATATAAGGTCTCAAGTATAGTTACAACGGCTGCCCCACCCTTCAAACCGAAACGCATTACTGCTTCACGGCAGAAATAGGCAAGGTGGTGGTACTTACCCGTGCGGACTCACAAGAGGTCCTACCTCCAGTAATTACGCAAATTATAATTTTGCGGATTTGATTTTTATTACACAATGTTATTCCTTCACCGTGGAGGTCAATCGTAAACATTTGCTGAGTACGTATTTCATTAGAAAAATTGGTACCCGCCAGCGAGATTCGAACACCGGTGCATCGCTCGATACGAATGCACCGGACGTCTTATCCGTTAGGCCACGACGACTTCGTTAATTCCACCACCTGTGTGTATCTCTGCCAGGTGCCCAGGCCTGCACGTACCCCGGGACGACGATATCCGGGCGCATGTCCTCCGTAAAGTTCTACTACAAAATAGGTGAAACAGTCACGTTTACCTGTGAACCTGGATACAAACTCAAAGGAGCACCCATGTTGAGATGCTTGAAGTAAGTCAAAATTGTTAACAAACCAAGGCTTATTATTTGAAAGGCAAAGTTAATTGTATCGTACTATAACGAGTTGGAGCTGAGAATAAACATAGACTCATTACTGAAATACTAATTGAAACTCAAAGCCCCACTTCGATAAAGCGGCACGACACGAGAACCCTCTCATCGTGGCCGCCGGTAACTACATTCCCGATCCTGCGGAAAGAATGGAAAGCAGTCGACGTCAACCAAAACATGTCATCTCGGATCCTCCCGATCCACTAACGGTGCTTTTAGGTACTTCAAGCACCGGTCACCGTTCTCGTCGAACCCGTCGCTTGCGACGAAGGGCTGGACGAGTAAATTAACTCTCAGACACAGCCCACTGAGTTTCTCGCCGGATCTTCTCAGTGGGTCGCGTTTCCGATCCGGTGGTAGATTCTGCGAAGACCGGCTCTTGCTAGGGTTCGTGTTAGCATCGTCGTCAGGTTTGAGCCCCGTGAGCTCACCTACTAGCCACGGTTACGCTGAAATAGCCTCTCAAGGCTATCAGCTTAGGCAGGAAAAAAAAAAAAAAAACAATTTCATTAATAACACAAGTAGACTTACTTCACTGTCACGAGTCTATTTTTCGGTTTATTGAGATGTACCGTATATCGCTTCGCCTAGAATAAAACGGTTTTCATGTCTCCTATTTCATGCTTCTATAATTGTTTCTACTATGTTTAAAATATTCCAGAACGATTCCTATTAAACTAGAATATTTGAGAATGTTCTAGACTTGACTTGCTTATGTCGAGAACATTCTATGGCCAATTAGAACGCTCTCGAAAAAATTGGAATATTCGAGAATGTTTTAGTCTTTCCATCAGTGAGCACGTAAATTAAATTTTTTTCGTCACGTAAAAAATAATTTGTGTGGATCAAATTAATGAACTCTTGTCAAAAATGTATTTCTTTAGAAAAATTGGTACCTAACTGCGAAATTTATGAGCAAAGCCGGACAAGCAATGCCGGAGGCTCAAACAAGCTTTCCCACCCGCCATAACTCTTTTCAAAACCTCTCTATGAGATACATATCATAGTACTACTTAACCCGATGAAATAATTTGTACTTCACAGAAACAGGAAATGGTCAAACGCGATCCCGCTGTGTACACCGATCACAAACCATACGTCTTCGTCTGATTCAATCGCCATGTTAAATTCCGAAGTTGACGCCATGCTGTCGGACGCCGCCATCTTGCCGTCCGACATTTTGAGGACTCGCGAGACTCCCGCCCTTTTATCGCCAGCGAGCTATAAAGCAGCTGTCACACGCATGGCGATATCGCGCATGTTGAGACGCGGTCCCATCGAGAACTATAAAAACAGAATCTTCAGAGTGAATAGGCTGTTAAGGAGAGAGGGTGAAAGATAAATAATTTTAGTTAGATTATAAGTGGAAACTGTGTCAAATTAGTTTATCAGAGTTGACTTATAAATGAATTTTAAAATGAGTTGCGGCTTCGTCCAATTTCATTATTTACAACCAAAAGTTTGAAGAACAAATTCATTATATCTATTTAGTATAAGCAACCACATAATCCCTTTCCCTTTTTTGCAAATTAATACGGCAGTACAGAAAGAGTCACCATTTATTCAGAAAACAAATTAAAATCTGAAATTTTGATTTCAGTTTTAAAACCAAAAAAAACAAATATTTTAAGTAAGTGTTATTCTGTAGATTTTAAAAGAAAGGTATTTGAATGTTGACTGGATTAATAATTTTTCGATAAATTTCAATAATGTTTTGTGTAATATATTTTTATTTTTATTTAAAGACTTTCTAGTTTTTATATTATTAGTTTTTATATAGATATTGTAAGAACGGCGTATTGTGTTTGCCTAAATGAAATATATGTACTAATATTTGTAAATAAAGATCTGGGACAAGGAATATTAATTGAATATAAGGAGTCCGATCTGTTTTAGGAGAGGAGGGGTTTTTTTTTTTTTTCGTCGGAGTCGAACTGACTAAAACCTCCTGTAACCTCGCATGAGACAGAACCCATGAAAAGGCAAAGGGGGGAGAGTGAAGCGTTTAGTGCGGAGCACATCTCTCTCATCACCCTCCCCCTCGGGACGCCGGACTGGCGGTCGTCGGCGCCACGACCACCAGCCGAGAGGAGGGGGTGGGATGTGTCTGAGGAATGACTGAACTTTAAATTTTTGATTTAACTTAGTTCTTTATATGTATATTATTTTTGAAGCCGACTATTAATCTCTTACCTAAGAAAATTATATCTAATTAGACCTGCATAGTTACAACATTATATTATCTTGCGTTTATTATTTTTATTTCAAAATTTCCATCGTTTGGAACCATTAATTTTCCTGACGCCGACGTGTACATAAATCATTCGAAATAATAAACGCCAGATTAATCTGTTAAAATAGTTATAATTTTATATTAATTATCACATGTCAATATTAGTTTTGTTTGTTATGAAACATTTATAATCTATTTCTGATGGTTCTGATGTTCTGGCTGGAAGGTAGGATGGGCGTCTAATGCAATTGAGTATTCGATCTCAGATTGCGAGGTAGGCCATGGGATTCAAGCTACAACAGCTAAACATCAGGTGAGCAGAGAACACGTCTGCAGATCTACTTGTAAGGGCTAAATATTTATAAGGAGAAATAAATGCAGCGCCCTGATAACTACGGATTGTATATTGTCTTATTGTTATTGTTTATAATTCTAATGTGAATGATCCAATTGCGCAATAAGGCAACGCAAATAATAAAATAAATCATTAAATAAAACAAAAAAAAATAGGTTACTTTCAAATTTGTATTGGTTATAATTAGATAATAGTTATAATTATATTATAATTAGTGATTGCCTATAATTAGAGTTGCAGTTATCAATTGCTCTATACATGTCAATGTTATTTTATGTCTTACTGTAAACCCTGTCGGTAATCCTTAAATAAATAAATAAATAAATAAATAAATAAATGTTTTGGAGAAATTTGCTAAGAAAATATAATACCAAAAATATGATTCACAGTAAAATAATTATAAATTGTTATTTATGAATGTTATTAACTTATTATATGTGTGCGCGCGTTAAGACACGTCCGTAGCATCAAACTATAATCAAACTGCGCAATAGTCGGTATTCCGACGCTCCGCGCTTTATACGCATTAGTAGAAAGTCGATCTATCGACGGTTCGCGCTCAAAGGGTCAAATGGAAACGTTTAAGGCTTCGTCAAACAGAACGCGTAATTAGCGCGCGTCAGAGCTATACTATAGCATAGCGCTGGCGCTCAGTTTGACGGTATGTTACCACAGTAGTACAACACACCTCGGCGTCATAGCGCGGCGTCAGTTTAGCGCTCTGACGCGCGCTAATTACGCGTTCTGTTTGACGAAGCCTTTAGAGTACACACAAATATATTTTATGTATTTCTTTGCTTTTAGCAATACCTTTACTAACATAGCTTGTTTTTCGGTTTTGAGTTAGCGTTTTAATGCATACGGGTTTTTTGTTTTGTTTAATATTATCTATTAATATATTTCACATTGTTTAGATATTTGAGCATAAATCAAATAAAATGGCTGCTATATTATTACTACCTATATTGAAATCATATACAAAAAATCACTTCCACAACTGTAATAAATTTAATACCTCATTTGTTAAAATCGGTCAAAAGGCTTACGCCGCAGTGTACCAAAGAAATATACAGGCATGCAGGTCAAACAAAGAGTCAAGTGTCGAAAGATTCAATTACAGACTATTATACTCAAGTACTAAGAGTAATAACTAATATGTCCTTGGTTGATACATAAGATCTTTTATCATTAACACACGTTGATACTGTCACATGACTGTTTAGCGGTAGGCAGCGGCTTGGCTCTGCCCCTGGCATTGCTGAAGTCCATGGGCGACGGTAAACACTCACCATCAGGTGGGCCGTATGCTCGTCTGCCTACAAGGGCAATAAAAAAAAAAGACAGTGCAATATGGCGGAAGTGAACAAAATTGAAATAAGACTTAATCGGTAGTTGTTGATAGAAAAATGCGGATTATTGTTTACGAAAACCTTCTAGAAATGTGTTCTAGAAATGTTCGCTTGCCTTAATTTCGTTGTAGGGTAATCAGAAAATAGACCCGATAATGAAAAAAGCGGGTCAATAGAAAAAAATCTAGGGAGACATCTGGATGTCCCTTTAAGATAATATGATGAGGTCTGACACCTGACTGCATTGTTCTTTATGGGGCTATTTTCTAAACCTGACCATGGTCAATGTCAGTAAAAATTTTGAAAATTATAAAAAGCTTTTAATAGTGGAGTGCTCTGAGGAATTGTTCGAGATGATACCAACATCTCGTTTATACCATCGCACCGCCCGCCATCGGAGTAGAGTTCATCCATACTACCTGGAGCCACTGCGGTCATCTACAGTGCGTTTCCAGAGGTCTTTTTTGCCGCGTACCATCCGACTATGGAATGAGCTCCCCTCCACAGTGTTTCCCGAGCGCTATGACATGTCCTTCTTCAAACGAGGCTTGTGGAGAGTATTAAACGGTAGGCAGCGGCTTGGCTCTGCCCCTGGCATTGCTGGAGTCCATGGGCGACGGTAACCACTCACCATCAGCTGGGCCGTATGCTCGTCTGCCTATAAGGGCAATAAAAAAAAATACCAATACAAACTTGCAATCTAGCATTATTAATATTAATTTTTGTGTTCTTATATGATAATTCTAAGAAATACGCTAATTAACGTTTACCAGTAATTAATAAAATTATATAGATATAAATTTAAAGAAAATACAACCCTAGGTGTTTTTGCTCTACGCACAAAATTGAACAAGTATTGATGAATATTTTAGTAATTTGGAAATCAAGTGATATGAACTTCGCGTGACCCCTTCCAACTTGTATATTGCTTTAGGGTCGTCTTCGCAATTTTTTTATTTATTTTTTATTACTTAGATGGGTGGACTAGCCCCTCTGGTGTTAAGTGGTTACTGGAGCTCATAGACATTCACAACGTACATGCGCAACCCATCTTTAGATATAAGTTCTAAGGTCTCAAGTATAGTCACAACGGCTGCCTTACCCTTCAAACTGAAACACATAACTGCTTCACGGCAGAAATAGGCAGGGTGTTGGTACCCACCCGCGCTGACTCACAAGAGGTCCTACCTCCAGTAATAAATGAATGAAAATGTAATGAAATGTTTTATTGTTTGAAAATTATGACAGGTCATATGGGTGATAGGACCTCAAGAGTCCGCGCGGGTAGGTACCTACACCACCCTGCTTATTTCTGCCACGAAGCAGTAATGCGTTTCGGTTCGAAGGGCAGGGCAATTGTTTTACTGTCAAAAGTGAAACCTTACAACTCAAATCTCAAGGTGGGTGGTGGTATTTACGTTTTAGATGTCTATGGGCTCCGGTAACCACTTAACACCAGGTGGGTCGTAACCTCGTTCGCTAGTCTAAAAGAAAATGGTAACAGTCGTTAGCGTATTGACAAGATACGAACATTGATATAATTTTTTTTCTTTTTGCCCTTGCAGGCAGACGAGCATACGGCCGACCTGATTGTGAGTGGTTACCGTCGCCCATGGACTTCAGCAATACCAGGGGCAGAGCCAAGCCGCTGCCTACCGCGAGTGAGTGGCATGAGTGAGGATTCTTCCGAAAATTCGATTTTAAAAGATCGAATTTGCCGAATACAGTCGATCTACACCTTAAGATAAGTTTCTCTAAACTTTAGCACGGAATCTGTCAGCTCGTCTGCAATTAACAGAGTCCCGGATCTTCATATCACTCGATAATATATTTATTAACTAAATTAATGTATGCATATCAAAAAGTTTGAAACATAAAACTTGCATATCATCGAAAGATTTGATGGAAAACTATTGTTTAGCGTGTACGTAACATACTGTTAACTTGACTTCTATGTTCCCTTTGAAATTAATAAAGAGAATTGATCGTAAATTGAGTGAGAAATGCGTTTTATTTAAATCAATTTATTTAATTAGTTGTATCAGATCAGCAGAGTCGTCGTGGCCTAAAGGATAAGACGTCCGGTGCATTCGTATGTAGCGATGCACCGGTGTTCGAATCCCGCAGGCGGTTACCAATTTTTCTAATGAAATACGTACTTAACAAATGTTCACGATTGACTTCCACGGTGAAGGAATAACATCGTGTAATAAAAATCAAACCCGCAAAATTATAATTTGCGTAATCACTGGTGGTAGGACCTCTTGTAAGTCCGCACGGGTAGGTACCACCACCCCGCCTATTTCTGCCGTGAAGCAGTAATGCGTTTCGGTTTGAAGGGTGGGGTAGCCGTTGTAACTATACTGAGACCTTAGAACTTATATCTCAAGGTAACCACTTAACATCAAGTGGGCTGTGAGCTCTTCCATCCATTAATGCAATAAATAAAAAATTACTTCTGATATACAATTTATGTTTTAAAAGAAAAATTTCAACTGTTCATATTATTAATAAATTTCAATAGTTAATCATTTACTGGTGATACTACGACTGTAAGCCGGTCTATTTCTGCCGTGAAGCTGTCACTGCAGATGGCACAACTGTCACACTACACAATTGAGCTTTCTACCTCAAAACTTAAGCTATAAGGCAATCAAGTCGTGATATCTTCAGAAAACCATTCAGCACGAGATGAGCTTTGACTTTTTCAGCTATACAATAAAACTAGTGATAAATCAATCCACCAAGCGTCAAAATTAATTTTAAACAATGTTTTATTTAACCAGACCTACACACATTTTTTTATATCATACGTAAAACAATATTGTCTCCATAATTCTGTAGATCAACTTGTTCGATCCTTTTTTAGAACCTATTACAATATATTTATGGTATAATAATCTAACATGACATTATTACCGCAATGGGCAACGAAAAATATTATACAAAACAGTCTAAAATTAGTTCAATCACTATTTTTGGGAATTATTAACGACTTACCAGAATCACAAAAAAAATTCAACTAATTTTAATTGTTTTAATTTTAGTATTTAATCTTTCTTTAGCTCGCCGCTTATTGTTGCTATTAATGACTACTATACTAAATGACTACTATTAATGACTAAGGTAGAAGCAATGAGTACTATATCAGTGTATCAAAAAGTGTCCGCTGAAAGGGACCTAATTAAGGTGGCGCCACAGTAGCAAGTGGAAAGATTTTAAAAACAGCGCCAAAAACTACAAACACTTCACTTCAACCCCGCACACCGCACTCTGTTTTTTTTTCCTACCTATGCTGATAGCCTTGAAGGCTACTTCAGCTTCGCCCTAACATGGAGGTGAGCTCACGGGGCTCAAACCGGAGTGTTGCTAACACTGGCCCTAGCAAGAGCAGTGCTTCGCAGAATCTACCACCGGATCGGAAACGCGACCCACTGAGAAGATCCGGCCAGAAACTCAGTGGGCTGTGTCTGAGGATTAATTTACTCATCGAGCCCTTTGTCAAGCGACGGGTTCGACGAGAACGGTGACCGGCGCTTGAAGTACCAAAAAGCCCCGTTAGTGGATCGGGAGGATCCGATATGACGTGTTTTGGGCGACGTCGACTGCTTTCCATTCTTTCCGCAGGATCGTGAATGTAGTTACCGGCGGCTACGATGAGAGGGTTCTCGTGTCGTGCCGCTTTATTGAAGTGGCGCATCGACGCCGACTGCAAATACTTACTGATGGACTCTAAGTCCAGGTCGTTATGGAGGTCGACGTTCCTGACGAACCACGGGGCTCCGACGGCTACCCTGAAAAAACGTGTATGAATGATTTGGAATGATTTTAAGTGAGTGCGGGCCGTGTGAGCGAACACTACACTTGTATAGGTCATGACGGGGCGTATGCAAGTTTTGTAGAGTGTCACCTTGCAAATGTCAGATGATAACATTAAATAAATAAATAAAATAGCCTCTCAAGGCTATCAGCTTAGGGAGAAAAAAAAAAACATTCGGACCGTCGGTCTACCGAGCAATATCACCCGCTTGGTGGGGAAGATCTTCCCTTCGTCATTAAAAAACCAACAAACTCCAGTTTGTAGAGATATACGACGAAAAGAAAGATCTTCCACCGATAGCCATCACTTCATACGTATAGAGATGTTGCGTTCCGAGAACACCTGCTACTAAGAGATCTCAGGCGCTTGTACGAGAATTTACCCTCGATGATGAAGCAATAAGTTCCGTCCGCAGAGGCAACGAGACTTCTACGTACCATTCAAACAGGGACACCATTGACATGGTCCAGACAAAATACAGCCGAGAAAAGTTGATTCATATCCACCCCTATCTCGCATACCTCTGATGTCACTCTGATGTACTCGAATTCGACAAAGAGGTCGACGTGCAACCTAGCTTATACATCAGCCCGCTCAGTTTCTCGTCGGATATTCTCAGCGGGTCGCGATTCCGATCCGGTAGTAGCAGCTGCTCTTGAGTTGTTGGGTCTCCTTCGGAGGCACTCAAGCGGCTGTCAGCAAATTCCACTCCTCTTGGCTTTACTCGCTCCCCTGTCCTGGTGAAACTGGAAAGCCCTCCAGGCCAAATGAAAAAATCTCCGACGCGAAATGATGATTTCCAGTTCCAAGAGTTCTCATGGCTAGCAGCAACATTCAAATTGCTGTGTTCTTCGATAGTTATTTTACGGCAGTTCTGCAAAAAATATGGCAGCTTGCTAATTGGTGTAATTAGTGGGTAGACTTATTTTGGATTCATTTGAACAATTGGTGTGGGTTTAATTCTCTTCATCCATTTACGGGAAATCCAAATAAGGGCACGATAGTACCTATATGATTTAAGGAGTAAATATGTTATGTAGCCAAACGAGGCAACACGACCACGAATTCAGAGTGATGGAATTACAAACTCTCTCTGAGGTCTTCATAGCGTAAGAGTATGATTATTTTTCCGGAAGATTGGGGACGGCAGAAATGAAAAGTTCGATTGCACCCAAAAGAAATGCGACCTCAACGAATCCGGGGCTACAGCGTATTTCAAGACACTTTCATACCACTGAGTTAGTAGAAAAAGAATTCAATATAATTATGTTAACGTACATTTTAAATTTATTACTTGTATTAAATTTATTATAAAAAAGAACATAATATTCCTAACCTTAAAATACATGTTATTATCCGCAACACGCTTCGTCAGATTACAGAAAGAGAGCTATCAGCAACATGATTCGTCAAAAAGTACAAGAAGTAGTACCTACAAAAGTACAAGCAGTAGAATGCTTAAGTACATGCTTACTTACATGTTTTGGACGTAAATTAGACCTTCCAAATCAGCCCTGTAATTGGATAAATTTATAATTTCGGTGGGATTTGATTTTTTTTAATCCATCGTATTGTCACGAAACACACGCGTTTGATTCCAGCTCGTGGAATTGCCAATATACTACGAATTTAATATATGCATTTAACGCTTCGGGATAATTATTTCAATATTTCTGCTAAACACGAAAAGTCTCAGGTCCTAACTTCCCCCGCGCCCCGTTCCAATAAGACTCAAACACCCCGCGCGCCTCCTAAGTGTGAAACCTCATGCGTGAGGCGTGTGAGGTGTGTGTGGATCGGTCCCCTGTCCTGAAAAAAATGTATTGAATCCCAATTTGCCCTGAGATAATCTAAGAACTTACCTGCTCTTTATGTTAACGACAATGTCTAACTCTGTTTCTTTTTAAATCAAGACGGAACCGTCAAAATAGACAATAACCTACTCAACCAATCATCACGGTTTTTATACCTTTTAAGTGCTTAGATTGCTATGCAATATTTTATATGTAGATATTATATTAAACTTTGATCTCCAGAATATTTGTTCGACAAAAACAAAACAAAAATGTTCCTTGTCAAGATCTAATAACATAATTGGAACTTTATGGAACTTAATTTAAAGATCATTTTTCTTTACCAAATTTGATAGTTAGACATACTTATCCCAACGATTTCTTTCGAGAACAAAAACTGTTTTTCAAATACCTGTTTCGTCAAATTGATAAAAACAAGAACAGCAAAAACCAATTTAAAACGAAAAAAATAACAAGTACAGTGCAAAGTAATTGCTCAATTGATTATTATTACTAAGAAAACAAAGTAAATGATAAATCGTAAACAGACAGTATGCACGTATGGCGCGAAAAATACTGGAAAAATATGGCGGTAACAGCGCGCGTTGTGCAATTCATTGCTGTTGTTGAAATTCTACATGTCTCTTGTGAAAAAGGGCATGAGTCCAGCTTTATCTAAAATTGGAAAACGAACTTATTAAGTTTATAAAATCGACCAAAAGAAATACCCAAAATTAGATCTATGCTAATTTTGTTCATTTAAAATTACCTTTGACATTTACAGACGATATTAATTTCAGCTAGGCGGTTAGGTATACAAAACCAAACCTAATCATTTTGTTATTATCTGAAATTAGCAAAATGCTTGCATTGTGACGCTAAAAAGTATAATGCTTCCAGTTTCAAAGTTTTACTAAAAATATGACCAAAATACTTACTGTCAAAATAAAAGACACGAAAACTTATGTTGAACTATTCATTTCTTCAACTTGATAGAGAGAAATGAGCATCAAACAAAGCGATGGAGTACACAAACAACGAAGCGGAACGGCTGCCAAGGAACGCAGTAGATTTATATTTGTTAGTTCAAGCCGAAGTCAGTTTGGCGGCGGTCGCGTTGAGCGTGGCTGTTTTTGTTTTTATACGCTTTGACAAAATACGCGCTCACTTATCCGCAATTACTATAAAAAAATCACAAAGAGTATTATTATTAACAGTGCAGTGTTATTCATTGTGAAGTGGAGTTCAGCGTTTGTTAAAAGGTGGGTCCATGATTTTGTACGGTTGTTCCGAAGTGTACACGATGCATTCCTTCTGTGTACTAGGAATTAACGATCAAAACTATTATTGGTATTTTAGTTGTACGATAAAAATGCAATTTAGAATCGTTTTAAAAATGAGGACGCCGTTTTAAAAATTTTGTTAACGTATTTATTCAATTGGAAGTGAATAGTTTTAAAAACTTCGTACCTATGTGCATTTAATTAAAGGAGCTAAGAATATACAAACCCAATTACCTTTCAAAATTAAATGAAATTAAAAATAAAGATTATATATCGTATAGAACCAGTTCTGAAAATTCAGAACTCTATACTAAATTTCATTGACATTACGATTACATTTTCGAGGCTTACTGACACCGTTGTTATTAACTTATCGAGAGAAAACCGAATATCAAGTTCTTTTGGTGAGAGTATATTTTACCATATCAGCATAATTATTGGCAAGCAGAACGTCAGGTCCACTGATATGTTTGTAATTCATTGATTCTGTATAATTCTAACTTCGAACTGTACCGATATTCCAGGTGTAACTCCTGTGCTCCCAAATCAAAAAAACATTGCGTATATTTCGTCTACATCTTTGCACTGTCTATTTTTTTTTATTTTTTTTTTATTGCTAGATGAGTGGACGAGCTCAGAGCCCACCTAGTGTTAAGTGGTTACTGGAGCCCTTAGACATTTACGACGTAAATGCGCCACCCACCTTGAGATATAAGTTCTAAGGTCTCAAGTATAGTTACAACGGCTGCCCCACCCTTCAAACCGAAACGCATTACTGCTTCACGGCAGAAATAGGCAGGGTGGTGGTACCTACCCGCGCGGACTCACAAGAGGTCCTACCACCAGTAAAACACAGTGTCTATAAAGCATAATGCTTCTACGATGCGTCTCAAGGTGACGTCGGGATGTCTATGGGCTCTAATAATAAGGTACATCGTGGACTCATCTAGACATTTACTATAATAAGTAAGAACCTGGCACCACAGATTCTTATTGCTAGGTTCCTAACCGCCTATTAGCGTTTAAAATGTTACATCTTTTGATGACTTCAAATAAGCAATTGAAGACTATTTTAATACACATCATTCTCCTGCCCTTCTCCAAGGCACCTGGGGTCGGCGCAACATGCTTTCTCCTTCCATACTCCTCTATTATATACCATTTCTTCGCTCATTTCTGCAGACTATCTTAATAGACATCAGTTGGAAAATTACGGAAAGAAAGACGAATTCAGACGAATAAGACACACATCTATTATAGTCCGTAAAACAGGAATCGAGAATAGAAAAACCTACGGAAAAAAATTAGAGAATACTATCTACCGCAGACGAATGATGAGGAAGTGGTGTCTTAAGGAATCCAGAGTGGCATGCCATCAAAAACGTCCGTGGCCCATGTCGTAAAACGCAATATTTAACAATTATATCAGGATGTATTGGGATGCAACAAATCCTCTTGCTGCGCCAAATTTCCTGTGCTACTGATACATAAAGTCGGTGTCAGCGTAAGGCACGTCTGATGGTGACTGGTTACCTTTCTTGGTGAACGTCAGCTACGCCAGAGGCTAAGCCACTGCCTATCGCCATACAAGCTATATTTTTTAAAATAACATTGACCTAAAATTCTAGAATTAATATCAAAGTACTTTTGGTGCATGTTATTAATACAGTAATTTCAATTCTGACACCCACACATAATTGGAATTATATTTATATGATCTACAATTAACTTAGAGCTTAATTTGTACACAGATTGAGCTCAATTTGATTTAACGCCTACGTGCCCATAGGATAAACGGGTCTTACCGATTAATACAGGTCACTAAAATCTAAAGACGAAGTTGTAGCGTTGCGCCCACGTGTCGATTGTTCAGATATAACTGAATCAGTTGAAACTCTGTCATTAGCTCAAAGGATACAACTCTCCAGTGCACTTGTATCGAAATAATATATCATATTATAACCCTATGGTAAGAATGGTCAGGCAGTATAATGATTTGGATAAATGTCACGGTAACCATGATATCTTTCAACCTAGACTCAGGGGATTTGTCAGATGTGTGAAGGATATCCTATTTAACAATGGCTAGTTATCAATATTTGTAATTTCAATTGTGTTTTCAATAGCCAAAGCTATGCACATTATTATGGTTTTGCTGAGTGTACATACTATTTAGATTGCAATCCAGATTAGATCTAGGTACTAATTGTACGATTTAGCTAATATGTACTGTAATGATTGTAATTTGTTTTGTGCATCAATAACGCAAAAAAAAAAATAACAAAAAAAAGATGCTGTAGCTAACCCTCTGAGTTTCACGCCGAATGTTCTAGGTGAGTCGCGATTAAGAGCCGGAGGTAGATTCAGAGAAGCACTGTTGTTGCTAGGGCCAGTTTTAGCAAGTCCTCCCAAGTTGAACCCTGTAAACTCACCTACCAAACCGTGCGTAACTGGAATAGCTCTATAGGCTACCGGCGATTAGGTAGGGTTTATTACCCTGACAAAAATGAAAATAACAAACACGAGACTAAACCGACAATTAGTTCTAATATTTTTATTTTATTTTTTGTTGCTTAGATGGGTGGACGAGCTCACAGCCCACCTGGTGGTCACTGGAGCTCATAGAAATCTACGACGTAAATACCGCCATCCACCTTGAGATATCAGTTCTAAGGTCTCAGTATAGTTACAACAGCTGCCCCGCCCTTCAAACCGAAACGCATTACTGCTTCACGGCAGAAATAGGCAGGGTGGTGGTACCTACGCGTGCGGACTCACAAGAGGTCCTACCACCAGTATATACCGCCCCGAGCAAAAGTATTAATTAGGCCCTTATATTGTTTATACCTGTACAAAAAAATCGTGTATGGATAAGCTTTTTATGGTCTTATCATTGTTTTGGGGGTGCGTTTACATAGAAATAACATTGTAACCAATATTTAATTTTATGACATGCAGGTGTGCAATAAAATAACACATTATTTCTTCGAATTAGCTATTTTAGAATATGTCCAATTTTAGTGTGCTGTCAGATTTCAAAGTGAACACACGTGTGGTACGCTAATATTTCTGCAATGTTCTTAGAGAATAACGTTTTTAGTGTGGACCATGCCAAATAAATCCGAACTTACAACGCACAATGGATGGAAGATAGAACTGCTATTGTCACTGCTATTGTCAGGATCGCGTCTCGAAGGCATCTTCTTACAAACAAACATTCGTCATTCGTTATCGCCCGACAAATGGCTGCTGAGCCAGTAATTACCTACTTCACGGCTCGATGACGCGGGCGTTACGAAGAAAGAAGAACAAAAAAAACAAGAATAAAATGAATTGGTCACATTGTACTCGAGTCTCGTTGTAACAAACTTCGTTGATACGAAAGATAAAATCGATTTTGTTCATTTTCGTACATCATCGACGTTGCCCGACGACGACCTGAAACTAAGATTTTCACTTATATCGCCGATAATTCGGTATTGTCAGTATTTCTGTGCGATTCTCAAATGTGGACTCTACCGAGGGCAGGCCGGATGACAATGACGCATTTGAAACATGGCGCCTGCTGAGAATGCTTCGTACAACATGGACGCCCAAAACACGTCATTACGGATCCTCCTGATCCGTTAACGGTGCTTTTAGGTACCACAAGCATCGGTCACCGTCCTCGTCGAACCCGTCCCTTGCGACGAAGGGCTCGACGAGCGAATTAACCGCTAGACACAGCCCACTGAGTTTCTCGCCGGATCTTTTCAGTAGGTCGCGTTTCCGATCCAGTGGTAGATTCTGCGAAGCACTGCTCTTGCTAGGGCCAGTGTTAAGAACACTTCGGTTTGAGCCCTGTGAGCTCACCTAAACGTTAAGGCGAAGCTGAAACAGCCTCTCAAGGCTATCAGCATAGGTAGAAATAAAAAAAAACAACATGGACAGCATAACGCAACCGTGTACCATCCATAAAGATCTCAAAATCAAGACGAAAATCCATCTTCCTCGCGCACGGTTATTTGATGTTTAGATTAGTGAACACAATGTTGGCAAGAGATTGTTCATTATAAATGTAGAAGGCTATAGAGGAAGAGGTAAACCTAAGAAGAAATGGATGAATTACGTGAAAGACGATATGTGTAAGTGGGGAGTGAGCGAAGAAATGGTATATGATAGAGGAGTATGGAAGGAGATAACATGTTGCGCCGACCCCAGGTGACTGGGAGAAGGGTAGGAGAATGATGATGATGATTAGTGAACACAACGTGGATTCCACCGCCCACCTCAAGATATTAGGTCGAACTTTTAATTCTATTGTACGAAGCCTTCAAACTAAACGTATGGCTGCTACGTTGTAGAAATTTGTAGGATGGTGGTACCTACCCGCGCGGGCTTATCATACTAGTAAATCTCGGATGGCGATCGAGATAACTAGTGATATACTAGATCAAGACATTATAAAGACTAGAGGTCCCGCAGTAGTCGAAATTCGACTATAATTAATTGGAATTGTAAGTTTGTACACTATTATAATTGTATTTTATACTTCAATAATCACAAATTTCGTCAAGGCTACATTATAAAAAAATATTAATAAAGACAAACAATATTTAATCTATTCTCAATTTGACACAAACTTCAAGAACAAAAGTTTGACAATAAATAGCATGCATGCGTGTGTGCGTCAAATACATGGTATGTAGTGTGTGTAATGTTTTCTTTATTGATTTAATGTATCTTTTATACATTATTTAAAAAAAATATTAACATTGTGCACTTCTTCTCTATATTCTCTATAAGTGTGGAAAATTTCATACTCCTCTGTCCGCGCAATTTACGTAAAAAGGGATACCTACAAAATTTTTGCTTCAAATATTAATATATAGATATCAAGATACTGTACTAGAATAGTCAGGGAAGGCTGTTGCCTGATCTCCGATGAATTTCTTAGTCGCTACAAACGACACCCGCAGCAAGTTTACTGGTGGTAGGACCTCTTGTGAGTTCGCACGGGTAGGTACCACCGCCCTGCCTATTTCGACCGTGAAACAGTAATGCGTTTCGGTTTGAAGGGCGGGGCAGCCGTTGTAACTATACTGAGACCTTAGAACTTACATCTCAAGGTGGGTGGCGCATTTACGTTATAGATGTCTATGGGCTCCAGTAACGACTTAACACTAGGTGGGCTGTGAGCTCGTCCACCCATTTAAGCAATAAAAGAAAGAGAAGCGATGGCGTTATAGTAGGCCCATATATCCATGTTGGCTAATGAACAAACAAGGGAATTCCTAATCACGACTAATTAGTGCCAACGTATTAACCGTGTTCGTCATAAACAGGCTTAACCAAACGTATTACAGATTAATCTCTAAAGTCACACATTTGAAGGTCAAAACTTCGACTCCCATTGTTATTTGTCTGCCCGTTTTTCTAATTGTCTTTCGAGTGATAAATGTTGCTTGTCTTATTTTATTTGTGTTTGAAGTTTCATTTAAAATATTATAATATAGAGGGGTTAGCGTGGTATGGACATGTGATGCGTAGAGAGGAGATGCATGTGACTAGGAGATGTGCGGGAATGATAGTGCCAGGTAGAGGGGGAAGAGGTCGACCGAAGAAGACATGGATGGAGTATGTGAATGACGATATGTGAGAGAGAGAGAAGTGAGTGTTGAGATGACGGCTGATAGAAGAGAATGGAAGAGAAAAATTCTCTATGCCGACCCCACCTAGTCGAATAAGGTGGAGACAAATAAGAAGACCCTTTTTACTGGTGGTAAGACCTCTTGTGAGTCCGCGCGAGTAGGTAGCACCACCCTGCCTATTTCTGCCGTGAAGCAGTAATGCGTTTCGGTTTGAAGGGTAGAGTAGCCGTTGTAACTATACTCGAGACCTTAGAACTTAACCACTCCAGTAACCACTTAACACCGGGTGGGCTGTGAGCTCGTCCAACCATCTAAGCAATAAAAAGTAGAATATCGAAGGATGAAAGGCTATTTGATTTAAGCAACATTTTTGCAACATAACAGTAGAGCCATTTCAAGTTTAAAATTTGGGAAAAAATATACCAAAAAAAATCTCCAGCTATTTGAATGAGGTAAACTTAATTGAAGTTCAATAAAAAACATCGAACTGTTGATGCTAATGCCAAATCAAATGGACCTTTAATTACAAAGATAAATGTCGCGTATATAGCGAATTGACGCTTAAACCAAATTTCGCCTTTCACCCTTCGATATAATAGTAAAACAATTCCCCTTCAGGAAGAAATGCGTAACGGTTCACTTTGGGTTGCCTTGGACATTGTGAACCAGAAACGGATATACAGTGTGCTTAGTGCGAGCTTTTTAACGTTCTCGATAGCGTAAAAGTTAACTCAAATTTGTAAGGAGTAGCAACAGCGCCCCTGGTGGCAGACGTACGCTAACTTTCCAACTCCATACAAACTTCTTTTTTTTCGGGCCGGGGGCCAAACCTCCTGCGAGGTCAGAACGCGATGCACCGCCGACCGCCAACTCCATAAAAACTTGAGTTAACTTTTACGCTATCGAGAACGTTAAAAAACTCGCACTAAGCACAGTGGTGGTAGGATGTGTTGTGAGTCCGTACAGGTAGGCACCACAACCCTGCCTGTTTCTGCCGTGTAGCGGTAATGCGTTTCGGTCTGAAGGGTGGGGAAGCCGTTGCACTGTAAAAATGAGACTTTAGAACTCATATCTCAAGGTGGGTGGTGGCATTTACGTTGTAAACGTCTATGGGCTCCAGTAACCCATTAACACCAAGTGGGCTGTGAGCTCGTCAACCAACGTAAGCTATAAAAAAAAAACACATTCCAAATTCACGGTTCTTAATCTAGAATTATTTCTTATGTGTTCCTACAATTACAACAAACACTGAATGCTGTATATCTTAGACAATAACATTGATACTGACCGTCACTAGAGCAGGCTCGCACGGTACAGCAGGCTCGATCACCAGACATTAAATGATCGAGGGTAGAATTAACATATTCACAAAACAAACACACTTTATGACGCCGATTATCTTAACAGGCAAAAATGACAAGCATTCATTGACTTTTAAATGACACGCGCGTGTTTATTTACTGAGCACGTGTCGTTTAAGATATAGCACGTATTTTTTGATAGGGAAACAGGACATCTGTAATTGCCGCGCGAACTACAAAACTCGGCCGAAAGTAACACCATTGCGTGTGACGTCATTTGAGGCCAAAATAATAACAAACCAATAAAGTTGAACTTTTTTTTTCTACCTAAGCTGATAGCCTTGAGAGGCTATTTCAGCGTAACCTTAACTAGTAGGTGAGCTCACGGGGCTCAAACCTGACGACGTTGCTAACACGAACCCTAGCAAGAGCTGTGCTTGGCAGAAACTACCACCGGATCGGAAACGCGACCCACTGAGAAGATCCGGCGAGAAACTCAGTGGGCTGTGCCTGTGGGTTAATTTACTCGCCGAGCCCTTCGTCGTAAGCGACGGGCTTGACGAGAACGATGACCGGAAATTAAATCATCGATGAACCAATAACCCAATGTATAAGGTACTTCGCAAAAAAAAATGACCGAGAAGAAATAAATATGCAATGATTAGTGAAATACAGCGTCATACGTTTGTATTTAATTTGATGTTAGAAAGGGATAAAAAATTCCAGTAGCTACCACCATCCTGCTCATTTCTGACTTGCCGACACGCTTTCTGGTTTGAGGGTTTTCGACAGCCATTACAATAAAGCTGGACATAAATAAAGAATTCAATCTTTTGTCTCAAAGTGGATGACGACATTCACCTTCAGACATAAGATCGATACAACAATGCAATTCCGATCTAGTGACAGATTCAGCGAAGCACTGCCCTTTCTAGGGCTAGTGTTGGAAATTTCAATCAAATTCAGCCTCTAGAATAACTCTTTAGACTACCAGCGTATAGTTATGGACAAAAAGCCACAATAATATTGTAACTTCTCTATTACCTCCAGACCACAAGAGACAACAAAAGATCGAATCAATTGTCAGTTTAGTTTGCTATTTAAGCATGATTTTTTTTGTTTTTAGCCTACATACTAGGTTATATAAACGATACAGCGTGGGTAATGTAAAAAAATACAAGTATAATTTGATTATACCAACACGTTTTCATTGTTTTTGTGCCATTAAAGACTTCACTTTTTCCCTACCTGTGCTGATAGCCTTGAGAGGCTATTTCAGCTTCTTCTTGACGTGTAGGTGAGCTCACGGGATTTAAACCGGGAGTGTTGCTAACACTGGCCCTAGCAAGAGCAGTGCTTCGCAGAATCTACCACCGGATCGGAAACGCGACCCACTGAGAAGATTCGGCGAGAAACTCAGTAGGCTAATCTAGGGGATAATTCGCTCGCTCGTCGAGCCCTTCGTCGCAAGCGATGGGTTCGACGAGGACGGTGACCGGTGCTTGTGGTACCTAAAAGCACCGTTAATGGATCAGGAGGATCACGACGAAAGAACAAAGTAGCGTTATAAAAGTAGCGTTACTGGTGGTAGGACCTCATGTGAGTCCGCGCGGGTAGGTACCACCGCCCTGTTTATTTCTGCCGTGAAGCAGTAATGCGTTTCGGTTTAAAGGGTGGGGCAGCCGTTGTAACTATACTTGAAGTTAGAACTTATATCTCAAGGTGGGTGGCGCATTAGATGTCTATGGGCTCCGGTAACTACTTAACACCAGGTGGGCTGTGAGCTCGTCCACCCATCTCCTAGAGAGGTCCTACCACCAGTAAAGATATAAAATTCCTAAACGTCAACAGCTCAGATAATATTTTCAGCACAATTTCGTCCGACACTATCGAGAAACGTTGATAGGGAAAGCGTAGCGTTATTCAGAAGACTGTCGTCTCCGCTGAAGGTCACGCCAAGGTCATAATTCGACCGAAACGGATACTTTGTGTTCATCATTGTAACTGTTATTATTTAAACTAGAGGTCCCGCAGTAGTCGAAATTCGACTATAATTAATTGAAATTGTATAATAAGTTTGTATACTATTATGATTGTATTTTATACTTCTATAATCACAAATTTCGCCAAGACTACACTATAAAAAATATGAATAAAGACAAACAATATTTAATCAATTTGACAACAGACGTCAAGAAAAAAAGTTTGACAATAAATCGTATGCATGCGTGTGTGCGTCAAATACATGGTATGTAGTGTGTGTAATGTTTTCTTTATTGATTGAATGTATCTTATATGCATTATTTAAAAAATATATTAGCATAGTGCACTTCTTCTCTATATCTATACTAATATTATAAAGAGGAAAGATTTGTTTGTTTGTTTGTTTCGAATAGGCCCCGAAACTACTGGACCGATTTGAAAAAATCTTTTTCCATTAGAAGCCGACAATGTCCCTGATGAACATAGGCTACTTTTTTGAATTTTTTTTTTATTTATTTTTTTTGGTTTCATGTGTGTTTTAATGTTTCCGAAGCGAAGCGAGGGCGGGTCGCTAGTTCTCTATAAGTGTGGAAAAGGGGAATGCCCATTTTAGGCCCAAAGCGGACAATAGATTATAGAAAAAATACTTAGTGCATTAATTTTGTCATAAATAAATATGCATTTACTTTCTTGCAAATAAGCGCCACTACAGTTTACAATAAGTAGTTTAAAAAAAGTAACTCTATTGAAAAAACAAGAATTTTTAATTTTTGCGGGAAAAATATTTCCAGTTTCAAAACCTTTTACTTATGAACTAAATATTTTGAGTATATAAATAAAACATATAATATATTCGTAAAAAGGGATACAAAGTTTTTGCTTCACGTATTAATATACATATAGATGTTACCTGCCAGCTCCTAATTAGGGCATTTAACGTAATGCCCCGAATAGTTAGCAGGAATATAATTTGTTACGCACAAATCGATCGAGTACTACAAATAATGAAATTATACAAAAAAATAAAAATATAGTAACACAATAAACTAATTGCAAATCATAAACATACACGTTTTCAAACAACTAATAATGTTAATTTAAATTTACCACATTTTTTTAAGCTATTGCATAGCTTTTATCGCGGGACTTGGCTTTGAGCGCGTCGACGGAATCAAGAAATTCCGTAACGAAAATAAAACCTACCACGGTAACACCCTCACTTCGCCGCCGCCGCGCCATGTAGCTCTCGTTCAAAACACATTCACACGTTGCGCTTGTGTAGTGTTTGTGAATAAGCGCGCGGCGTGACGTCGCACTGCATGCGCATCAAGAAAACTCTGCCCATCTCTCTCTCGCGCGGTCTAGCTTATAAGTGTGAAGAGGACAGTTAATGTTTTGCTTTCGTTAATGTTTATAAATATAGCGTGGTCTTATTCCACTTCGATAAAGCGGCACAACACGAGAACCCTCTCATCGTGGCCGCCGGTAACTACATTCCCAATCCTGCGGAAAGAATGGAAAGCAGTCGACGTCGCCCAAAACACGTCATCTCGGATCCTTCCAATCCACCAACGGTGCTTTTAGGTACCTCAAGCACCGGTCACCGTTCTCGTCGAACCCGTCGCTTGTGACGAAAGGCTCGACGAGTAAATTAACCCTCAGACACAGCCTCTCAATGCTATCAGCTTAGGTAGGGAAAAAAAAAGGTCTTATTTTATTATTGTACATAACTCGTACATTACATTTTTCGTACATAACTCCTTCATCACATGCAATTGCTAAAAATTGCTATGGTTTATAGACACACCTTCGTTCAATGTAAAAACTCAAAAATCCCTTCATCCACTCTTGTCTTCAAATGTTAGAGCATAATGCTTGTAATCTAGCGTATTGTCATAAATTAAACAATCAAATAAAACCTTGACATCCACATAATACAAAATTACATGTTTCCGCTTCATGTTTAATAGCGGTCATTTATTTAATGACACGTCGCGTATATTTTGTAAATTAAATCAAATTTTGCTAATAAATGCTTGGACGGGTGATTCAATTTTAATCGTTGGCTCGTGTGGCAATTATTAATTCGGGATTTCACTGCCGTCCTACGTTTTCTCAGATTTTTGAAGTGAAACTTCTTTATCGGCGTTGGAAAAAAATTTACCGTCACATTTTTCGGTTACGCGTCACATTTTTCCGTTACGCGCCATCTTTTTTGAAGTGAAACTTCTTTATCGGCGTTGGAAAAAAATTTACCGTCACATTTTTCGGTTACGCGTCACATTTTTCCGTTACGCGCCATCTTTTTCTTCACCATTCATTGTTGCCGTACACAAGTGAAGGTGCCTCTTTACTCGGTAACAATAATTATAAAATACCGATGATTTTAAGTGGAGATTTTAATGTAAATTTTGCATCNCAACTTTCTAGAAATTGGTTAAATAAAGTTAAATTAGATAAAGTTTAAACAAAAGGATTTTATTATCATAGACATGAATACAAAAAAGTTAAATTAGATAAAGTTTAAACAAAAGGATTTTATTATCATAGACATGAATACAAAACAGATGGCGCGTAACGGAAAAATGTGACGCGTAACCGAAAAATGTGACGGTAAAATTTTTTCCAACGCCGATAAAGAAGTTTCACTTCAAAAACAAGAATTTTTAATTTTTGCGGGAAAAATATTTCCAGTTTCAAAACCTTTTACTTATGAACTAAATATTTTGAGTATATAAATAAAACATATAATATATTCGTAAAAAGGGATACAAAGTTTTTGCTTCACGTATTAATATACATATAGATGTTACCTGCCAGCTCCTAATTAGGGCATTTAACGTAATGCCCCGAATACTTAGCAGGAATATAATTTGTTACGCACAAATCGATCGAGTACTACAAATAATGAAATTATACAAAAAAATAAAAATATAGTAACACAATAAACTAATTGCAAATCATAAACATACACGTTTTCAAACAACTAATAATGTTAATTTAAATTTACCACATTTTTTTAAGCTATTGGATAGCTTTTATCGCGGGACTTGGCTTTGAGCGCGTCGACGGAATCAAGAAATTCCGTAACGAAAATAAAACCTACCACGGTAACACCCTCACTTCGCCGCCGCCGCGCCATGTAGCTCTCGTTCAAAACACATTCACACGTTGCGCTTGTGTAGTGTTTGTGAATAAGCGCGCGGCGTGACGTCGCACTGCATGCGCATCAAGAAAACTCTGCCCATCTCTCTCTCGCGCGGTCTAGCTTATAAGTGTGAAGAGGACAGTTAATGTTTTGCTTTCGTTAATGTTTATAAATATAGCGTGGTCTTATTCCACTTCGATAAAGCGGCACGACACGAGAACCCTCTCATCGTGGCCGCCGGTAAATATATTCCCGATCCTGCGGAAAGAATGGAAAGCAGTCGACGTCGCCCAAAACACGTCATCTCGGATCCTCCCAATCCACTAACGGTGCTTTTAGGTACCTCAAGCACCGGTCACCGTTCTCGTCGAACCCGTCACTTGTGACGAAAGGCTCGACGAGTAAATTAACCCTCAGACACAGCCCACTGAGTTTCTCGCCGGATCTTCTCAGTGGATCGCGTTTCCGATCCGGCGGTAGATTCTGCGAAGCACGGCTCTTGCTAGGGTTCGTGTTAGCAACGTCGTCAAGTTTGAGCCCCGTGAGCTCACCTACTAGTTAAGGATACGCTGGAATAGCCTCTCAAGGAAAAAAAAAGTTCTTATTTTATTATTGTACATAACTCGTACATTACATTTTTCGTACATAACTCCTTCATCACATGCAATTGCTAAAAATTGCTATGGTTTATAGACACACCTTCGTTCAATGTAAAAACTCAAAAATCCCTTCATCCACTCTTGTCTTCAAATGTTAGAGCATAATGCTTGTAATCTAGCGTATTGTCATAAATTAAACAATCAAATAAAACCTTGACATCCACATAATACTAAATTACATGTTTCCGCTTCATGTTTAATAGCGGTCATTTATTTAATGACACGTCGCGTATATTTTGTAAATTAAATCAAATTTTGCTAATAAATGCTTGGACGGGTGATTCAATTTTAATCGTTGGCTCGTGTGGCAATTATTAATTCGGGATTTCACTGCCGTCCTACGTTTTCTCAGTTTTTTTTTGCTTAGATGGGTGAACGAGCTCACAGCCCACCTGGTATTAAGTGGTTACTGGAGTCCATAGACATCTACAACGTAAATGCCGCCACACACTTTGAGAGATAAGTTCTAAGGTCAAGTATAGTTACAAGTTAAAATCCAATGGGTATGGTCTTTGATGTTATTTTATATGCTTATAATCGATTAAAATCGATATACTTAAAATGTTTTATTTATATACTTAAAATGTTTACTTAATACGTACAAGGTTTTGATGCTGGCAATATTTTTCCCGCAAAAATAAAAATCTTGGTTTTTTCAACAGATTTTCTTTTTTTAAACTACTTATTGTAAACTGTAGTGGCGCTCATTTGGAAGAAAGTAAATGCATATTTATTTATAACAAAATTAATGCACTAAGTATTTTTTCTCTAATCTATTGTCCGCTTTGGGCCTGAAATGGGCATTCCCCTTTATGTTTCAATTTTACTTTGAGCTAGAAGTGTTTAAATGGGCTAATTTAACAAAAGAGGTACAGACTATTACAGAGTACTAACTACTAACTATTTTGTGTTTAGTGCTTTGATTCTTTTGTATTATTCTATAATATCTTCTATAAGGAATTACTTGTAAAACACTAAATACCTTATTATATCATACAATTCCGCAGATGTCCCGCTTTGACAAAAAAAAATAATGGTCACGTTATGCTAGCTTCACGGAACATGTAGGCAAAGCTCACAGGACTCAACATCTGCCCTAGCAAGAGCTAGCAAAAGCAAACATATTCTTCGTTTTCAATTTCCTGATGGCAAGTACAACCATTTGCATAAGACCTTAACATCGAATCTGCTGTAAAGCACCAAAGTAACGTGCTCGCATAGACGAATGACTAAATTACCAAAGCCCTCGGAGTCCAAGAGTAACATGAACTAGACGTGAGCGGGGACGACGCATTTCTCGGATCGGAGGCAATTCTAACCATTTCATGTCGCTACTTTTTTTCCTACTTATTGCTAGGAACCTCGGGGGGGTTATGCTAGCTTCACCGAACGTGTAGGCCAAGCTCACGGGACTCAACATCTGCCCTAGCAAGAGCTAACAAAAAGCAAACATATTCTTCGTTTAGCAACAGACCTTCCATAGCTCAATAACTGAAGACGCATAAAACATCATGGGCTCAGCTTACCATTCAACGCTTCGCGATAATCTCGCGCCTTTCCACGTAGCAAACAATACCGCAATCACCACTGGTATGCCGCACTGAATTACAATACGCCATTAATTTTTACATACCCACTAATGATGGTAAACTACGTCAGTCGTTCTGAAGGACCAATTATAGTATGTCAAAAGTGGCTTTATACGCGTGACAGTTGACAGTGATGTTGCTAGGATTAGATTCCGTTCAAAGTCGTCGTGGCCTAAAGGATAATACGTCCGGTGAATTCGTATCTAGCGATGCAACGGTGTTCGAATCCCGCAGGTGGGTACAAATTTTTCTAATGAAATACGTACTTAACAAATGTTCACGATTGACTTCCACGGTGAAGGAATAACATCGTGTAATAAAAATCAAACCCGCAAAATTATAATTTGCGTAATTACTGGTGGTAGGACCTCTTGTGAGTCCGCACGGGTAGGTACCACCACCCCGCCTATTTCTGCCGTGCAACAGTATGTAACTATACCGAAACCTTAGAACTTATATCTCAAGGTGGGTGGCGCATTTACGTTGTACATGTCTATGGTCTTCAATAACCACTTAACACCAGGTGGGCTGTGAGCTCGTCCACCCATCTAACCAATAAAAAAAGTGAGATTTAAGTTGAATGATATGTTTTGAATATAACATAGAAAAAACATGATGCCAAATGAGCAACCCTTTTTATTAATTCAGGTAATTGGTACCAGCTGGCGATTAGTGATTATTATGGCTTCACGCGAATAGACAGGGCGTTTTACCCATTAAGACACGGACCTATTGCCCATAGATACAACCCACTGAGTTTCTCGCCGGATCTTCTCAGTGGGCTGAGATTCCGATCCGGTAGTAGATTATGCGAAACGCTGCTTCAAATTCAAATTCAAAATCATTTATTTCAACTTAGATGTCAATATAACACACTTGTTGAATGTCAAAATATAAATAACAATGTTAACTCTTTCACCGGTTCCAAAAAAAGCCACAGTCCTGAGAAGGACCGGCGAAACAAACTCAGCGGGCTTTTTTTTGTTTTTTTTTTTAATTTTTTTTTTTTTTATAATGCTCTTGCTAGTGCCAGTATCAGCAATTCTCTCAGGTTGAGCCCATGAGCTCACCTACCGATCCGCGTGAAGTTGGAATAGTCCCTAAGGCTACCAACGATTAGGAAGGGTAAAAAAAGACACGGACCTATGAATAAAAATAAGGATTCATGTAGTATCATCGTAATTTTAGTTTAAACCGTCAAATCCGTCGGATCCCATACGAGTGCAGGAAGTGTGTACGTGTCACGAAGTGCGCGTGTGTGCGTGACTAGTCACGGACGATTTGTAGCTAGGGCTGTCACAAAAGAAGATAATTTATTTTGGAATATTCATTTATTTATGTAATTTTGTTGTAAGGTGGATTATATTAGACGCGTGTCTAACTAAAGCCGTGATCCGGTGACAATTGTCGCCCTGACTATTGCGGGACCACTAGTCTGTGTAAATGTGTCAGAATTATTATAAAAACTATAGTCGAAATTCGACTATAATTAATTGAAATTGTAAGTTTGTACACTATTATGATTCTATTTTCAGACTATTATACTTCTATAATCACAAATTACGCCAAGACTATAGAAGAGACTATAGAACTATAGAAAAATATTAATAAAGACAAACAATATTTAATCTATTCTCAATTTGACCACAGACGTCAAGAACAAAAGTTTGACAATAAATAAATAGTATGCATGCGTGTGTGCGTCAAATACATGGTAGTGTGTGTAATGTATTTTTTATTGATTTAATGTATTTTTTAGGCATAATTTAAAAAAATATTAGCATTGTGCACTCCTTCTCTATATTCTCTATAAGTGTGAGAAATTTCATACTGCTCCGTCCGCGCAATTTTCGTAAATAGGGATACAAAGTTTTTACTTCACGTATTAATATATAAATAAACAGCCTAAGGTTTTTTTTTGTATATCTGATTTGTGGTTACGGAAATAAAATCAACAGCTTTATAACATTTCCAAATAAAAAAAATTAAATAAAAGGTTTGTGACAGAGATTAGGTCTGGATTCTATACTGATTAGATTCTAAGTGACTGGCTTTTTATCGGATTACACTAAAACAAGACCCCATCCATCTCTAGTTAATGCTTCTATACATATTCTTAGTTCTCCCGTAGCAGTAACACCAAGTTCTTACTAAAATGCTATATTAAACTGAATTGAACTTCAAAAATTTTCATTCCCGCATTCATAAGCAATAATACCTTCTACCTATTTTGGGATTTAAAGAAGTTTGGTTTGAGGAGGAGGGCCATCCACTAATTAATACAGTTGCGAATTCCACGACAATGTCCAACCTGGTAGTGGCATTTAATTTACAGAGTGCCTATCTATGTATAACAATAAACATAAAAGTGATTAACATTGTCAGTGACAGGCATGTGTAGACACATTCTTCGGTTTTCGCAAGCCGTGGAAATAATTAACACTACTTCTAGGATTTAATCTTGCTTTTGTTTATTGTTCCGACGTTTTAAATACATAACAATTTTCGTGGTCACAGAAGATATTTACCTTTCTTGTTTTTGAAGTGATAACTCTTTATGGGAGGGTAAGCCGCTTTGTTACGCAACGCGTTACGGCGCCAGTCTGGCTTTCCTCTCTCTCTCCCTCATACGTCGTTATATAACGCGTTATGGCGTCTGCATGTCTAGCTTCCCTCTCTCTCTCGCACACGGCAGCGGTACTGAGAATGCATTTATCTCTATCGAAGGTATTTAACTAATTATATATCTTTTTCAATTTATGTTACAATTTTACATAAAATTTAAGTAGTAATCAAATTTTTTCTCAAGTTGAACAATTTCAATATTAAATAGCTCAACTTAGATTACTTTAAGTTATCGTTTCTGTCGCACACGTTTTTTTTAAGAACCTTTCAACGGAAACCGATTTATTAAATAAGCGATACACATTTGGTATCTTCTTTTTTATCCACCTTATCCCCACTAGGCGGGGTCGCCACAGCGAATTTTTCATTCTTCACTATCCGCCGTCATCTCAACACTCACTCCTCTCTCTCTCTCATATCGTCATTCACACACTCCATCCATGTTTTCTTCGGTCGATTCCCCCTCTACCTTGCACTACCATTTCCGTACATCTCCTAGTCACATTCATCTTCTCTCTACGCATCACATACGTCCATACTATGCTAACCGTCCGCTGGTATACAAAAACGAAAACATTTTATACTTTTATACTAAAGTTTATTTTTAATTAAAAAAATCTAGGTTTGGACACACCTATCTAAAGCCGTACAACTGCAAGGAGTCATTATACGCCTGCGTCGTGAGTATGTAGGACTGCCCGTAGCTATCTTCTTAACATTTATGGCTGCTGCAATTATCAATAGGTAAATAAATAATTCAATTAAAATCAAAAGATCGGGGGAATCCCCTTGCAACCAGTTTGCTTAGTGCGAGTTTTTTAACGTTCTCGATAGTGTAAAAGTTAACTAATTTGTATGAAGTTGGCACGTTTGCCTACGTTTGCCGCTAGGGGCGCTGTTCTATTTGCATACAAATTTGAGTTAACTTTTACACTATCGTGAACGTTAAAAAACTCGCCTTAAGCAGACATAGACGTGCATCGCCATCGAAAAGCCGCGTGATCCAATACCACTATTTATATACTGTGGGAAGATCGGTATTTTTTCTTTTCGTTGGTTGACACTGGCACACCACCTAGTTTTATTTTAATAAAATCATACTTTAAATTTTATTTTAATATAATAAAATTCATATCAATCGATAGAGATGACGATGTTAAGTGTGTTTTTTTTTTTTTTTTAAAGTTCCTATAGATTTTGCGCCTCCACCCCACATATATGTACATAATATATTGTTTTAACTGTATGTACCTAATTTCGTGTGAAAAATAAAATGATGTGACATTTCACGCGTACTCACATTTTTGTTGTAACAATGTCGTCACTATTTAACAATTACATTTAAACAAGTTCAAATACTGTTTTTTTTAATTGCTTAGATTGTTAGACGAGCTCACGGCTTACCTGGCTTGGTCACCGGAGCCCGTAGTCATCTGCAACGCAAATGCTGCCACCTACCTTGAGAAGAGTTATAAGGTCCCAGTCTTGACAGTACAGCAGCAGCTTCAAACCGAAACGCATTACTGCTGCACGCCAGAAATAGGCGGGGTGGTGGTATCTACCCGTACGGTCTCACAAGACGTCCTACCACCAGTAACTAATGTAAAAAAACCAAAATATTTTGTGTAAAACATAGCTACATAATAAAATAACTTAAAGGTGACAATCCTAACGATTCTTCACACTCCACTAACTCGTGTGCAAATTGAGTAATCTTCCATCTCCGTCTGACACACGGACGTTTCATAAAAACGTCTCGTTCTCGCCTAACTGTACGTTCGAACGCATGTGATCGATTCACGAACGGCAAACAACTTAGATATCCGATAGAGTATTAGAAGTTAATATTTTTTTCTCAAGAGGTTGGTCAAATTTTCAAACCAATGTCCTTGGCGAAAACGTTTGATCAAATCTTTTTTACGGATAACTGGATTGGAGAGTCGCTCTTACAATGCTATTAAGATTTCCACCTCATGTCTTAAGGTGGGCATTGTGATGTCATGAGTTTATTTACCTAACTTATCTTAAATCAAATCAAATCAAACTTTATTAGCTAAAACGCGGTTTACAAAATTGTTGATAGTTATTTTATAGAACAGCGTGTTTCTACCAGGTCGGCGTGCAAATATTATTCAAAATTATTTACATTAAATGCAGTCAGTAAATATATTAATTAATTAAAATATCAAACTACAAAATAAATTAATTGAATAAGAATTAGTTATTTAGGTCATAAAATGAAAACAAAGAACAGAAAGAAGCGAATTTAAAATTAACATAATGTATTATCATTTAAAAAATCGTTAACTGTATATTATTAACATCTTAAGGCTAATAAATTTTTCAAGTTATTTTTACATAAGTTTTACATTTTGAAGTCGTCGTGGCCTAAAGGATAAGACGTCCGGTGCATTCGTATCTAGCGATGCACCGATGTTCGAATCCCGCAGGCGGGTACCAATTTTTCTAATGAAATACGTACTTAACAAATGTTCACGATTGACTTCCTCGGTGAAGGAATAACATCGTGTAATAAAAATCAAACCCGCAAAATTATAATTTGCGTAATTACTGGTGGTAGGACCTCGTGTGAGTCCGCACGGGTAGGTACCACCGCCCCTCCTGTTTCTGCCGTGAAGCAGTAATGTGTTTCGGTTTGAAGGGTGGGGCAGCCGTTGTAACTATACTGAGACCTTAGAACTTATATCTCAAGGTGTGTGGCGCATTTACGTTGTAGATGTCTATGGGCTCAAGTAACCACTTAACACCAGGTGGGCTGTGAGCTCGTCCACACATCTAAGCAATAAAAATAATAATAATAATTTGTTTTTTTTTAATTAAAGCTGGATAAAGGTTTATCCAATCCGACCCTTGGAATCATTGGTCATTCGCTGGTCCTATGCTCGTCTCCAAACATCATGGTCCAGGTAGCTATTGTCCAAGCTCTTCATGTTTCATCTAGGCTACTACAATAAAGCATAGCATATGACATATAGTTTCCATCCCAATGCAAAATCGACAATTTGCATTGGTATCTGAATTCATAGAATCTTCTCAGTGGGTCGCGTTTCCGATTCGGTGGTAGATTCTGTGATGCACTGCTCTTGCTAGGACTAGTGTTGGCAAATTCTCTCGGTTGAGTCCGTGAGCTCACCTACTAGTTCGGTGAACCTGGCATAGTCAGAATGAGATTACCAGCAAAGGTAGGAAAAAAAAATACGCAGGTGCTACCTAGCACCGAAATAGACTGTCAGGGCACTAAGCAAAAATATTTTAGCTGAGTTCTATAAAGCGTAATTATGATCATAACACCTCTCCACCTGCTAGAAGATTAGAAATATTCATACCCTATCTTCTTGTAAGGGAACCAACAATCATAGAGTCAGATCCCCTAGCTTGGCGTTTAGCAGCCATAAAGCAACTTGAGACTAATTTTTAATACGCTTTTATTACCTTCAGACATATGTATGTTTGTAACGGAATCTTTGAACATGATTTTGCCCCCTTCAAAACGTCGCGATGATAATATCCTGAAAAGCACCGCACGCTTTTTTTACAATAAAATATTTTTTTCTTACACTATTTTTAATTCAAATTTATTAAAATTTATTTTCTATTTTTTAGTTGGATTTTCTATAAAAGCGTATTTTGTTAGTTTTTTAAACTATTATTTATTTTATGCCTTAGCTTGGTCGACGAGCTCACTCACGGCCCAGCTGGAGTTAAGTGGCTACTTAAGCCTATAGACATCATAACGTGAATGCCGTCATCCATACTGAAACTCGAAGTCTAAATCTACATAAATTACGCAAATCCTAATTTTAGCCGGTTTTATTTTTATTAAACAATATGATTCCCTTGTCGTGGAAAGCACTAGAAAACTCATTATAAAAATTGGTACCTGCCTACGAGATTCGGACACCGGCGTCTTATCATCGTTTAGGCCACGAAGACATGATCAACGCTAATTATTTGTAATTACCGATTATGTATTTAGTTCAATGCCCAGTGCCAAGGTATGAATAGTGATTAATGTACTTAATTAAATCATTATCATCATAATCGCTGCGATTTATTTTATACATTGATTAGGTCATGGTGCTTGATAGGTACCAACCAGGTTAATGCCACTGTCCACCTGTAGACATGAGGTCTAAGCCGCAGTTGAATGCGAATAACCTAATTCAAGCACATGCTGTTATATTAGCTTCACTTGTATGTATTTTTGTATGTTTGTAACTGACTCCTTTTACTGGTGGTAGGACCTCTTGTGAGTCCGCGAGAGTGGGTACCACCGCCCTGCCTATTTCTGCCGTGAAGCAGTAATGCGTTTCGGTTTGAAGGGTGGGGCAGCCGTTGTAACTATACTTGAGACCTTAGAACTTTATCTCAAGGTGGGTGGTGTATTTACGTTGTAGATGTCTATGGGCTCCAGTAACCACTTAACACTAGGTGGGCTGTGAGCTCGTCCACCCATCTAAGCAATAAAAAAATTTAAAAAGACGCGATTTTGACCCACTTCAAACGGCCAGATTTCATTCAAACTTTGTAGATTTATCGTGGACCGATGACAATACACTAATTTGATAAGATTATTCAATTTGCAAAATAAGATATTATCTTAAAAAGCACCCCACGCTTTTTTTACAATAATTTTTTTACACTATTTTCAATTTAAATTTATTAAAATTTATTTTCTATTTTTTAGTTGAATTTTGTATAAAGCGTGTTTTTTAAACTATTATTTATTTTTATTGTAACGTTGTGCCGTCTGTGGGTAACCACTTAACTCTCGAAGGGCCGTGAGCTCTTTCGAAAATTAAGAGAATTCCTCCATGCTACCACCAGTTTCCACAAACCTGTCTGATCGACTACACCAGAATCACCTTTTAAAGAATTCAGTTAATCAGCAGGTTCATCATGCCGAAGATTGCATTGGCATAAACTGTGATGGTAACAGACAGTTCGCAATTATAACCGTGTCTTTACGTGACTCGACTATAAAAAAAGCTTGAAATTAAGAAGTCCCAAGCTGCGAAATCCAACGGCCTACTGTCCCTAACATGTTTAGGGCTGTCGACAGAAAACGACGAGGTTTCATATTGCTTAGACAGGTACACGAGCTCACAGTCCTCCTGGTGTTAAGTGGATACCAGACCCTTAGTAAAAGACATCTTGAGACATGAGCGAATCTCAGATTTTACAGTACAACTGCTCTTGCATACCGAAACGCATTACTGCTTCACGGCAGAAATAGGCAGGGTGGTGCTACCTACACCTTTGGGCTGACAAGACGCCCCACCACCAATAATTTGTGGTTACCAGATGCAACTTCACTATAAGCTCTGCCTTATTATTCTTCTTACTCGGTCTTTTCATTGCTGAAGGTCGTGTTTAGCTTAAAGTGTTGATCACATGATGCACCTGGAGAACCAGGTCTTTCTATCTTCGGCGGTCTTTTTAGCCTCGGTTATTGACAGGTCGGTGAGCGTCTTTACCAAATCTGACAAGCTGGTAGGTAAGGATAAGACGTCCGGTGTATTCGTATCTTGCAATGCAACGGTGTTCGAATCCCGAGGGCGGGTACCAATTTTTCTAATGAAATACGTACTTAAAAAATGTTCACGATTGACTTCCACGGTGAAGGAATAACATCGTGTAAAAAAAATCAAACCCGCAAAATTATAATTTGCGTAATTACTGGTGGTAGGACGTCTTGTGAGTCCGCACGAGTAAGAACCACCGCCTTGCCATACCTGCCGTGAAGCAGTAATGCGTTTCGGCTTGAAAAGGTGGGGCAGCGGTTGTAACTCTAATGAGACCTTAGAACTTATATCTCAAGGTAGGTTTCGCATTTACGTCGTAGATGTCTATGTGCTCCAGTAACCACTTAACACTAGGTGGGCTGTGAGCTCGTCCGCCCATGTAAGAAATAAAAAAAGATCTTCTCCCGTCAACCCTAACCAACTACCATCAGTTTCTCTNCGTTTCGGCTTGAAAAGGTGGGGCAGCGGTTGTAACTCTAATGAGACCTTAGAACTTATATCTCAAGGTAGGTTTCGCATTTACGTCGTAGATGTCTATGTGCTCCAGTAACCACTTAACACTAGGTGGGCTGTGAGCTCGTCCGCCCATGTAAGAAATAAAAAAAGATCTTCTCCCGTCAACCCTAACCAACTACCATCAGTTTCTCTAGGTTATCATGGTCGTTACGAGCGATGTGACCGAAGTACTCAACGATGCGCTGGAAGCAGATAGTAGATAGCAGGAAGCAGATAGCCTTGTTGTAATACCGAGCTCCTTCAGAATGGATAAGTCCGCTAACATTCGCTCTGCCTACGTGTACTTATAATATTTTGATTAATCAGACCCTTCGAAATCTGACGATGTGCCTTATATTTATTTTTAAAACAGTGCATTTCGTATTTCCCGTTAATTAAATATTGAATGCAACGCCATACATTCAGTCACAGTGGACGTTATTGTGATGACAGAGAAAGAAACACATTTATGTTGCAGTCAAACATTGAGTTGAGACTTTATCGTTATTTGATTATAAAATATTGCAGTACCTACAGAATATTTCAAAGGCGTCATTTAAACAATTTAGAAGAATACTCATTAAATAATATTATTTGCATTACGTATTTCCGCCACCAAAATGTAGGTACATAAAAACCGGTATTCGCGAGTCGTAATCATGATCACAACTAATTTAACTATTTAATTTCGCGTTCATTATAATAATTATATTCTATTGTTGCCTACGTTTCGAATACTTCAAATTATTATTACATTATCTTTTTTTTATAAACTTTACAAAAATTAGACGGCAGTTGGCACAACGTTGAAATTAGTGATGTTAACCGGTGTCTATTACCGGAGAAAAATCCGTTATTTTACTAACCGATAATCACCGGTTAACTATTCGAAAAACCATTACACAAATCTCAACTATTTTTACTTATTTGTATCCGTAAAATGGTCTTATAATGTAGTAGCCGTGGTTTGTAAATTTTATATAAACCGGTATAAGCCCGATAATTACCGGTTAATACAAAAAAAATATCTAAATTACCGGTGAAGAGTTTAATCGATCTACCTCACTAATTCAAACGTCGGTCAATAACAGCTTAGGCAGGCGTTGGGGGCGACGAAAACTCTAAAGTATTTGAATCTCCGGAAATATTAGAGTAACACTGAGAGTAGTTCTAATAATTATACCCAACAATAAGCGTATATCTTATCTGGTAGTCATATCCTAATTAACGTCCGTCTGGTGTAGTGGTAAGTGACATGGTCACTACACAGGGGGGTCGCGGGCTCGAATCCCGCCAAGGGAAAATATTTGTATGATAAATATAAAATGTCTGTTCCAGGGTTAATGAATATTTTATATATGTATGTGTATAATAAAAATCTTACATTTATATCCGTTATCTGGAACCTGTAACACAAGTTCTATACGAACTTAGCACGGGACCAATTAACGTAGCGTGATTGTTAGTAAATATTTATTTATTATTTTATTATTTATTTATATCGGCAAAAGAAACCACTCAACCTCACCCAGATCTCTAATTTCTTTCCGTTCCCAACCAGAACAAGGATGCTAATTTTAAGCAGACGTTGTTCGTATACAACAGCCTTTCCCAAAGTGGGCGATAACGCCCCCTTGTCGGCGTTGCAAACCTAAAGGGGAGGGCGGTAAGAGACCCAGAAAAAAATGGGGGAGTTGTGTAGCTCAGAGGCTTGGTAGGCGATTTGTAATTTCATCTAGGACTCTCGGCTATAACTTGTGAACACCAACTAATATTAATTAAGATATTGCTCAAACTAACTCGGTTCGATATTTCTCTCCGCGTAGTTCATATAGGCATCTGTCCTATTTTACGAACGAATGTTTAATCTCCACGAATACAGCTCGCAAAAACTAATTTAATTTGAAGATATATTGGTTTTTAATTAGGTGGAAAAATGGGGGCTCTAAAAAACAATTTATTCTCAAAGTGGGCAAGAGACAAAATAAGTTTGAGAACTGTACGTTCTCAAACTTATTTTGTCGTTTGGGGTACGAGGATGCCGTGAAATACAGTCAATTTACATAATGCATTATTTAACTTAACGCCTACAACATATTTACGCTCTGATACTCGGGCGTTCCTACACGAGGTCGGGCTCCAGTTGAAGGCTATGGCTAATTGAATTTGAATGATACCATTCTTTGTAGGTATTAGCTGGATCGTGTGTTAGTAGGTGCTATACAGCTACTTTTTTTTCCCTACCTATTCAGGAAACCTAGGAGGTTGTGCCAGCGTAACCGGGCGAGAAATCTTCATGCATACTGAAATTTATAAGTGCATACGTTACATAATTACAGAATTACATAATATATGGTGGTAGGACCTCTTGTGAGTCCGTACGGGTAGGTACCACCACCCTGCCTATTTCTGCCGTGAAGCAGTAATGCGATTCGGTTTGAAGAGTGAGGCAGCCGTTGTAACTATACTGAGACCTTAGAACTTATATCTCAAAGTGGGTGGCGCATTTACGTTGTAGATGTCTATGGGCTCCAGTAACCACTTAACACCAGGTGGGTGGAGTTCGTCACCCATCTAAGCAATAAAAAAAAATCAACTAATTGGTAGAGAGCGTAAAAAGGGATTTCAGTTTTTTTCCCTAACTATTTGCCGGTAGCCCAAAAGGCTATTCCAGTTATGCCCGGACGGATAGGTGAGCTCACGGGGCTCTAACCTGAAGACGTTGCTAATACTAGCCCTAGCAAGAGCAGTGCGTCGCAGAGAATCTACCTGCTACCTAACCCATACATCAGCTCGCTGAGTTTCTCGCCGGATATTCTCAGCGGGTTGCGATTCCGATCCGGTAGTAGATTCATTCGCGAAGCAGCTGTTCTTGAGTTGTTTCTACTCCGGAGGCGCTCGGGCAGCTGTTAGCAAATCCCACCCCTCTTGGCTGAGCCTTTGCTCGCCCACCTGTCCTGGTGAAACTGGAAAGGTCTCCGGACCACCAGTAATACTTCTATCATAAAATAAACCTACCACCGGATCAGAATTGCGATTCCCTGAGAAGATCCGGCGAGAACCTCAGTGGGCTGTGTCCGAGGGTGGCAAAGCTACTCCAAGCAAGCAAGTGACTTTAAACAAGTTATATGTATAAATGTCACAATGCCATTGAAAGCTAAATATGGTACGACATGACTTGGTTAATAAATACATGTTTTTTTCTTAATCACATTTTAAAGGAACACAAACTGCCTAAAATCCACACTATGTAATATTATAAATGTGAAAGATTGTTTGATTGTTTGTCCTTCTTTCACATCGAAATCAAGAATCGGATTGAAAAGTTTTTTTTTTAAATAAAAGAACAATAGTGGACTCAGTGACTTTGTTTTTTTTTTGGTGGATAATGATTAAAATTAACGAATTTTAATCAGATCAGATAAAGCAAAGAATTCATCTTGTTTCTAAGAAATCCGAATGACTCACAGATTCCAAAGATTATGATTCATTATATAATAAATATGATCTTATAATCAAAGTAGCTGCAATCCGCGGCTTAGCTTGCATGGTCAACCACAAGTGACAGTGTATTTTCCCGCAGTGATGAGATGTTATTTCGGGAAAAAGTAGCCTATGTAGGAAATAATAGGTTGTCGACCGAGAGGGCTGGTGGTCGTGGCGACCGTGGTCGACCGCCGGTCCGGCGTACCCAGAGGGAGGGTGATGGGAGAGATGTGCTTCTCACTGAACGCTTCACTTTCCCCCTCTTTGCCTTTTCATCAGTTCTGTCTCATGCGAGGTTCGGTCGTGGGTTGTTGAGGCATAGCAGGTTTTAGTCGGTTCCACTCCGACGTGACCCGGCCTCCTCCCCAGTGGAACGCGGAAGTCCGGCGATTTCCTCCTGACCAAAAAATAAATAAAAAGAAACAAAAACAATAATAATAATAAATTGTGAAAAAAAAACACATTAATTCATTGTTTCGTTTGGTAATAAGGACAAATTAACGCAAATTCACACTCATAATATTATTGTGGACATGTATAACGATATTTAATTTGTTATTTTTATTTTGGGTCGATTTGGCGACTGGTTCTTGACAATACTTACCGAAGCCTTCGAAAAGACTAAGCATTTCGCTGTAAATGTCGCGTTCATCTCCAATATCCCTCGTTTCGCGTATTGCACGTTAAGGCCTCAGATTACATCCCTGACTACTCCGCTAAACGCGAAGTTTAATTGTACGCTTTTTTGTCATAACTTCTACCGGCTTTATCGTTACACTTAACGGAGCAGTGGTCGTCATAGCAAATCAAATCAAAAAAGTTTTATTCAACATAAATGAAAGTACATACTTGTTGAACGTCAAAGGAACTACCGCCAATTCACAAGAACTAGCCTCCGTCCTGAGAAGAATTGGCAAGAAACTCAGCGGGCATGTCTTTTTTTTTTTTAAATATTAGATTATTTTTTTTAATATTAGATTTTTTAAATATTCATTTTTACAATAAGTAATTATAACATAACAATTATTACAATATTGAAATGCCCGGAGCGAGCAACTCATTCCCACTTTGTGCAATCTTCTAGATAATCATTGACTTTATAGTAAGCTTTATTGCACAGATGTTCTTTAATAGTTTTCTTAAACCTATGTATATGTAAGTTCTGAACATCTTGTGGGATTTTGTTGTACAGGCGCGGCGCACAGACAAACACGCGAATGAATTTCGTATCTTATGTAACCTTATGTGGCGTGCGAAACACAGTAATATTATCATTAGTTAAATTATCGGGGTTGTACACAAAGACGCTGCGGTACTTACCAAAAAAGTACATATGTCGAATTTCGGATGATGAGCAAATGTGTACTACGGGACACATGCGCTGTAAAAGTGTACACAGTCTAAGTGGAATCCGGGTAATGATCAAAACTATTCAAAGATAATACACTTAATATTTAAGGAAACTATTCAATGAGAAGCAGGCTTCTAGATGTTGCCAGTCTCGCTGAGGGTAGAATGAAATAAATGTCATATAGACCGCATTCTCCTCTGTTATTAAGTTTTTTTTTTGCTTAGATGGCTAGACGAGCTCACCTGGTGTTAAGTGGTTACTGGAGCCCATAGACATCTACAACGTAAATGCGCCACCCACCTTGAGATATAAGTTCTAAGGTCTCAGTATAGTTACAACGGCTATACCACCCTTCAAACCGAAACGCATTACTGCTTCACGGCAGAAATAGGCAGGGCGGTGGTACCTACGCGTGCGTTCTCACAAGAGTCCTACCACCAGTAATTACGCAAATTATAATTTTGCGGGTTTGATTTTTATTACACGATGTTATTCCTTCACCGTGGAAGTCAATCGTGAACATTTGTTAAGTACGTATTTCAATAGTGTTTTTTTTATTATTTTTTTATTGCTTAGATCAGTGATTATCAAACTTATTTCTTCTACCGCCCCCTTTGAAAATCAATTATTTTTCAGCGCCCCCCATTTTTTATACACCCCTAAAACTTTAAAACCACAATTTCATTAATTTAATTAATAAATGTTGTATTGATTTTAGTAAATGTAGTACCACGTAGTACATTATTATGTATTTGTAGATGCTATTATTGTTTCTTCATATTATTATATGTCCATACATTGCTACAGAGCGTGTATTTACAAATTTGCAAAGTAAAAATGAATTCTTCTCATCAATATGTTTGTTTAAATTCAGAATCACCAAAATAAATTGCTAGTTCACTGTACTATTACTATGCTAATTATTAGAACGAAACTATTTTTGTTGAATATCTTTCTCATTAATATAAGATTCTCATCATAAGATAATTAAAAATTTATTGGCTAGAAATGGATCCTCCGAAAAGGACCTCAGAAGGCGAATCAGTATGGCAAAGAGAACTATGTCCCAAATGGACCGTGTTTGGGCGGACAGAAACATCTCGAGGAATACCAAAAAGCAGCTCGTCACCTCCCTCGTCTTTTCCATTTTTCTCTACGGCGCAGAGACTTGGACCCTCAAGAAAGCCGATCGCCAACGCATCGACGCGTTTGACATGTGGTGCTGGAGGAAAATGCTCGGGATTCGTTGGACAGAACACAGAACCAACGAATCCATTCTTACCGAGCTCAAGATTCCAATGCGCCTCAGCAGTACATGCGCACGGAGAAGTTTCGAGATCTTTGGAGATATTGCCAGAAAGAGAGGTGACAATCTGGAAAAGCTGCTGGTAACAGGCAAGGTATGCGGGAGAAGGCACAGAGGCAGAAATCCAATGCGCTGGTCGGACCAAATACGCTCCACTCTCAATATCTCAGTCCACGTTGCTATCCACACAGCCGAGGACAGGCAGGAATGGCGCAAGATGATGCACTGAGGATTATCGACGCAAGAAGGAAGGAAACTACGAAAAATAAATTAATATCATTTCGTATTATAGACAAATATGGGTAATTTTTCATAGAATTTTAGTTTATAATTTAGAACTGGTTCAAATAAAAACCGCCGCCTAAGTCAACGTTTTTATTATTTGTAATAATTAATATCTATACTAATATTATAAAGAAGAAAGATTTGTTTGTTTGTTTGTATTCAATAGGCTCCGAAACTACTAAGCCGATTTGAAAAATTCTTTCACTGTTTGGAAGCTTCACTATTCCTGAGTGACATAGGCTACAATCTTTTTTGAAAAAAATTAGGTATCCTTACTACAATCCCAATAATTTAACACAAGGTGTAAAAAAAATTTCCTAAAATATTCTTTACGTCGCGTACCTACGAAAACTATTGATGATAGAATAAAATAATGTACTACGACTTTGTAGAAAACATTATTATTTACAAAAAGTGTCGCGACAGCATATGTCTAACTATTATAGTTATGCCGCAATAAGTGTTCTTTTATTAATAAAAATGCCCCTGGTAAGACACGGAGTGCCCCCCTACCTTCGCCGGTGGACACGGTGGGATCGTACACAGGCTCCCGGTCGTGCGCGATGTTCCACAGGGGTCGGTGCTCGGCCCCCTTTTGTGGAATATCGGGTATGACTGGGTACTGAGAGGTGCTGAGACTGGGTACTCCTCCCGGGCCTAAGCGTAATCTGTTACGCAAACGACACGCTGGTCGTGTCCCGGGGGGGGTTTTGCTGAGTTTGCTCATCTTGCCACCGTTGGTGGTGGTCGTCGGCAAAATCAGGAGATTGGTCCTCGACGTGACACTCAGTAAATCCGAGGCCATGTGGTTCCACAGGCCCCGGAGAGTGCTACCTGTCGATGCCCATATCGTGGTTGGAGGCGTCCGTATCGGGTCGGGGTGTAGTTGAAGTACCTCGGCCTCATTCTGGACAGTCGTTGGACCTTCCGTGTTCACTTTCAGAACCTGGTCCCTCGTTTGTTGGGGGTGGCCGGCGCGTTAAGCCGGCATCTTCCCAACATCGGGGGGCCTGACCAGGTGACACGCCGTCTCTATACGGGGGTGGTGCGGTCAATGGCCTTATACGAGGCGCCCGCGTGGGGTCAGTCACTGGCCGTGGGGGTAGCGAAGTTGCTGCAACGGCCGCAACGCACCATCGCGGTCAGGATCATCTGTGTTTATCGCACCATCTCTTTCGAGGCGGCGTGTGTACTGGCTGGGACGCCGCCTTGGGTCCTGGAGGCAGAGGCGCTCGCCGCTGACTATCAGTAGCGGGCTAACGTTCGTGCCCGGGGCGTAGCACTTCTCAGCCCCAGTGTGGTCAGAGCGCGGAGGGCCCAATCTCGGCAGTCCGTGCTGGAGTCATGGTCCAGACGGCTGGCGGATCCTTCGGCTGGTCGTAGGACCGTCGAGGCGATTCGCGCGGTTCTTGTGAATTGGGTGAATCGTGACAGAGGACGCCTCACTTTCCGGCTCACGCAGGTACTCACTGGGCATGGTTGCTTCGGTGAGTTCCTACACCGGATCGGAGCCGAGCCGACGGCAGATTGCCACCATTGTGCTCGCGAGAAGGCGATGCTCGACTTCTGCGAGTGCACCATCTCGCAGAAGGAGGCGGTGGGGCGCGTGAGAGATGCACAGGCCCGCCTCCGTCGAGCGGGGTCCAGGGAGGCGGATCTCGCCCAAGCCCTGGCCCTCTAAGTGTTTCGGGTCTCCCTCACATGTCGGCCTGGGGACCGGCGAAGGGGGCCTAAGAAAACGACGTGCAAGCTGCTCTGCATACGTTTTACGTATGAGCATCCGGGTGATGGAAGGCCGGCTATCCCCGACCCACCCTGGTTCTGACCCAGCGGGGTATTCCGTAGGATAGACCATTTTAACCCGCGCCATCTAGGCGGGCTTCGGACAGCCTGCCGGCCGAGAGGGCTGGTGGTCGTGGCGCCGACGACCGGCAGTCCGGCATCCCGAGGGGGAGGGTGATGGGAGAGATGTGCTCCGGACTAAGCACTTCACTTTCCCCCCTTTGCCTTTTCATGAGCTGTCTCATGCGAGGTTTGGACGCTGGTTGTTGAGCGACAGGAGGTTTTAGTCGGTACGATTCCGACATGCCCCGCCCTCCATCCCCAGTGAAGGACGGAAGTCCGGCGATTTCCACCTGACAAAAAAAAAAGTGTGGCTCTCGGGAACTGCGGCGGTAAAGCTATTGCATAGCATTTTTTATCAACTTATGACATTATAATTAGACAATGATAATTTAATATTAAAACAATAATAAAACAAGACCACGCTATATTAAACCTTAATAAAGGCAAAACCTTAACTGTCCCCTTCACACTCATAAGCTAAACCGCGCGAGAGAGAGATGGGCAGACTTTTCATGATGCGCATGCAGTGTGACGTCACGCCACGCGCTTATTCACAAACACTACACAAGCGCAACGTGTGAATGTGTTGAACGCGAGCTACATGGTAGGCGGAGTGAGGGATGTTAGGTTTTTTTCGTTACGGAATTTCATGATTCGGTCGCCGCGCTCAAGGCCCGCGATAAAAGCTATGCAATAGCTTAAAAATGTATGAACTTGTAATAAAATCTCCTTGGCTATACTATTTGTATCTGGCTGGTTTTGGTATCATTAAAAGTTTAAGTTCGAAAGAAGATAATTCCAAATTAAAATTAGGAAGATGTGTGATTTTATTTATTTTTCGTACTGTCAAGATGAGTGAATCTCATGAAGATATTCGATACATTTTAAAATTTTACTACAAAAAAGGTAAAAAAGCAACGCCAGCCGTGAAAAAATATTGCGATGTTTATGGACCTAGTGCAGTGTCTGTGAGAGTAGCACAAATTTGGTTTAAGCGTTTTCAATCCGAAAATTTTGATGTCAAAAATGCACGTCGCTCTGGTCGCCCTATTACGGATAAAATCGATGCCATTTTTGAAAAAGTGGGGCAAGATCGGCATATCAGTAGTTACGACGTAACTGAAGAACTGGGAATTGACCACAAAATAGTTATGGCGCATTTGAAAAAAACTGGGTACACAAAAAAGCTCACTGAAAGAAACCTAATGAACCGTGTACTCATTTGTGATTCTTTATTACGACGTAATGAAACCGAACCATTTTTGAAGAAGCTGATAACTGGTGATGAAAAGTGGATCACGTACGACAAGAACGTACGAGAAAGGTTGTGGTCAAAGGCCGGTCAGGCTTCACAGACTCTGGCAAAACCCGGGTTAACTCGCAACAAGGTGATGCTGTGTGTGTGGTGGGATTGGAAGGGCATTATACATTATGAGCTGTTACCACCAGGCAGGACCATCGATTCTGAACTCTACTGCGAACAACTGATGAGATTAAAGCAAGAAGTTGAGAGAAAGCGGCCGGAATTAATCAACAGAAGGGGTGTGGTTTTTCATCACGATAACGCTAGACCTCACACATCTTTAGCCACTCAGCAAAAATTAAGAGAGCTTGGCTGGGAGGTGTTAATGCATCCGCCGTATAGTTCTGAGCTTGCACCTTCAGATTTCTACCTGTTTCGGTCTCTTCAGAATTCTTTAGGCAGTGTCAGGTTAACATCACGAGAGGACTGCCAAAACCAATTGTCGCGGTATTTTAATCAGAAGCCCCAAAATTTCTATAGCAATGGGATAATGTCCCTACCTAAAAGATGGCAAAAAGCTATCAAACAAAATGGTACCGACATACTTTAGTTAAATGTGAATAAATGATATTAAAAAATGTTGTGAATTTTCTTAAAAAATGCGAAGGAACTTTTTCCCCAATCTATTATTATATAGAAATAAAATAGTAAACAATGTTTACAATAAGTGAGCTGTTTAGGCTTACTATACTATACTATTTGACATTGGACGGTAATGGGTAAATTGTAAAAAATAATACTCTAAGACAAGTTTTTGAACAATAACTATATACGTATTTCCATTTTATATAAAAATTATTATTCTCACATCAGTAATTTCTTATAAAATGCTAGGAAAATGCTTTAAAATGCCCTTATGTTAAAAACAAGAAAGATAGTAAAGAAAACCTCAATTTGTGTTAGTTTACGTACGTGTAATATTTTAAAACTCTGCATGGTAGATTTTTTCTAATGTTTAAAATAATTTCTGGTGCAGTGTAATTAAGGTAAAATTGCTCTAATTTTTTAACTATCATCGATCATGTTCCGCAGAAACTTGTTACAACTTGATTGCGTACGGTGTGTGGGCTATCCTACGAAATCTATGTTAATTATTTTAAGTTTTTATAACATCATACAGGGTAGAAATATAAACTAATTATTCGTCATTGTGTAGTAGGTGAGTTTTAATTTTAGTAAAATTTAAAATAGTATAAAGTAAATGAAATTACAAATTTTACAGCGCCCCCCTAACCCACATCAACGCCCCCCATTTTCTCGTGGGCCCCTTAACGCCCCCCTCTAGGTTTCAAACGCCCCCCAGGGGGCGTTATCGCCCACTTTGAGAAAGACTGGCTTAGATGAATGGACGAGCTCACAGCCCACCTGGTATTAAGTAGTTACTGGAGCCCATAGACATCTACAACGTAAACGCGCCACCCACCTTGAGATGTAAGTTCTAAGATCTCAGTATAGTTACAACGGCTACCCCACCCTTCGAACCGAAACGCATTACTGCTTCACGGCGGAAATTAACACAGTTAACTTAAGAACTGTGTTGTGCGTCCAGATCACTTGTTAAGTTTGTAATATCAAGAACATTAGTTTCCCGGGCGGATTCCCGCATCTAGCCCACGATGTGTGGCCACGAGCGTGACGTGTGAATCGAGAATCAGGAAAAGCACGCTTTAATAATAACTAGTGGTCCCGCAGTAGTCGAAATTCGACTATAATTTTTAAAATTATAAGTTTCAATATTATTCTGATTCTATTGTCAAATTATATAATCACAGATTTCGCCAAGACTACACTTTAGGAAAAATATGAATAAAGACAAACAATATTTAATCTATTCTCAATTTCACCACAGACTATAAGCAATATGAAAAGTTTGACAATAAACAAATAGTATGCATGTATGCGTGTGTGTGTCAAATACATCGTAGTGTGTGTAATGTTTTATTTATTGATTGAATGTTTTATTAATGCATACTTAATTAAAAAAGAATATTTGCATTCTGCACTCCTCTATATTCTCTATAAGTGTGGGAAATGTTTGAATTCTCCGACCGCGCAATTTTCGTAAAAAGGCGTACAAAGTTTTTGCTTCACGTATTAATATATACATGAAAATCAAAGTAAACAGTTCTGTTCGGTCAGGATGTGCCCAAACAAAACTAATAACAATATTGTAGTGCCGTCAGTCCTTGAGACGTGTGCAAATATTCAAGGTAATCGGAAGTCATTGATAATCACCTTGAAAGATTAGGTTACATAGACAGGCCCTTATGCGTATTTCTGCTCAAAGCATTCATGCGGTTCTGTTAGAAGGGCTTTATATAATACAGCTTAGATTTCCACCTCATGTCCCAAGATGGGTAGAGAGTTTCTCGTTACCATGACCTTCAGTATTCATGTAACATCAGGAGGACCGTCCAAAAAAATCATTAAAAAAAAACATACATTACTGGTGGTAGGACATCTTGTGAGTCCGCGCGGGTAGGTACCATCACCCTGCCTATTTCTGCCGTGAAGCAGTAATGCGTTTCGGTTTGAAGGGCGGGGCAGCCGTTGTAACTATACTGAGACCTTAGAACTTATATCTCGAGGTGGGTGGCACATTTACGTTGTAGATGTCTATGGGCTCCAGTAACCACTTAACATGAGGTGGGCTGTGAGCTCGTCTACACATCTAGGCAATAAAAAAAAAAAACTCCAGGTCGAGAGCTCGTCTACCAATCGCAAGCAGTAAAAAATCTTATGGCAGAAATGGAAAAGAGTAATACCTAACGGTAGCAGAATCAGTGGTAGAGGAGGGGTTTGTGGAAAGTCCCGAAGTAAGATCCACATTATTAAAGCCAATAGACATTCCCGACTAAGAATAACTAAGATTTTTTTTGGTAATCATCACGGCGGCTGCGCTTCCTTGTTTAGTCACAGCGCTACATCCGGTGACCTCGTGATCTGGTCTTCCTTGTACAGATTCGGCCACTTCCTTCAACTCGAGGAAGGTGAGCCTTCGAGCTCTAAAAAAGGATTCGTCTTTCGAAATACTTTTTCAGATATTCCTGTGTCTAATAAAAGGACGCTTGAGTTTTTGTTTTCCTCGTAATTATAAGACTACTAACCTTACCTGTCCGCTTCGCTGGGCATTTAAGATTAACATTATTATTTCTCACCCCCACAAAGATTCTCATCATTAACGCCCCCGCAACTGGTGTAGGGAGTCCACCACTCGTATAAATATTAGCCTATCCATTAAGTACATGTATTTTCTACATGGACACCAAGTTTCAAGTCAATCGGATGCATGGTTCAGTAGTTATAACGGAACATCCGTAAAAACCACTGTAGATTTATATAATAGTATAGATTTTTTTAAATTTTTTTTTTAGGATTGATAAAACTAGCATTGAGTTTATAAGGTGATGTCTGTCATGATTTTCCGCCCATCAAATGCATATACCTACATTATCCTCGTATTTACAACTTACATTATGTGCTGCCATAACTAAGAGTTATAATATTTTTTTTATTGCCCTTGTAGGCAGACGAGCATACGGCCCACCTGATGGTGAGTGGTTACCGTCGCCCATGGACTTCAGCAATGCCAGGGGCAGAGCCAAGCCGCTGCCTACCGAAATGTAATATGTGCATACAAAGACTAAACAATAGTGCAGCCAGCGACATCTACGGTAAGGCTATTTGGTTAGGCTTATTTGGTTTAAGCAACATTTTTCCAACTTTACAGGACGCTTAAAGTTCTCAATTTGGAAAAAAATATCATGACAAAAAAATATCTTCGGATATTTGAGTGTCGTAAGCTTTATTGAAATACAATTAAAAATATAGGTTCGTTGATCCTCCTCCTTGCGTCGATAATCCTCAAGCTGAGGCTCGTGACTTCCTCTAATAACTTTCTCCTGGATTATCCTGCGCCATTTCTGCCGCCACCTACCACGAGACATAAGTCCTAAGTCTCAGTTTTAACAGTACAACGGCTGCCCCACCCTTCAAACCGAAACGCATTACTGCTTCACGGCGGAAATAGGCAGGGTGGCGATACCTACTCGTGCGGACTCAATATGTCCTACCACCAGCAATTACGCAAATTATAGTTTTGCGTGCTTGACTTTTATTACACGATGTTTTATTCCTTCACCGTGGAAGTCAATCGTGAACATTTGTTAAGTACGTATATCATTAGAAAAATTGGTACCCGCCAGCGAGATTCGAACACCGGTGCATCGCTACATAGGAATGCATCGGACTTCTTATCCTTTAGGCCATGTCGCTTACAACCAAATAGTCTTTCACCTCTCGATATGGTAATAATTCTACCAAGCGACATAATCATTTTAACAAATTTATTACGGCCAACTGTCACATTAACGAGTAAACATTAAATCTCGTCAGATATCGGTCAATGGTTTGTTGAGGAACGCTGAGTGGCGAGATAGTCTAGTCACACGAACTGATAACAGTAATATCTCGAGTGCAAACCGTAATGAAATTCATTCGGACAGAGCCGTAACAAGTAATTTTTATTTTTTACCCAACGTACGTTTTTTTTTTTTTTTTTCAGTTAATACCATACGTTTTGTTAGTATTACTTATAATCTATTGTTACGCGCTGGGGTTCGGTATAAATAAAAAATCTACCGAAGTACAAGTTAGTTAGAACTTAGAACACTTAAAATTAAAACAATTCACAAACTATTTGAAATTCTCANCAGAGCCGTAACAAGTAATTTTTATTTTTTACCCAACGTACGTTTTTTTTTTTTTTTTTCAGTTAATACCATACGTTTTGTTAGTATTACTTATAATCTATTGTTACGCGCTGGGGTTCGGTATAAATAAAAAATCTACCGAAGTACAAGTTAGTTAGAACTTAGAACACTTAAAATTAAAACAATTCACAAACTATTTGAAATTCTCAATTCGCTTCTTCCGCTTCGCTTCAGGTGATCCGTTCGCTGTTTCGCTTCGTGTAGCTCTGATTACTGACTAACTGCGTGCCATCTCTGCAACGCTTTTATAGCCGATAACACATCCCTAGATTTATCGAGAACATTCTGGGCAAGTCGAGTACCTTCGATGTGTGTTTCCGCTATCTGACAATAGATGACGTTATACTTCTCGAGCCTCCTCGGTGCTACGAGTTCCATTGATATTCGTTTCGGTTATTCGGCGATAGATGGCATTGCTCTTACCGGCGTAATAATAACTTAAAAAACCTAAGTATTAACATTAGTATCTGACTGTTTTTTTGAGTCTTTCCCCAAATGCCTAGTGCAAAGGCTATTTACCAGAAGTCCCTCGATATGATGCTCAGAAGACTGTTGCCACTGTCACGCATTCGACGCAATAACGATACACTTTTCTTCTGCATTATTGCAAAGAAGTCAACTGTGTGAGATGTCGCAAGCAAGTAATGACTGTGGGATGAAAAATCAATTAATTTTGATCGAACCAATCCCAGTGGTGTTTAGAGAACCCTTTTTTTTGTTGCCGTAATTAGACAATTTGCTAACACTAGTCCTAGCAACCGGATCCGAATCGCGACCCACTGAGAAGAACCGGCCAGAAACTCTGTGGGCTAAGCACGTTTTTGTAATGCCAATAACTACCTTAGTCAACCGCGACCACGGAAACTGTAAAGCATTCTGGGCGCTGGAAGTAATGTGATGATAATAAAAAAACTATATACTTTTTTTTTATTGCTTAGATACGGCTACGGCGGCGGAGTTAGAGGCGGACGAGCTCACAGCCCACCTGGTGTTATGTGGTTACTGGAGCCCATAGACATCTACAACGTAAATATCGCCACTCACCTTCAGATATAAGTTCTAAGGTCTCAGTATAGTGACAACGGCTGCCCCACCCTTCAAACTGGAACGCATTACTGCTTCACGGCAGAAATAAGCAGGGTGGTGGTACCTACCCGCGCGGACTCTCAAGAGGTCCTACCACCAGTAAAAATATTTTTTTTAATTAATATTAATAATTTGTAAAAGGTATGAGGTTGTAAAGGAATGTGAGATATCCGAATACTAAACACACTACGTCCCTGTAACAGTGACATCAAAGCAAGCCTTAGTCATTATATTCTCGGATTACAGCGAATAATTTTCATTCATGATTTCATTTTGATTGCAGATCCGAAAGACGCTGAGGCGATCGAGAAAGTTCTAATACAGTCGGTAAATAAATCAATAATTCAACAATACGATGCGGTGATAATGTGTTTTCAAAATAATAGTAGGTGTTGTTCAAACAGTTTTAATAAAAATCCTAGAATCCAAGTGAAGTGATATAAAATTGATGTGTTGTTTGGATTGAGTTCGAAATTCAAAAGTGAACGCTTAAAGTGAGTTTCCGATTGTTCCGAAATCAAAAGTGTTTCCAAGTTTAAAACGAGTTCGATTATTCCAAATTCGAATTTAAGTGTACCCGATTAATCAGCGGTGAGTTCGTGATTGTTCCAAATTTGATTACTGAGTTCGCTTGTGTATGATGAGTGGCGAGTATGGGTGAGCCTCAAAAACTGCACAAGACTTGTGTGAGAGTCGGCTCCGCTGATGAAGAGGAGGCGAGGGACGAGGTCGACGGAGTCCTGCCAAAGAAGAATCCTTTTGTTAGGGTGAGTTAACTTATATTACAATTAAACGTTTTCTACTAAGTACCTATTAGCAAGTAAATACCTTGGGATTGCGGTAACGCAGGGGAACATTACAAAATTAATTTCTTAAGTGTTGACATTAGAGCACTTGTCGTTACTGTCCATCCCGACAAAATCCCATCTATTTGGTGATGAAAGATCTACAGTTAATGGATTCTTGGTGTCAACAAGCTAAGCGCGCCTCAGAACCTACCGGCTTCAGATGAGGCCACGTATACAATACTTGCTGACAATGAAAGGGCTGAATTTAAATTCGTAACAATTGCAAATTGGGTCTTTAGATGATTATACTCTCTGTGGGACTAAGGTCGGGGGTTCGATGTAGGTCGCTATTTCTCTGGCCATTTAATATCTATATAAATATAGATCTCTGGTTCTCGTACAAGTAATTCTAATTTGGGAACAGTTGACCTTGCGGGATTGGTCTCCGAATATTTATTATCGTTAATTTACATAACAACACAGGTTCCCAAATCGAAATTCGTTCATGCTATAGACAGATCAGCAAACAGTAGTTCTGGCTGTAAGGGACTTTGCGCATAAACACAATGCCTTGTCTTCTTTAGTAGTTTTATTATAGTAAACGCCCTCTTCGTAACGCGCACTTTGAGAATCACTGGTTTGAATGTCTATAGAACGTATAATGCTGCAACAATATTGAGTCACCTATGACGCATGCCTCAGCGTACCGTGACATATTATATTATGCATTCTACATACAACTATTTCTTTGACGCCGCCTCGCGGTATCCACATGGTTGTCTTATCCGAATAGTTCACCCAAACACAGCCCACTGAGTTTCTCGCCGGATTTTCTCATTGGGTTGTGTTTCCGATCCGCTGGTAGATTCTGCGAAGCACTGCTGTGGCTGCAGCTAGTGTTAGCAAATTAGACCAGGTTAGAGCCCCGTGAGCTCACCAACTCGTTGGCTTAAGCTGGCATAACCCTTAAAGCTACCCGAGAATAGGTATAATAAAATACTGGATACACAAACTTTTAATCTCAATTTTTAACTTGATTTTTAATTCGAACAACGGCTATTTTATGGTTAACACGACATTTACCACGACTGCCAGCCGTGACCACGAAGACTGTAAGTATTTGAAACCTCCGAAATAATATGACAATAATAAACCCAAGATTAAAATTAGCAGTTTTGATTGGGTCTCGGACCCTTTTGATCGCGGAAACCGAAGAAAAGACTATAACAGCTATAATATCCTATGAACGACTACTTCTTCTAAGTTAAACTAGATGTTGGTTTTTTTTTTATAACGCCATCTTGTGTCTTTAAAGCGGTTAGTTGCCCTCAATTAAGAAAAATAGTATTATTATTCGCCAATAGATGTCGGGAAGAGTTGATCATTGAAAACACGAATAAAATAACATTTTCTAATAATAAATCGTAGCTAGATCGATTTATCGCCCCCGAAATCCCCTGTATACTAAATTTTATGAAAATCGTTGGAGCCGTTTCCGAGATTCAGATTATATAATCAAATTGCCTGCGACATATATACAAGAATTGCTCGTTTAAAGGTATAAGATAGGTAGGGCTCTGGTCAACGCTACAACCCGCTTCCGCCACTAGTCAGCTTAGGTAGAGAGAAGACCAAAGCCATTCACTATGCTACCGAACTCAGTTCGCTAAGTTTCTGCGGCCTTATTTGCGATAATGAAAAAGTACGCCAAAAACTATATGCCAATATCGAACTCTGATGATTCCGATCAAACGAGCAACTGTCACGTAACGACTCAGCCAATCACTGCAGGGCTGTCACTTATTTAAAAAGTCGTATGAAATTTCTTGTAAAAAAAATTATAATTGGAAGTGCAACTTGATAAAAATGTGGCAATTTAATTGCGATTTAGTGTTAGAAATTGAAGGTAATTCCAAAAAATTGTTCTATGGTTATTATAAGGAGATTGGTTGGGTGGCTTGAGCACAATGAGTTGCTCGCCGGATCTTTTCCGTTTGGCGCGTTTCCGATCCGGTGGTAGATTCTGCGAAGCACTGCTCTTGCTAGGGCTTGCTTTAGTGTTAGCAGCGTCCTCAGGTTTGAGCCCTGTGAGCTCACCTACTTTTTAGGTTACGATGACATAGCCTCTTAAGGTAAGACAATTTAAACAATTTATTTACAATTTAAACAATTAAAACAATTTGTAAATTTTTTTTTTTCTATTAGTTATTAAGAATTAAATATTTTTCAATAAAAAGTGATATTGTGATTTTAAAATATATTTCTGGGATGAGGAATAATATTCGTAAATCTATTCTTGCAGCACTTCTAACCCAAGGACTACTTCAAAATCCTTTGCCTCGTCTGCTGATTGGCCGATATGTGTTTATTAATAAATTAAGTTCAGTTTTATTATATTATTATGTATGGTTCGCTCTTAATATGTATAAGTTTTAAAGTTAAAGTTAATGTACCTTCCCGAACGGAAGCACAAGTGAATCACTATCAAACGAACGGCTGCCAGCCCTGTCCTCACGTAACCAGTTACTAATAGGGCTGCACTCATACACATTTTTTTCTTCGAGTGGGATTTCTTTTTGTAATTTGAAATATGCAACGCTCTTGTGCAGCGATTTGTGTTGCAAAAAGGACAAAGAATGTCTCGCTGTACATAGTTGCACGTTTTTTCCGCTTAATAGAAGTCTAGGAGCCATACAAAAAAAACTCGAATATAGCCATCATCGCTGCCAGGAATCTTTTTTTAATTAGTTAGTTTTTTTTTAAATTAGATAGTTGAATGAGCTCACAGCCCACCTGGTGTTTAGTGGTTACCGGAGCCCATAGACATCTACAACGTAAATGGCGCCACCCACCTTGAGATGTGAGTTCTAAGGTCTCAGTATAGTTACAACGGCTGCCCTACCCTTCAAACTGAAACGCATTATTAGGCGGGGTGGTGGTACCTACCCGTGCGGACTCACAAGGGGTCCTACCACCAGTAATATTCAACGTGTTCTTTAATGCTCAAACATAGCGAGGTATTTCATTAACAATGATAGTTGCATTAAAATTACTGTAGTAATTGCCAATTGATAAAAAAAACTTTAGTTAGTTTGTAGTTTCGGTTTGAAAGGTGGGGCAGTTGTTGTAACTATACTTGAGACCTTAGAACTTATATCTCAAGGTGGGTGGCGCATTTACGTCGTAGATGTCTATGGGGTTCAGTAATCACTTAACACCAGGTGGACTGTGACCTCATCCACCAATCTAAGCAATAAAAAAAAAGTAGTGTCAATAATATCTTCTCTAGATTTTTTTTTTGTCAATAAAGAATGAATTATTGATTTCTTGTAACGTAAACAGGTGCGCTGTGATGTCTATGGACTTCAATGATGGCTGAACACCAGATGTATTCCATCTTCATCAATTAATCATAAGTTCATTAGAAAAGTGAAACGTAATTATTTGAGGGCGTGGCAGCCCTACCGCTGAGGTTGTTGTCCTACTAACATCAAGTTTTTGTCGGCAGTCAACGTCTCCCGTCTCACCGGCACATTAAAATGTCTCATACTTTTTGTTTTAATTATTTGAATAAACCTCGAAAATTTTCCTCATATTGAGAAAGCTAATGATATTTCTTTCAATAAGCTATTCAGTAAATGACGTCAATTTTCATCATCCATACGATACAAGGCGAATTAATGAGTATGATAAGGGATTTATTATTAGCGCGCCTATTTGTCCTGTTTATTTTGATTTCGTGTTTAGATAATTGGATTTTTCAGCCTCAAACCGTCTGCTCATTGTATACGGGATTTCTAATCTCTATTTCTAAAGGCTGCGAAAAGTGGTTTCGATTCATCTGATGGCGCTGAAGAGTGTCGAGAGCCCGGTATGGGTTGAACCACCAGTCGGTGTGAAGGGTGAGACAGACATATAATTGGAATTTGGCCAAAACGTCATCATCTATCATCTTCATCTATATTTATAAAAATGATTGAATGGCTGTTCGTTAGTCTTGCTAAAACTCGAGAACGGCTGGACCGATTTGGCTAATTTTGGTCTTGAATTATTTGTGGAAGTCCAGAGAAGGTTTAAAAGGTAGATAAATATGATAATGCTCAGAATTAAATAAAAATAACAATTTTGTTTTCCCTATGATGTGTCCCCCGTCGGACGGATTCCTTTTGTTTGTTTTAAGTTTATTTTATATGAAAGTTTAGGACTTTTATTTATTGATTGAGGCACAACGAAGTCTGCCGGGTCAGCTAGTTAAGGATAATAATTAATGTAAGAAAACCAATAACTGCTCAACATTAAAGGGTTTTGCGACTCACAGTTCGCCAACACTCACCATGTCCTGGTCCCAGGACTTTTTATCTGTTCCTGTCTGAATTACGTCACTAATTAGTATTATCAACGCTGTCGAAATTATACTAAATAAGGTATCGAACAAGCTTCATTACGCGACTTTTTCCATGAGCGTTGAAGTGCTTGCACAACATTCCGTATGAATTGACGTACCTACCTGAGATGTATGCTTAAGGTGTGATTCAGAGCTCGCCGACAAAGAGCAGACATCAAGTAGCTTCAGCACTGGAAATACACACGTACCCCTCTTTAGCAAAGTTATTGTCGCGAAAATCAGGAATTCCTCAATAGGTAGTTGCTTATCTGTGTCTCTGGCGTTGCTGATGTCCATGGGCGACAACGACCCACTCAATGACCGGCTCACTGTCGAGTAAGCCAATTGCCCTTGTAGGCAGACGAGCATACGGCCCACCTGATGGTGAGTGGTTACCGTCGCCCATGGACTTCAGCAATGCCAGGGGCAGAGCCAAGCCGCTGCCTACCGCTTAATACTCTCCACAAGCCTCGTTTGAAGAAGGACATGTCATAGCGCTCGGGAATCACCGTGCAGGAGAGCTCATTCCATAGCCGGATGGTACGTGGCAAAAAAGACCTCTGGAAACGGACTGTGGATGACCGCAGTGGCTTCAGGTAGTATGGATGAACTCTACTCCGGTGGCGGGTGGTGCGATGGTAAAAACGAACTCCGTTGACTGAAATACATTCCTAGAGATTCATACACAGCAGTGGTATTGCTGCGATCTGCGGTTGCGGTCCGTCGTCGCATTAGGCACTGCAGTTTTAATTCGCATTACGAAACCTATGTTCACGCTTGTTTGTTAACTCCGATGTGGACAGAAGTGTAAGAGCCACTGCGTTATTGAAAGACTATAAATAGCGTATCTCATAAGGCAGGAAGCTCTGAGAGCGCTCCAATAGTGCCATTTATGTGAATCGGTTATCTCTTGAAGACCAGAACGAGACAGAACAGAATTGGGACTTCTGTCCATGAACTTCTCAACTGAGCTACAGTAAAAAAAGTGGTATCAATCGACGTACGATTTCACTACTCGTTTCATCTTTAGTTAAGCGGTTACACGACGAAAAGAATTGGCCATATCCAGACCGATCTCCCATGCCCACTTCAATGCGGAACACTCGCAGACTACACAAGTCCAAACGTGAAATGCGTTACGCAATTCTCCATTACGTTTCCAAGGAAATCCGCAATGTTCTGGTGAGAGTCGCGGCGTTTGGCTTTCGTGTAGGTACAGGTTTAACTTAGGCGTTAATACGACATCTACATCCGGCGAATATCCTGTCAGGGAAGCATTGATTATTTGCGTTGGTGATTACTTAGGTTCATCACGCCTGACCCGCTTCATCCACATTTGGTCCTCACAACGGTACGTGATCTTGTTCTATCTTTTTCCTTCCATTGTACCAGGAGTCATTTGTCTTTCGAGGTGATCGGCATCTTTCGTGGCAATGTGTCCAAAGTACTTTAGGATGTCCTTGAGGCTGATGGTAAAGGGGTCTTATTTTCGAAAAACAAATACAAATTTTAACATACCAAACTATCGACTTTAGGTGTGACATTATGAAGACGTTCACCCATTAACCCTCATCGGTATGAGGACTCTTTCGTGCCCACCCACGGCTGTAAGTAAATCCGTCATAAGCAAAGCAACTTAAATTTAAAAGATCCTTATTATTTATTAGTGGTAGGACATATTGTAAGAGCACACGATTAGGTACCCCTAACAAGCCTTATTCTACCGTGCTATCATCACGCGTTACAGTTTAAATACATCTTTAAAGAACAAACCTAACTAACACTTCATTTCATATATTTTTGTTATCAAGCTCACACCGGTTATGATATCAGAGCGACGTTAGCGACAATATTAGTGTATCGCCATAGGTCCTTGAGGCGTGTGCAAAGTAAATTGCAAGTTAATCAGACGTCCTGAACTCGATGGTAAAGACGTTAAATGATTCCGTGATACAAAAGCAAATCTACATACTGTATATCGAGCCAATAGAAGCGCGTTAAAAAAAGAAATAGAAGCAAAAAGAAGGCCACCAGACCACGTCGGGAATTTGGTACTGCATCTTGACCTCCCCGGTCGGAGACCTAGAGGAAGATGTCAAAGACAGAGCGAAATGTAGGGGAAAAGGAAGGAAAGCTGACCCCACCACCATGTGGAAATAGGACGAGAGAGAGAAAAGCGCGTTGAAAAAACACTTTTTGTTTTCTTTTTTTTGTCCTATCTATGCTGATAGCCTTGAGAGGCTATTTCAGCTTCGCCCTAACATGTAGGTGAGCTCACGGGGCTCAAACCGGAGTGTTGCTAACACTGGCCCTAGCAAGAGAAGTGCTTCGCAGAGTCTACCACCGGATCGGAAACGCGACCCACCGAGAAGATCCGGCGAAAAACTCAGTGGGCTGTGTCTATGGGTTAATTCGTTCGTCGTGCCCTTCGTCACAAGCGACGGGTTCGACGAGGACGGTGACCGGTGCTTGTCGGAAGGATCCGTAATGACGTGTAAAACACTTATACTGCATATAAACAATATTTAAATTCCACAAACAATACTCTCATCTCGTAATTATCGCCCTACCGTCGTTTTGAATCAAAACGAATCCATTAACAGCCGTCAACTAGAAAGCAGCTTCCCATACTCCGCACACCGCACAATGGTCACTAAAATAAACCATAAAATTACCAAAACACACATAGATTTCACACTTTCCCTGGCGTTTCTCGTGCTGGCCAAAATTTTATTGCAACATTCTTTTAGTTATCCAATTGTGTATTAGTTTATTCGTTATTGCGTCTGCTTTACATCTATTTCGATCCTCGATGTGGACCTGGCTTCGAGAATTATTTAAGAAAATATTTCGTTTCAAGAGAAAATTGAAAGCATTCGAAGGTATTTGATTTGCGGAAGGCAGCGGCTTGGCTCTGCCCCTGGCATTGCTGAAGTCCATGGGCGACGGTAACCACTCACCATCAGGTGGGCCGTATGATCGTCTGCCTACAAGAGCAATAAAAAAAAGATAGACAAAGGTCCAGCTGATGATAATCATTTACAGTCGTTCATGGACAAAAGCAATATCAGTGGCACTACAGTCTCGATTTAGCTACGTCCCATCAAAACTTAGCTTGTACACCTTCTCATCGCATGCTCTTCATCAAAAGTCTCAAAAAAATTCTGAATGGTCAGAGCGATTCAGCTCCATAACCCTGACGTTGGAGATAAACCATTGTCTTTACAATATAACCTTTAGCTTGGCACATTCCGATTAACCAACAAGACAAGCCTATGTCATGACTTTGCGTTCAATTTACATTATTTCTATTTAATCTATATCTCATTATATTGTATATAGTGTCCACGTTTGCGACAAATATTAAGTCGATTTGTGGAAGTAGCGTTTTATTTTAGTTTGAATCCGACAATCATATTCTGGAAAAGTCATAAAAGGCGCCAAAGCGGTTAGTTTTTTTTTTAAAGGATTTTATGACCTGGTAACTGACACCTTTAAGTCATGTCTTATTAAAATTTATATTCATATTTTTATGAAAAATGATATTATAGAGTGAAATGATATGAAGATGATTAATTTGAGACATTAATCAACTGGGATGAAATTAAATGAAATGAAATGGGATGAAATATAATTTTGTAGCGGGCAACACTCGGTCGCACTCGGGCGTCATCGGATGCGATCGGAGTTCCCGAACGTGCAGGTGTCCCGTGACGTCATACTATCAGATTCGCGCGTCGATTTAAGTTGATTGTAAAACGTATTATAATTTAAGTTTGAATTGGTGTCTTGTAGTGCCTAGCGACTTGTTTACTCTTTTTACTTTATAATAGAACATTGTACACACATTATATTATTATATTGTTGAATTGGTGTGTTTGACTTTTATGTGGTCGGAGCATAATATCCCGAGAGTACAAATAACAAACCACAATCTTAGGAAAGCGGTGTCATTTACTAAGATTTTTTGAGTGGACTTTTTGGAGGATCCCGAGAAGTTACGTCCAGCGGCTTTGTGTCATTTTCCCACATTTGTGCACTTTCACAGATATTAAACAGTTAATAAACCACCATTATTACACATTTAAACCCGAAGAAACACTAAATAGACAAAATAAAACAAATCACACAACTTCACTCCTCGCGTTCCCGCCAAAAAGTCCCCAAAGCGGTTAGTTTTTTTTTTTAAGAGATTTTATGACCTGGTAACTGAGACCTTTAAGTCATGTCTTATTTTATTTTATATTTATTATATTATTCATATTTTTATGAAAAATGATATGGATATAGAGTGAGATGATTAATTTGAGACACTAATCAACTGGGATGAAGTTAAATGAAATGAATTGTAATGATATGATGAAATATAATCTCAGTAAAATGGTGGTCATTTACTAAGATTTTTTCAGTGGACTTTTTGGAGGATCCCGAGAAGTTACGTCCAGCGGCTTTGTTTCATTTTCCCACATTTGTGCACTTTCACAGATATTAAACAGTTAATAAACCACCATTATTACACATTTAAACCCGACGAAACACTAAATAGACAAAATAAAACAAATCACACAACTTCACTCCTCGCGTTCCCGCCAAAAAAGTCCAAAGCGGTTAGTAAGTGATTGAATGCACAGATAATATAAAATTGTTGATTAACGTCAAACGTCATTTGCATTTCGTTTCACGCGATCTAGATCTTGATCTTAAAGCTTTTTTTACCCGCTGCTTCGTCAAAAATTAAACTATTTCTAGCTTCATTCTTTACCGGGTATCAAACTATTTCTACGATTTTCGGCGAAATAAGTCCAATTTCAGTAGAGTCTCTGATGTAAGCTTTCTCATAGACTGAACAAGACCGCGTTAGGACTCCCATGTCATGGACTGACCAAATCGATAATACAGCTGAAGGTACCTTAAATGAGTGCAGCAGAATGGCTTAGAACAGGGACGAATGGAGAGACATTGTAGGATGTCCAGATCTGCCCCCTTCAATACTATACATAACGATCATTTATTTAGTCCTTTCGATGTGAATACGTACAAACAATTTTACTAATATTAAAATATTACTAACGGTCAATAAGAAACTCGAAATTTACAATTCCCAAACAAGTTACAGTTCTTTGTGAAATAGAATGGCCTAACAATAATACACACTGTACAACGGAGTAGGATAACACATATTGTACTGCCACTCCCAGCTATGATCAAGCCAAGGGCGCCGCGACATATCTACATAGACTAATCGATAGATAGAATCGGCAAATAAACTAGCACAAACACAATTAATTGTATTTATAGTCGTCGTGGCCTAAAGGATAAGACGTCCAGTTTTTCTTTCTTTTTTTTTTTTCCTACCTAAGCTGATAGCCTTAGAGGCTATTTCAGCGTAACCGTGGCTAGTAGGTGAGCTCACGGGGCTCAAACCTGATGACGTTGCTAACACGAACCCCAGCAAGAGCCGTGCTTCGCAGAATCAACGTCCAGTGCCTTCGTGTTGAGCGATGCACCGGTGTTCGAATCCCTATCTATCCTATACCCCTATACATCTATCCTAGCAAGAGTAGTGCATTGCTGAATCTACCACCAGATCGGAATCGCGACCCACTGAGAAGATCCGGCGAAAAACTTAGTAGGCTTCATCGCTCGACGGGCCTGACGAGGACAGTGTCCGGTCCTTGGAATGTCTAAAAGTCCCGATACTGGATCGGGAGGATCCGAAGTGCACGTCATTTTGGGTGAAGACGGCTATTTACCATTTGATGATTATTTGGCATTTAATAGAGATAAAACTTTTTTTTATTGCTTAGATAGGTGGACGAGCTCACAGCCCACCTGGTGTTAAGTGGTTACTGGAGCCCATAGACATTTACAACGTAAATGCGCCACCCACCTTGAGATATAAGTTGTAAGGTCTCAGTATAGTTACAATGGCTGCCCCACCCTTCAAGCCGAAACACATTACTGCTTCACGGCAGAAATAGGCGGGGTGATGGTACCTACCCGCGCGGGCTCACAAGAGGTCCTACCACCAGTAATTACGCAAATTATAATTCTTGTTAGTCTCTCATTCTGAGCCCCGTGAGCTGGCCTACAGGTTCGCTATAGCTAGAATAACCCCTCAAGGCTACTAGCAATAGGCATGCCAAGAACAAGCTAAGAATCATATAGATTTTTATTTATCCCAGTCATTCCGTAATCGCTTCATCATCCAAGCGATGTAATATAGGCGCGTTCGCCCACGGAGGTATCTAGGTCAGTACTGCTAGGCATTCCGCGAACACAGAACCGGTTCCCGAGAACTGTTAGGATGCGCCGTTACCAGCATCCGAAATTTATCTCGATCTGAACTCTTACTTTTTAGTCCGCATACATATTTGACGGGCTTACGACTAGTCAGACGTTACGGAGCACACAGGAGATATGAGACCTCGTAAATATTAGGAAAACAAATCAGTTTTTTTTGTTATTGCCCTTGCATCCAGACCAGCATACAGCCCACCTGATGGTGAGTGGTTACCGTCGCCCATGGACTTCAGTAATGCCAGGGGCAGAGCCAAGCCGCTGCCTACCGCAAATAAATGTCTTCTTCGAGAGGCCTTCACAGATGACGATTGTTTTTTCTAGTAACCTCGAGGGGTTATACTAGATTCACAGTAGTAGGTGAGCTCATGGGGCTCAAGCCTGATGGCGTTGCTAACACCAACCCTAGCAACTGGATCGGAAACGCGACCCGCTGAGAAGGTCCGGCGAGAAACTCAGTGGGCTATGTCTGTGGGTTAATTTACTCGCCGAGCCCTTCGTCGCAAGCGACACAGGGGCGAGGACGATGACCGGCACTTTGGCTACCTAAAAGCACCGTTAATGGATCGGGAAGATCCGAAATGACGTCTAATGTAAAAAATTGATACTGTAACTCTATATTTAAATTCGTGTCTAATCGCATTGCTCTTTCTACTTGGAACTCACTTGAATGTATCGTGTGCATCCAAAAAATTAATAAGACAGATCGTATAGGTAGGCTGATCGCCGCACGATACTAACTTCCGTCTGTAAACTAAGATTAACGAAGTTATAACGAGACACGGCTTTTATTAATAACTCCGTGTATAGTACTGGAACCGCCCCAAATTAATTCAGTTTTGTTTGTCAATTTATTTTAATATTTATATCATTTACGTACACCAGCAACTAAAGAGTGAAACATGAATAAGTGTTGTGTATTACGCAGCGGATGCAACGCGATTATATTTATCTAGATAAACGTATGAGTGATTAATTGTTTTATCAGGCGCTAACGTTCCATACATCTTTATATTCACATTAGCGCCTGATAAAAGCTAATAGCAAATATTTTTGTTTGCTATGACTATTAATAAATAACCAGAGAACAATAATCTATACATATAAATAAAATTGCAGTGTCTGTTTGTAATATTAAAATAACCGCTTTTTACTACATGCATATGAATATATATACGGTACATACACCTAAATAACATTTTTTCCAATTTTTGTCTGTCTGTCTTTCTGTTTGTTCCGGCTAATCTCTGGAACGGCTGGACCGATTTTGACGGGACTTTCACTGACAGGTAGCTAATGATATAGGGAGTACCATAGGTTTTTTTTACCATACTTTTTTTAGACTAGCGTCGCCCCGCGGCCTCACCCGCGATACGACAATAACCGCGGGTAACACCGGGGGACTCAAATATTTCAATAATAAAATTGAATATTTCCGAAGCGAAGCGAGGGCGGGTCGCTAGTAATAACTATTTTTAAAAAATATTTTTAGATTCTCATGATTTTATCAATGATTCACAAAAGACATGAAACTCTATGAGGAGGGTAAGAATAAATAGAGGTGGTAGAGAGTCTTGTGAGCCCGCAGGGGGAGGAAGCAACCGCCACCCTGCGTATTTTAAATAAATAAATAAATAGCTGGGAACAAATCACGCACGGACATCTGACCCGTGTTATTCTCGGTATTATGGGTACCGGACAAACACACTTAGGTATATAAGTTTAAATTTATACGTATACTGATAATGAACACCCAGACGAAAAGCAAAACAAACTGTTCATCACACGTAAGTTTTATGATTTATTAAGATGCGGGAATCGTACCCACGTAATAAATAAATATGATCAAATAATTTACTCTAAATATTTAATTTTATTTTCACACATTTTACAGAAATGACTAAGCGATTATTGAAAAGAGTACATTTAAAAAAAGCTAGTCTTAAAAAAAATACAAAAATCAGTGTTAAATTCAAAGTAAAATAATTTTAAATGGTTATTTATAAATTTTGTAACTAAAAACGCTATACGTACGCTCGCTACGACACGTCCGTACAGGTCGATGTCTAATAAATCTATATATTAATACGTGAAGCAAAAACTTTGTATCCCTTTTTACGAAAATTGCGCGGACGGAAGAGCATGAAATTTTCCACACTTATAGAGAATATAGAGAAGAAGTGCACAATGCTAATATTTTTTTTAAATAATGCATAAAAGATACATTAAATCAATAAAGAAAACATTACACACACTACATACCATGTATTTGACGCACACACGCATGCATACTACTTATTGTCAAACTTTTGTTCTTCAAATTGAGAATAGATTAAATATTGATAGTCTTTTTTAATATTTTTTATAGTGTAGTCTTGGCGAAATTTGTGATTATAGAAGTATAAAATACAATCGTAATAGTGTACAAACTTACAATTCCAATTAATTATAGTCGAATATCGACTACTGCGGGACCTCTAGTACCTATAATTAAACTTATTAATATATTCCTTTTAATACTGTATAAACTATTATATGTATGTATGTATATATGTATGTATATATGTATGTATATGTGATTGTGTATATATATATGGATTACTTCTTTTTTGTGTATGTATTTGTAGCTTAATATAAATTTCATTGCACCTACCACTATTCACTCTGCACTACCTTTGGTTGACTGGTAGAGAACGCCTTAGGCATTAACTCCGCCAATGTAAATTTTACATAAAGTATAATAAATAAATAAACTGCGCATTAATCGGTATTCCGACAGCCCGCACCTTACACGCATTAAACGAGAGTCGATCTACCGACGGCTCGCGCTCTAAGGGATAAGCCATTAAAATGAAGTACTGTTGATCATATAATGAATCCCACATACCTGAGACCGATCTTGTGATAGAAACTCGATGATCAATTTTTGTTGATACCAATAAAAGTAGAACAAATCTTTTTTTAATTTTTAGAAACGTCCAAAATAAAAAAATGACTAAAACTTTAGTTTAAACTATTTAAAGTTATAAATTACTAGCCGTACTCGCCCGCTTCGCTGGGCATTTAAAATTAACATTATTATTTATTGTCATTATTATTAGGGAGTCCAACACTCATACAAATATTAGCCTATCCATTAAGTACATTGTATTTTCTACATGGATACCAAGTTTTTTTTATTGCCGTATAGGCAGACGAGCATACGGCCCACCTGATGGTGAGTGGTTACCGTTGCTTATAAACGTCAGCAATGCCAGGGGCAGAGCCAAGCCGCTGCCTACCGCTAAATACTCTCCACAAGCCTCGTTTGAAGAAGGACATGTCATAGCGCTCGGGAAACACCGTGGAGGGGAGCTCATTCCATAGCCGGATGGTACGTGGCAAAAAATATCTCTGGAAACGCACTGTGGATGACAGCAGTGGCTCCAGGTAGTATGGATGAACTCTACTCCGGTGGCGGGCGGTGCGATGGTAAAAACGAGACGTTGGTATCATCTCGAACAATTCCTCAGAGCGCTCCCCAGTAAAGTTTCAAGTCAATCGGATGCACGGTTCAGTAGTTATAACGGAACATCCGTAAAAACCACTGTAGATTTATATATTAGTATAGATGTATACGCATTAATAAAATATTATGTAGTAAATAATTTAAATGACTGTTATTTATGTTGGATGCTCTGTGGTTCTACTTGTTCGTTGAGCGTTTATCGGGAACTCGAGATGTTTCCGCATTGAAACGCTCCAACGCGTCCCGGTTTAAGGACTAGCTTCACACTTTATTTAAAAAAGCGGTCGGGGAACTTTTTTAATTATTACCCCAAAAATATTTTTGTGTAAGTTGATATTACCCCACGGCGAAGAACAAAAAAAAACTAATTCTCTTCTTTTTGGCATCTTTCATACCTATAGCCCGCCCCCATGATAATTTTGAAAAGAAAACAATAACTAAAAATTCAATTTAAACATCATTTATTCAATTTATCAATGTAATACCTAGTAGTAGATAGCGGTAATAATAGTAATTAATATATATAATATACAGTTGAGGGAAAAAAAATCGCCCCCACAGAAAATATAAGTAAATGATAATTTCTTGTTATTTTGTAATGCATATGATATTTTTCTTGTATTATTAGACGAAAAAACTAGTTTAAATTTTATATATAGCCCCCATAAAAAAGCTCTTTTAATTTAAATGATTTTTTTCGGGAGTGAGATTAATCGAGCTTGAAATCACAACGATTCTAAAGAAGTTTCACTTCAATGTATACTTTTTACTCACAAAAGTTTCATTTTTACCCCCCAAAATTTCATCATTTGGAGTAATTTACCCCGGTTCCCCAACCGCTGATTTAAAACATTAATGGGAAACTGACACTACCTTAAAAAAACATTCGAAGTCGTCAATCTACCGGTGACATCTATCGGTAACAATGTGAAACGTATGTGATGCGTACACTTATGTACCTATTAGATAAGTGTGATATTTACGTATTGCACTATCATATTATATGTGTCATTAAAAAAAATACTTTTTACTGGTAAGCAGTAGTAAGACTTCGGGTTTTTTTTATATTCATTTATTGCCCATGTAGGCAAATGTGCGTGTTACCACCTGTGGTGAGTGGTTAACGTATCTAGTTGACATCAGATATACCAAGGGCACAGTCAAGCCACTGCCTACCTTTGAGTACTCTCCGCAAATCTCTCTTGGAGAGGGACATGTCATAGTGCTCAGGAAAGACTGAGGGAAATTCATTCAAAGGCCACTGGTACATGGCAAAAATTATCTCTGAAAACTCATTACGTTCAATTGTTCTAGGGCAATAGTATATATGGGCCCTGTTTCAGTAGCGAACGGCCAATTATCTCAAACAGTTCCTCCGTTACTACTAATTATTAATAATTGAAGGGTAAGTAATATTTATACCATACAATTGAGAACGTTTAATAAAATAAAAAAAATTCAAATGTAGCTGCATTGTTGTTGTGATATATATGAACTCCGGTAATCACTTAACACAAGGAAACACGTTCATGTTATTTGCAATAAAAGAGGGGCGTTTGAAATTGCCCTATAAAACTTAGTGAGATGCGACTAAACATATTATATTTTTTCACGATTTGACGACTATTATGTCATACGTCCCGAGAATGGACATAAAAAAATCGAAATGCCAAATATTTATTTAAAATTGTTATATTGTGGCAACTCTGGACCTTAAATGACTGACTGTGGAGTTTGATTTGAATTTCGAACCCGCGCAAACCATCGGAGCGGAAATTCGTTCATTCTCGCGTGGCCACCGCGCTGAGCAGACGCACGTCTTTATTCGAAAAGTAAAAAAAAAACGGTTTTGCGAAATCAATCGGTTGCTAGTGTTCGTTATGCAGTGATGTGACTGTTTTAAATTATATTCTTTATAATTTTGAAAGTGTTTATCAATGAAGACAATCGACATAAAGGAGGTTTGTTGTTTTATTTATTGTTACTTTCTATTTGTTTCTTCGTCCGAATTAGGGAAACATTCGGGCCACTTTTTTTATTACTTTAGTTGATAGATAACTTTCTATTATGTAATAATAATAAAAAACATATTTATATACGTTCACTATTTCCAAAGATCACCAAATACAAATATAAACATACAATATACAATTAAAAAGACACAATTACTATACTGTAAATATTATGTACTCTTTATGTTAACTACAAATCGTCGAGTGAATTAGCTCATAGATACAACCCGCTGAGTTTCTCGCCGGATCTTCTCAGTGGGTCTTGACTCCAATCTGGTGGTAGATTCAGCGAAGCACTGCTCTTACTAGGGCTAGTGTTAGCAAATTCTCTCAGGTTAAGTTAGTGAGGTCACCTAACGGTTTAATAGTACATGGAATAGCCCCATAGGCTAACAGAGATTGAAAATAGTATATAGTGGTACCTATTTCTGCCGCAAATCTACTAAGCTTTTCAGGTTACGTAAAGGTCAGCAAAATTTCCATTGCAATTGCAAATTCAACCCTTTACCTCAATATGAGCGCTAATATTAATAGCACCGCTTATTTTAACCTATAGACTATGACTATCCATCCCAAACCGTAGAAAAAATCAAGTCTATAAATTGCAATACACAACTTTATTAATCCATATTCAATCTACGAGGATATATTCGCGATCGTTTTCAACAAATTATGTTAATTATGATCGCGAGCTTACACAATGCAAATTATGTAGAAATTAGACGAATTTATGGTATGTTCGTTCTAGTGTGGCTTCCTAATGTTTGATTTAAAAACACGATAAAAACTATAAAATCATAATTCATTTCTACAATTCTTTTATATAAATAGTTAGGTATAAAATACGAGACTAAATTTCAGAATTATTAACAATTGCAAATACATGCTTTGAATAAAATTCATTTTAAATGAAATTTGGATAAATTGTATGAAAAAATCTCTTAAAAAAATCGCGTCTCATTTCCATCATATAATAAATACACTAGACGTACCGGCGATTCCGCCCCAGTTATCTTTGTTATAACACATTTGCTTGGACTCTTCAAGCAAACGATTTTGAAACAAAACCTATGATTGACTCTGAAAATTAATCTCTGATTGTTGAAACTATGCGATAATATCGCTTCAGTAGTTCCGAAGGGACATTACAAGGAGTAATATCTTGTCGACATATTATGATGGTCACGACCCTCAGTGAGGAAAGGACGCGAGGAGGAGAGGAGAGTTCCGGAAATATGCGAAAACAAACAAATAGAAGATTTTCCATTTAAATTTATAAATCACTTGTTTATGTTCTGTTGCTCATTATTGGTAGTCTTCTTTTATTATATTCTATAACTGAATATGCAATTTCGAAAAGGGCACATGTCGCATATTTTGTCAAATACCTACGTTTTTTCATATACATGTAGTTTTGAGGCTTACCTACACCAATTTTATAATAATTTTAGTAATTTTCAATTGCTAATTAAGTAACACTAAAATATATCTCAAAAGTTAATATTTTAAATTTGACACTGCTTTAGAAAATAATCAGTTTTTTTCATTTCCTGAACATTTTACATTTTCAGAGATGTGCCCTTTTCGAAATTGCATATTCAACTATGTTACGACTATGAGCTGTAGCCAGTAAGACCATAAAAGCCCACTGAGTTTCTCGCCGGATCTTCTCAGTGGGTCGCGATTCCAATCCGGTGGTAGATTCAGCGAAGCACTGCTCTTACTAGGGCTAGTGTTAGCGAATTCTCTCAGGTTAAGTTAATGAGGTCACCCGGTTTATTAGTAGCTGGAATAATCCCATACGCTACCAGAGATTGAAGAAAAAATACCTGGTGGTATCTATTTCTGCCAAAAATCTACTAAGCGTTTGGGGTCACGTAAAGGCCAACAAATTTTCCATTGCAATTGCAAATTCAATTGGATCTTCTCAGTGGGTCGCGATTCCGATGCGGTGGTAGATTCTGCAAAGCACTGCTCTTGCTAGGGCTAGTGTTAGCAAATTCTCTCAGGTTGAGCCCGTGAGCTCACCCACCCGTCGTAGCTGAAATAGCATCCCAAGGCTATCAGCTTAGGTAGGAAAAAAACAACAAAGATCAGACTGCTACGGACACCCGTGCAGATGCAAGAAACCAGGCCTAACGCCCTGTGGAAGGCGGGGGCGCCGCAGAACTAGGACCACACTCCACAGACGATTGGAGAGTGTCGAACGGGTCGCGTAGGACTTAGGATTGTTCAGTTTGAGAAGGAAGGCCATTAATACATCCTATTGGAGTAAAATGGGGCTCACTCGCAGCTGTAATGCCTTCGATGACGATAATTTCTATTCTTAGTATTCTTTGAGACACACCGCGCTCAACTAAATTGGATATTTGTAGAACGACTAGAAATTATTCGATCCATGACTTTCTTAGTTTATATAAACGAAACTTCCGTTCTCGCAGTTATTAATATTATCCAATCCTAATAGTGGAACTTTTTTTTTTTTTATGATTCTTTAAAATTTTTGTCTATGGGCTCCAGTAACCACTTAACACCAGGTGGGCTGTGAGCTCGACCACCCATGTAAGCAATAAAAATAAAATCTACTACTTTTAAAATCTACTAATTTTCTAATGAAATACGTACTCAACAAATGTTCACGATTGACTTCCACGGTGAAGGAATAACATCGTGTAATAAAAATCAAACCCGCAAAATTATAATTTGCGTAATTACTGGTGGTAGGACCTCTTGGGAGTCCGTACGGGTAGGTACCACCACCTCGCCTATTTCCGCCGTGAAGCAGTAATGCGTTTCTGTTCGAAGGGTGGGGTAGCCGTTGTAACTATACTGAGACCTTAGAACTTATATCTCGAGGTGGGTGGCGCATTAACGTTGTAGATGTCTATGGGCTCCAGTAACCACTTAACATCAGGTGGGCTGTGAGCTCGTCCATCCATCTAAGCAATAAAAAAATAAAAAAAAATTGACGCACACACGCATGCATACTATTTATTGTCAAACTTTTGTTCTTGACGTCTGTTGTCAAATTGAGAATAGATTAAACATTGTTTGTCTTTGTTAATATTTTTTTATAGTGTAGCCTTGGCGAAATTTGTGATTATAGAAGTATAAAATACAATCATAATAGTGTACAAACTTACAATTTCAATTAATTATAGTCGTATTTCGACTACTGCGGAACCTCTAGTTACAACAAATCAACATCAACATACGTACATCACTACAACGCTAGAAGAAAGTTTAATTCGCGAAAGTACAATTAAAAGCATTAAAATGCGGTGAAATTCGCGTTTTTTTTTTGTTTTTTATTTTTGTTTTTTGTTTTTCGCTCTTTAAGTATATCTTTCATAAATTATTTCGAAGTGTTTAACTTACAAAACGTTGTTACGTTAACAGAATGGTAAATTGTTATTAATTGAAATTTATTTATATAAAATCTTCATTAAAAAGGTCTATTACTGTTTGATTCTACGATCATTCCGGTGTATGATGGATTTCGATTTAGAAATACAATATATTAAACATAAGATACATAATGTAATTATAAGAATATAAGCGAATGAGAATCGTGAATAAGACCAAGATAACAAGATCAAAAAGAAACATTTAACTTGAAATAATATTTACATTGTCGCGCGTTATACAACTATTAAGAGTGTATCTATTAATTGATAAATAAAAACATACTTAATACTAAAAAAATTGGTTCATTAATGAATTAATCACCTCGTCTTTTTTTTATTTTTTATTGCTTAGATGAGTGGACGAGCTCACAGCCCACCTGGTGTTAAGTGGTTACTGGAGCCCGTGGACATCTACAATTGAAATGCGCCACCCACCTTGAAATATAGGTTCTAAGATCTCAATGTAGTTACAACGGCTGCCCCACCCTTCAAACCGAAACGCATTAGTCTCATCGTCTCCCAGTTTCATTGCTGAGCACTAATGCGTTAAGTTTTGAAGGGTAAGACAAACTTTACTTCAAGCACTGCTGACTTCGGCCTCACATCTCAAGGTGGAAATGCGTAATGATATCGCTATCTTTATAAGCTTCACCTCAAAACGACCGTAACATTACACTCCATAATAAAGTTTTTTTTTTATTTGTAACTTTTATAAAGGCAAATACATTGTGAGCATACAGCCAACCCTAAAAATTCGCACCTTGAAAAACTGCTACGAGGCATTGTTGTAGTCAACCCTATACATAGCCTAACTGTGTTAGTCGAATTCAGCAAAGAATTCGATGTGCATCAGCCCTCTAAGTTTCTCGCTGGATCTTCTCAGCGGGTCGCGATTCCGATCCGGTAGTAGATTCACTCGCGAACCAGCTGCTCTAGAGCTGTTAAGTCTCCTTCGGAGGCGCTCGGGTAGCTTTTAGTTAATGCCACCCCTCCTGGCTGACCCTATGCTCGCCCACCTGTCCTGGTGAAACTGGAAAGGCCTCCGGGTCACCAGTAGTCCTTCAATCATAAAATGAAAAATAATATACATAGCGTTACTAATTCAGTAAGGTAATTAAGCTAGTGGACTACACGATCAAGACGCATTTGCCTCCTCCTTCACGAAGCACGTGCCAAATCACGAATTATTCAAAAAAAAAAAACGTGCTATCTATTGCTATACAATATTGTTTTGCGTAACTTACTATACAAAGCGTTCGTGTTTAAAACGATATATTAATAATCGTAAAAACAAAATAAAAAACCCGCGCAATCTTAATGCGTTTGGTTGTTGCACTCGCGCGGGCGGATAGAAATAATAAGTCGTAAAATCGTAACTTGTGTGTAACAACAAAACGTTCTAAATTAAAGAAAAAGCTTAAATATTGCACGCGCGGGTAGGTACCACCACCCTACTTATTTCTGTGAAGCAGGAATGCGTTTCGGTTTGAAGGGTGGGGCAGCCGTTGTAACTATACTTGAGACCTTCGAACTTATATCTCAAGGTGGGTGGCGCATTTACGTTGTGGATGTCTATGGGCTCCAGTAACCACTTGACACCAGGTGGGCTGTGAGCTCGTCCACCCATCTAAGCAATAAAATAAAATAAAAAAAAAGAATAACTTGACACCTCGAACAGAAAATCCGTAGAGGCTATGTCTCATTGTAAAAAATCTAAACTTGTACGTACCTAATAAATCCAGCCAAGCATGAACATGGGATACATGCTGCTGCAGTTGATAATTATGGGCAAAGTGGACGGAAAGAGACGTGCTGGGCGAAGAAAGAAATCATGGCTCCGGAATATCCGGCAGTGGACCGGTATTGCCTCCGTCGAACAGCTGTTCCGGCTGGCTGCAGATAAAAACGAATATAGAAAGCTAACGGCCAACCTTCAGGATTGAAGAGGCACTGGAAGAAGAAGAAGAATGAACATGGGATATTTATCGAAATCTAAAGTATAATTCAACTTAAAATAAAACTTGATAAGTAATACACTTACTAAGTACTTACGTAGATATATTTCTAAATTTTCATATTTAAATGGCGCTCCAGTAAAGTTGAAAAAATGTCCTAAACCAAATTATAGCCTATCGCCTTTCGATATGTTCCAATCGTTGGTCTATAAGTAATTTTTTTCTTTTATTGCTTAGATGGGTGGACGAGCTCACAGCCCACCTGGTGCTAAGTGGTTAATGGAGCCCATAGACATCTAAAACGTAAATGCCACCACCTTGCTTCACGGCAGAAATATGCAGGGTATTTATGATCACGTGCGTGAACTGCTTATGCTATTGTATAATAATGGAAGTATACCACTTCGGAACAACAGCGCAGTGTTCTGTTATAAGAGAAAGCCACTGATCGAAATCCACCACAGTTTACTAAACAATAGTGATACAACTTTAATATGCAACGTTAAAAATGAACGGACGATTACGAAATCGGTAATCATTCGGAATATTATTGGTACGTCCGCACGGGTAGGTACCACCGCCCTGCCTATTTCTGCCGTGAAGCAGTAATGCGTTTCGACTTGAAGGGTAGGGCAGCCGTTGTAACTATACTGAGACCTTAGAACTTATATCTTAAGGTGGGTGGCGGCATTTACGCTATAGATGTCTACGGGCTCCAGTAACCACTTAACACCAGATGGGCCGTAAGCTCGTCCACCCATCTATGCAATAAAAAAAAAAAAAAATAATAATTACGTAACAAGTTAACGCACTGTGTCCTGAGTGCGAGTTTTTTTAACGCTCTCGATAGCGTAAAAGTTAACTCAATTTTTTTGCAGTTGAAACAGCGCCCCTAGCGGCAAACGTGAGCACACATTCCAACTCCATACAAATTCGAGTTAACTCTTACGCTATCGAGAACGTTAAAAAACTCACACTAATCACACTGATTCTGCTACTCTGTACACCTCGTTCGATTTTCTTCAGACCAAACAGAGCGCGTCTTCAAGACCGCTTAGATATTTGTGCTGGTAAGGAGAAGCCCTACATTATATCTAGGCGTTATACATATATAAATAAAACTCAAATTAAACCTTAGATTAATTTCTAGGTCGAATGCTTAAGAAGGCGGTACCTTGTAACTGTAGATTGGTTCTAAGACAATACTAAGTTATATTTTTTTTATTGCTTAGATGGGTGGACTAGTTCCCAGCCCCCCTGATGTTAAGTGGTTACTGGAGCCCATAGACATCTACAACGTAAATGCGTCACCTACCTTGAGATATAAGTTCTAAGGTCTCAGTTTAGTTACAACGGCTACCCCACCCTTCAAACCGAAACGCATTACTGCTTCACGGCAGAAATAGACGGGGTGGTGGTACCTACCCGTGCGTACTCACAAGAGGTCCTACCACCAGTAAACCAGCTTACTTCTAATAGGTAGGAAATAAATAAACGCAATAAAACAAGACCTCTAAGTATTTCATTGCTTTAAAAAATAATCAAATGTTGTAACGTAATGTTACAACTGAAATTGTCTGCAAAATAAAAAGATAAAAAAAAACCTTAAAACAAAAGTATTAATGTTCAAAGCAGTTATTTTATCGACTGTACCGCTGAGGTGAGAACAATAGTTCCCACCTCCCCCCGAGACGTAGGTTCGGCTGGCGCAGACACTGCGCAGCCGCCGGAGTCGTCACTAGACTTCCTTATTAGTCTTACGTTTGTATTCGAGTTCAGTTAAAGTTCGTTTTCAAACTTAGACGACTTACCTACAAATAATTTATTTAAAAAATATATTTAGTACAGCAATATCGTGTGCTGTTTAATATTAACACGATTAAAATAAACGGATTCGACCCCGCTTTTAGGGGTTCATGCCTAGCTGCTTTTTCACGCTTCTTGCTTATTGCTTCACCCGATAACTGCGTGTGCTGAAAAGGTCATCTCCGCCCAGTAACCCGTACCCTGGTGATCTAGCCAGCCCAGGAAACCTCCAGGAGTCCAGACGTGGTGCTTCAGCGGGTCAACCCACGTCCGTTGGCTGCCGGAATTCAGGAGGGTAACCTACAGAGGGAGAGTCAGATCGGCCGTACAACCACACCCTACAAATTTGTGTGCTCAACTGCCTGTTTTTTTTTTGTAATATATATTCTTTTAACTGAGACACTAGTTTTTTTCTTTTTTTTAAAGGAAAGACTAAGCAGTTGTCGCAATGTCACCTAATTTAAAGTCTGTCCTCGACAATGTAAGTTTTGTCAAAAGAAAAAACTCATGGCACACATTTTGTGCTATAGGCCTTAGCGAGCTAGTGAAAATACCCGGACTGGCACGGACGGACATTATGCGCCCATAGTATTCTATTCGATTGCTTTAATATATGATAATGGTATATGATAGAAGAGTATGGAAGGAGAAAACATGTTGCGCCGACCCCAGGTAACTGGGAGAAGGGCAGGATAATGATGATGATGAGTATTCTATTCGGTTTTCGCGAGTTCTCAGACATAATTAACACTTCTAATACCTTTTAATATCACGTTTTTTATTGTCATTCTTTCTAACGTGTCGAATACTCAACAGTTTTCGTGGTCACGACGACTAATGATTTTTATTCATCGTCATTTGATTATTGTGGTAAGTACCGCCATTTACCTAAAAAAAAAATCTGACTGACCAGACTTCTCTTATATACGTAAATTGTGTTTAGATCCCACAAGGAGCCATCTCGATTTTTACTGTCTTCCGCTCTGTGGAGGGGGAAGATGGAATCTAAGTTGCTACAGATCCCTGGCAAATTAGCTTCCTGTGGCAATGCGAAGTAGACTGATGGTAGAGCAGATTATCAGCCAACATGGGTCAATTCTACCACCATAGCTGTCTTGTCATATAAATATGCTGTTGAATCACACCATGCCTCGTGGTGATCGGAAGTCTCTTTGTAATCCACGAGCTCGTGTAGCCTCTTGGAAAGAGTTCAATCATGAGCTTAGCAACAAAAATAATCCAAACATTCTAAATTATCCTTATAATGATATCAAATTAAAGGTTAGTTATTATTAAAGGTTAAATTATAGGTACTTATAATGATATCAAATTAAAGACTTAACTACGAATATAATAACAACTTAACTCTTCATTAAATGACAGGTGAGAGTAAACTTGTCTAAGAAAAATCTTCTTAAAACTAACGAAGTTTTTCTTTACATACTTATTGAAGCTATAAAATATATCTATGAAATACTTAACCGATATTGCATGCCCGGAATCGAACTACCGGACAAGCGCTCATCGAATTCATTACTAAACCGGAGCACGTAATAAATAAATATAAGGAATACACTACAAGATTAATCTAACGGCATTCCTATGAGTGTTACGGTACTGTAGTAATAGCCGCTGTGCCGAGGGTCGCTGACGTCACTACCAGCGGCTACAACTTACCACGTCCGAGTTTATTTAGAACAGTGTGCTTAGTGTTAGTTTTTTAACGTTCTCGATAGCGTAAAAGTTAACTCAAATTCGTATGCTGTTGGAACAGCGCCCCTAGCGACAAACTTAGGCAAACGTAACAGGTAATAGATATTTAATCCGTGTCCTTAGTGCGAGTTTTTTAACGTTCTCGATAGCGTAAAAGTTAACTCAAATTTGTATGGAGTTGGAACAGCGCCCCTAGCGGCAAACGTAGGCAAACGTAACAATATAATAGGTATTTAATCTGTGTCCTTAGTGCGAGTTTTTTAACGTTCTCGTTAGCGTAAAAATTAACTCAAATTTGTATGGAGCTGGAACAGCGTCCCTAGCGGCAAACGTAACAGGTAATAGGTATTTAATCTGTGTCCTTAGTGCGAGTTTTTTAACGTTCTCGTTAGCGTAAAAGTTAACTCAAATTTGTATGGAGCTGGAATAGCGCCCCTAGCGACAAACTTAGGCAAACGTAACAAGTAATAGATATTTAATCTGTGTCCTTAGTGCGAGTTTTTTAACGTTCTCGATAGCGTAAAAGTTAACTCAACTTTGTATGGAGTTGGAACAGCGCCCCTAGCGGCAAACGAAGGAAGCACACAGCAACTAAAAGAAACTTTGCAACGAATGTGGGTAGCTCGTGTCGCGTTACCCGCAATTTTTTAAACAGCTGCCACTGCTGACGTCATTGAGCGACGATGAGCGAAAGTCCCAAAGCTTTTTTATTTTATTCTTTTGTTATAATTTCCGCAATTACATACAGGGTGTGTTGAAAACATACCCGTTGACAAAAGAGTAATAAACAAAGGGCCCGAAACATTATTCACCAAATCAAGCGTATATACTTTAATGGTTTTAAAATTAAAGCAGCATTAATAATGGAAGGTTATCAAGCAATCATGGCTATGTTAATGAGAAACCAGCGTGGGTTTAAAATTATGCTTCATACAGAAATCGTGCTGGACATACCTTTCACCAGTACTCATGTTTCTCCAAGTTCTAGTGATTCTTAGACTGATTTGAAAAATATAGTAAATTTTGTGTGTTGCAATATATCTATAACTAGCAGCCCGCTCCGGCTCCGCTCGGGTCTATAACAAAAATTTCAACGATATTTGAAGTTGTTTTATTTTTTAAACGAGTAAACACATTATTGGAGTTTTAGTAAGGATCCCTAATTTTTATCAAAAAAGATTATAGTTTATGTCACTCGGGAATATTGTAGCTTCCGAACAGTCAAAGAATTTTTCCAATCGGGTTAGTGGTTTCGGAGCCTATTCAATACAAACAAACAAAGAAATCTTTCCTCTTTATAATATTAGTATAGATAAAAGAACACTTATTGCGGCATAACTATAATAGTTAGAACATAGCGACACTTTGTAAATAATAATGTGCTCTACAAAGTCGTAGTACATTATTTTATTCTATCATCAATAGTTTTCGCAGGGCACGCGATGTAAAGAATATTTTAGGTAATTTTTTTACACCTTGGGTTTTTTTTTTATTGCCCTTGTAGGTAGACGAGCATACGACTCACCTGATGGTAAGTGGTCACCGTCGCTCATGGACGTCAGCAATGCCAGGGGCAGAGCCAAGCCGCTGCCTACCATAAATGGGTTAAATTATTAGTTTTAGCAAGGATCCCTACTATTTTCAAAAAAGTGTAAATAGCCTATGTCACTCGGGAATAGTGTAGCTTCCAAACAGTGAAAGAATTTTTCAAATCGATTCAGTAGTTTCGGAGCCTGTTCAATACAAACAAACAAACAAATCTTTAATCTTTATAATATTATATACTATAGAGAATTGGAGAATAGCAATCTTGTCATTTAAATTTATTCCCGTTTCATTTCTGTGGTATAAATGCATTTTGAATCGGTGGAATTAAATTAATTATTTTAAATGAATTATTAACGTGAAGTCAGCACGTAGCATGTAGTCCAGTCCGTTGACCTCGTACGTCAGAAGGGTTTTGTTCGTATTCCATTGCGTGTATTAAAATTTAACAAAAATATATTTATTTTTTTAACATGACTCTTAGAGCTATCGTGTTAGAATCCAATAGCACCATCACCGGTCTTCGTTTTTGGAACACGAGTATTTCACTTCGTTTTTAAACATGGAAAATAATCTTCTTAAGTCACTATGTCCTTTGTCTGGTTTGGGCCCTCGGCGCAAATACTAAATCCGCCGTAAAAAGGTAACTCTATCTCGCTTTTTAGAAATAAAAGTGAATATATAAAATGGAGGTAGAGCTGGTGGTAGAACCTCTTCTGAGTCCGCACCGATAGGTACCACCGCCCTGCCTATTTCGACCGTGAAGCAGTAATGCGTTTCGGTTCGAAGGGTGGGGCAGTAACTATACTTGAGACTTAGAGCTTATATCTCAAGGTGGGTGGCGCATTTACGTCGTAGATGTGTATGGGCTTCAGTAACCACTTAACACCAGATGGGCTGTGAGCCCGTCCACACAGCTAGCAATAAAAAAAAAAAATGTCCATTGGCGGATTTGGGCCCTCGGCGCAAATATTGAGTCTGCCGTAGAAAGGTAACTCTATCTCGCTTTTAGAAATAAAAGTGAATATATGAAATGGAGGTAGAATAAACAAAAAATAGTGAAATGTTTGCCGATTTTTGTTCGATGTTATCACACCGCAATTGAGCGATGTGAAGCGACGGAAATGAACAAGAACCTTCCAACCAGGGCTCTGAAACTGCGATACTTTAAGACAAATATTTTTTTGTATAGCACCTAGCGACATCTTGTAGCGGATGCCCCTAAACTTATATATTCTTAAGGTTAAGGCATTTAATTATTGTATAACTAATGACAGAAAATAAAAAAAAAAATAAATCATATAAGTCTTTATTCGTTATAGACAAATTTACTAAATATTTCATTAATAATAAAATATAGGAAAAGTAATATGTTACTGCCATCTACAGGAGCAATGAGCAAACTAATCGAAGCGAAGCCATCTAGTGGCCGACGCCCGTAAGCATTTTTGTTGGGTGCTTGAGTTGCTTATCTATAGCAAATTTATGTGTATTATCTATGCCTATTCCAACCAAAAATACCGGTTTCCTTGAATTCGGTCCAGTAGAGTCGAGACCGCGAGGAAAGTCATTCATGTCACGAAAACTTGATATCGAATGATCATAAAAAGACCAAGCTTATGAATTCCAATCAGTTGGTAATGGAAAATTTATATATTTTTTTTCCAATAGGACTTTGAAAATGTTTATTGTTAATGTGTTTCCTGATGGAAAATTTTGTGGAACTGTATTTATTAAGCGAACATCGCCCTATCTCGTTGTTCGTGTCAAAACTTAAACGTCCGATGTTGCATTTGGAGTATACTTGTGAAAAAATGGAATGCGTCGTGCTTACGGAAGGAATCCGTTCTCAAACCTGATTGCACGAAGTGAGGGTAATCTTAAAAATATAATCATTTGTTGCCCGCAATGAAACGCATATTAAGCTAAAGCCATGGAGTTAATAAGTACCTACAACTGGAGTGCTGTCTAATGCCGAGAAATCGGTCTCGAAAGAGAATACTTTTTGGTCGCGGTGTCCTTGTCTAATGTGGTGACCATATAAAATTTATTTATAGGACAAAATTATACGCATGCATCAGTTTTGAATTTACCTTAAGTAATTCTGTGTAGTCCTATGTAAATACAAAACACGTGCTTGNTAAGCTAGCAACACTGCTTTTTGTTTGTAAAATGTGCGAGAGGGACACCACCACTTAATAATCATTCTCTTTTCAGACCGTTTTTCCTTACATCTTTTGCTATTTAAAAATAAACTTTAAGCCATAGGGATAAAGTATATTTTTAGTTTTTATGTCAAACGAAGTAAGCACTCCAGTTAGAATAGTAACTCTATGGCTAAAGCTTAGTTAGCAGATTTCTGCTTTTAAGCGACTTATATCTATGCTTAGCGCAGCTAATGAGTATTGCCTTTTGTTTCTGCTATGGTCCGTAACAGAACTAAAAGAAAGGAAATGGGAATGAGGTACTCTTGCTTGAACGGAAATAGATGTTAAACTCAAATGCATGAGTTAAATAAAATCTTCTTTTGCTTGTTTTTATTTCACTACATGGTGTGTGTGTGTGTGTACGTGGCGCTGTATGACAACTTTTTCTACTCTAGTCGTCTGGACTCACAACATTCTCTCGCATATCCTCTTTCATGCAGTCTATATAATTATTTTCAGGATACATTAAGTTAAATTAAATGAACATACCCTCGTATTCCCTTGAGTTTTTAAATTACGTTTGTCACTCGGATTTTTACATACATTGCGTGCAAAAAGATAATAAATAGGATGAATGACAAAAAAAGTACAACATTTAGACATTGATATTGAAGACAGGTCCAATACATTAAGTATTTAGACGAGACTTTTTTTTTAATTATTATTTTTATATTATATTATTGAAGTATTACTGGTGGCCCGGAGGCCTTTCCAGTTTCACCAGGATAGGTGGGCGAGCAAGGCTCAGCCAGGAGGGGTGGGATTTGCTAACAGCTGCCCGAGTGCCTCCGAAGAAGACCTAACAACCCAAGAGTAGGTGTTTCGCGAATGAATCTAGTACCGAATCGGAATCGCGTCCCGCTGAAAAGATCCGGCGAGAAACTCAGCGGCATGGGTTAGGTTGCACGTCGAACTCTTTGCCGTAGTCGATTCGATTAGTACGGTTACCGGGATCCCTAAGCCTGCTCCTAGTGTTAGAGCTGATGGTATCTAATGCAAGAGCTATTGGATCTGATGGATCCGTAAGGATGTGTCTAGGACGACGACGGTGACTTCCTCCTGCGTGATTAGGATTCGGGGAATACTTTTTTCTCTAACAGTTTTTAACTGCTTTAGTAATTTTTTCTAAAAACGAAACTGCTCATTGGCAATGCAAAAAGGGAAACTCTACACGCGAGTCCAACAAAAACCCGGGCAAGTTTATACGAGAACGGACCATCAATAAATCGTGCATCAACTTGATGTTGTTAGGACGTTATTATGCAAGAGTTCGTACGTTGACCTGATCACAGGGAAATGCATGGACACTACCATTTAAAAATAATTTTCTTTGTGTAACACGTTACGCCGTGAGTTTTAGAATAATCGTTAGATAACAACTCATGATTAATGATTATGTTACAAGAAAATAAATAAAACTACTAGAAACCAAGGAAAATTTTGGATTGAAAAGAAAACAAAAAATTTTTTTTTTAACTTTCTCACAAAATGAAAACATTAATTATAAAAATTATAAACCAAAGAAATTAATTTCATAAAACGTTAACCGTCTAAAATACGCTACAGACAAAAATAATTTATTTTTTTTACGCCCCAAATACTATATGCGAAAAAAGAATTAGAATTACATTTGAATAATTTTACGTTATATTTTTCTCAAAACTTGTAGCGCGTTGAGCCTTGTGTTTGCAGTCCGAGAGTTTACAATTGCTTCAATAAAAATATTAACGTTATTCAAAAAAAAAATTTTTTCTTTTTTTATTGCTTACATGGATGGACGAGCTCACAGCCCACCTGGTGTTAAGTGGTTACTGGAGCCCGTAGACATCTACAAAGTAAATGCAACGTAATTATAATTTTGCGGGTTTGATTTTTATTACACGATGTTATTCCTTCACCGTGGAAGTCAATCGTAAACATTTGTTGAGTACGTATTTCGTTAGAAAAATTGGTACCGCCTGCGGGATTCGAACACCGGTGCATCGCTCAACACGAATGCACCGGACGTCTTATCCTTTAGGCCACGACGACTTAATCAAATCAAATCAAATCAATTTTTTTTTATTCAACATAAATGAAAGTACATACTTGTTGAACGTCAAAAAGAACTACCGCCAATTCACAAAAACTAGCCTCCGTCCTGAGAAGAACTGGCAAGAAACTCAGCGGACATGTCTTTTTTTTTATATTTAAGTTTTTTTTTTAATATTCATTTTTACAATAAGTTACTTAAAATAAGTAGTACCATGACAGCTCCATAGCTTTCCGCGAGAACAGAAGCCCTTCGCGTTGCTACGTAGACAGGAAACGCACACACGCAAGGCTTCGTTCTGTCACCCGTGATATCGATACTTAAACTTAATTACAATATTATTAATAAACAACTTAGAGGAAAATAATTCACATAATTAATTATTCATACGTTTAGAAATATTTGGTCTTCAGTGCTTTTTTGTTTTTAATTAAATTCTATTTCTAAATACGACCTTCTTTCAGACAGCATTTAATTTAAAGATATCAGAGATATATAGCAGGAGTCTAGTATTTTTTTCCTACTTAAGCTAATAGCCTTGGGAGACTATATCAGCGTTACCCTAGCGTGGAGCTCAACCCGGAGGTGTTGCTAACACTGACCCTAGCAAGAGCAGTGCTTCGCAGAATCTACCACCGGATCGGAAACGCGACCCACTGAGAAGATCCGGCGAGTAACTCAGTGGGTTGTGTCTAAGGGCTAATTTACTCGTCGAGCCCTTGGTCGCAAGCGACGGGTTCGGCGAGGACGGTGACCGGTGCTTGAGGTACTTGACAATACTGTTAATGGATCGGGAGGATGGGTAATGAAGTGTTTTGGGTGACGTCCACTGTGTGACCATTCGGTCCACAGGATCGGGTATGTAATTTCCGGGAGTCTAGTAGGTAAACCTATATGGCTTTATTTGGTATTGCAGACCTCTGTTTACGCACCATGAAGCAAATATGTGTGAGTGCACGAATAAGAGACTTCAATCTATATATTAATACGTGAAGCAAAAATTTTGTATCCCTTTTTACGAAAATTGCGCGGACGGAGGAGTATGAAATTTTCCACACTTATAGAGAATATATAGAAGAAGTGCACAATGCTAATATTTTTTTAAACAATGCATAAAGGATACATTAAATCAATAAAGAAAACATTACACACACTACATACCATGTATTTGAACGCACACACGCATGCATACTATTTACTGTCAAACTTTTGTTCTTGACGTCTGTGGTCAAATTGAGAATAGATTAAATATTGTTGGTCTTTATTAATATTTTTTTATAGTGTAGCCTTGGCGAAATTTGTAATTATAGAAGTATAAAATACAATCATAATAGTGTACAAACTTACAATTCCAATTATAGTCGAATTTCGACTACTGCGGGACCTCTAGTAACTATAAACACGCAATATTCCCCTTGAAACAACATAAAAGAATAATGATTCGGCGTTCATTGGGCAAGTCGTTACGAAAATCCATTGTTTTCAAATAAATTGTTTCGTACAGCTTCGTGTGCGTTGATCTCGAAATGAGAACGATTTTAGGCCTCCAAAATTCGGTCACGTGTACCGGACACGGTGGGATCGTGCACCGGTTCCCGGTCGTGCGCGGTGTTCCACAGGGGTCGGTGCTCGGCCCTCTTTTGTGGAATATCGGGTATGACTGGGTGCTGAGGGGTGCCCTCCTCCCGGGCCTGAGCGTAATCTGTTACGCAGACGACACGTTGGTCGTGGCCCGGGGGGGGAGTTTTGCTGAGTCTGCCCGTCTTGCTACGGCTGGGGTGGCGCATGTCGTCGGCAAAATCAGGAGATTGGGCCTCGACGTGGCGCTCAGTAAATCCGAGGCCATGTGGTTCCACAGGCCCCGGAGAGTGCCACCTGTCGATGCCCATATCGTGGTTGGAGGCGTCCGTATCGGGGTCGGGGTGCAGTTGAAGTACCTCGGCCTCATTCTAGACAGTCGTTGGACCTTCCGTGCTCACTTTCAGAATCTGGTCCCTCGTTTGTTGGGGGTGGCCGGCGCGTTAAGCCGGCTCCTTCCCAATGTTGGGGGGCCTGACCAGGTGACGCGCCGTCTCTATACAGGGGTGGTGCGATCAATGGCCCTATACGGGGCGCCCGTGTGGGGCCAGTCCCTGGCCGTGGGGGTAGCGAAGCTGCTGCAACGGCCGCAACGCACCATCGCGGTCAGGGTCATCCGTGGTTATCGCACCATCTCTTTCGAGGCGGCGTGTGTACTGGCTGGGACGCCGCCTTGGGTCCTGGAGGCGGAGGCGCTCGCTGCTGACTATCAGTGGCGGGCTGACCTTCGTGTACGGGGCGTGGCGCGTCCCAGCCCCAGTGTGGTCAGAGCGCGGAGGGCCCAATCTCGGCGGTCCGTACTGGAGTCATGGTCTAGACGGCTGGCCGATCCTTCGGCTGGTCGTAGGACCGTCGAGGCGATTCGCCCGGTTCTTGTGAACTGGGTGAATCGTGACAGAGGACGCCTCACTTTCCGGCTCACGCAGGTGCTCACTGGGCATGGTTGCTTCGGTGAGTTCCTGCACCGGATCGGAGCCGAGCCGACGGCAGAGTGCCACCATTGTGGTTGCGACTTGGACACGGCGGAGCACACGCTCGTCGCCTGCCCCGCATGGGAGGGGTGGCGCCGTGTCCTCGTCGCAAAAATAGGAAACGACTTGTCGTTGCCGAGTGTTGTGGCATCGATGCTCGGTGACGACGAGTCGTGGAAGGCGATGCTCGACTTCTGCGAGTGCACCATCTCGCAGAAGGAGGCGGCGGGGCGCGTGAGAGACGCACAGTCCCGCCGCCGTCGAGCGGGGGCCAGGGAGGCGGATATCGCCCAAGCCCTGGCCCTCTAAGTGTTTCGGGTCCCCTCACATGTCGGCCTGGGGACCGGCGAAGGGGGCCTAAGAAGACGACGTGCAAGCTGCTCTGCACGCGTTTTATGCATGAGCATCCGGTTGATGGAAGGCCGGCTATCCTCAACCCACGCTGGTTCTGACCCAGCGGGGTATTCCGTAGGATAGACCATTCTAACCGGCGCCATCTAGGCGGGCTTCGGATAGCCTACCGACCGAGAGGGCTGGTGGTCGTGGCGCCGACGACCGCCAGTCCGGCGTCCCGAGGGGGAGGGTGATGGGAGAGATGTGCTCCGCACTAAACGCTTCACTTTCCCCCCCTTTGCCTTTTCATGAGTTTTGTCTCATGCGAGGTTTGGACGTTGGTTGTTGAGAGACAGGAGGTTTTAGTCGGTTCGACTCCGACATGCCCCGCCCTCCATCCCCAGTGAAGGGCGGAAGTCCGGCGATTTCCTCCTGACAAAAAAAAAAAAAAAAAGGCCTCCAAAATAAGTGAGTTTTGGGTTATTGGTTTATTCTTGAAAAACAATTATTCAATTTAAATTAGTACAGACTTATTTATTCTCTTCAGTTACACAAATACACAGCAATTTATTCTATACAGTAAGCTGTCGTAAGACATTAAACCGTAGTTTTGACAAAAACAATTTCGGCGGTGCATGCACAATGTTTTTTTTTTATTGCCCTTGTAGGCAGACGAGCATACGGCCCACCTGATGGTGATTGGTTACCGTCGCCCATGGACTTCAGCAATGCCAGAGGCAGAGCCAAGCCGCTGCCTACCGCTTAATACTCTCCACAAGCCTCTTTTAAAGAAGGACATGTCATAGCGCTCGGGAAACACCGTGGAGGGGAGCTCATTCCATAGCCGGATGGTACGTGGCAAAAAAGACCTCTGGAAACGCGCTATCGATGACCGCAGTGGCTCCAGGTAGTATGCATGAACTCTACTCCGGTGGCGGGCGGTGCGATGGTAAAAACGAGATGCCGGTATCATCTCGAACAATTCCTCAATGTCCATTGACATGTCCATATCAATTAATCTACAGTAGATCTAGTAGATCTTGAGGCACTCTTCTTCTGAGTCTTCTTGTAGTCATTTGGTTGTCCATTAAATGCTTAGCAAGGTTATTCGGATGGGCTTCCAATCTTGCACAATAGGCTTTAGCTCGATGGATTACTTCATCTTTGACTTTTCTTGACGTTTTCCTTCTACTTTTGTCAGTCAACAAGTCTCCGACTTGACTTGCATCACGACCCACGAAGCCGGAGCTCATGCGACCTTATAGAAAACATTACAATAGAACGCGCAAGGCTAAATCCACTTCCGATGGTAGAGGATGCATCAGTTTTGCAATAATAACTTGTGATTGCGAAATATTTGGTGAACGCTAGCGGTTACCTGCCCACGGCTAAATGAAAGGTGGAATTATGAGTTTACTAGCTGTACCCGTCCGCTTCGCTGGGCATTTAAAATTAACATTATTATTTCTCAACCCCACAAAGATTCTCATCATTAACGTCCTCGCAACTGGTGTAGGGAGTCTAACACTCATATAAATATTAGCCTATCCATTAATTACACGTATTTTCTACATGGATCCCAAGTTTCAAGTCAATCGGATGCACGGTTCAGTAGTTATAACGGAACATCCGTAAAAACCACTGTAGATTTATATATGAGTGTAGATTCATTCAGGTATACGGGTTGAACTAGGTAGGTGAGTGCACAGCTCATAATCCGACAGTGGGTATCTATATATTAATATGTGAAGCAAAAACATTGTACCCCTTTTTACGAAAATTGCGCCGAAGGAGGTGTATGACATTTCCCACACTTATAGTTAGTTAGTATAGAGAAGGAGTGCAGAATGCTACTATTTTTTTTAAATAATGCATAAAATATACATTAAATCATTTTTTTTCCTACCTAAGCTGATAGCCTTTACAGGCTATATCAGCGTCGCCTTAACTAGTAGGTGAGCTCACGGGTCTCAAACCTAATGACGTTGCTAACACGAACCCTATAAAGAGCCGTGCTTCGCAGAATCTACCACCGGATCGGAAACGCGACCCACTGAGAAGATCCGGCGAGAAACTCAGTGCGCTGTGTCTGAGGGTAAATCAATAAGAAAAAACATTACACACCCTACCATGTATTTGATACACACACGCATATATACTATTTTGTTTATTGTCAAAGTCTGTGGTCAAGTTGAGAATAATAGATTAATATTGATTTCCCTAATTTATTTGTCTATATTGTAGCCTTAGCGAAATCTCTGATTATAGAAGTAAAGTCTTCGACAGTAGAACCATAATAATGATCAAACTCATAATTTAAATAAAAAATTATAGTCGAATTTCGACTACCGGCTACCATTAGTAGGTATAACAACGCCCGCTGCGGCAATGCTTGGTACGTTTGGATGTCTATTACACAATCACCTTAAACGAGTCAATGGATTTCAATGAAAGTTGTTGATAACATTGTTTAACGCACCCAAGATTTTATTTTTATTGTTTCGATGGGTGGACGAGCTCACAGCCCACCGGGTGTTAAGTGGTTACTGGAGCCCGTAGACATCTACAACGTAAATGTGCCACCCACCTTGAGATATAAGTTCTAAGGTCTCAAGTATAGTTACAACAGCTGCCCCACTCTTCAAACCGAAACGCATTAGTGCTTCACTGCAGAAATAGGCAGGGTGGTGGTACCTACCCGTGCGGACTCAGAAGAGGTCCTACCACCAGTACTTACGCAAATTATAATTTTCCGGGTTTGATTTTTACTACACTATAGTATAGCTGCTATAGTACAGACTATACTAACTTAAATGATAACTAAGTTGGCGCGCGCGTTCACTTTCTCGAAATACCTCGAGAACTCGCGCCATTTCCCTTCTTAAAGCTCTATTCAGTTTCGCCTCTCCCCTCAAAAAAGAAGAACAGCTTCCGACGTTTTATCTCTTGAATCTCGTCTATAAGACCAGTGCTCAGTTTTGATTGAGATCTGATCAGAGAGAGCAGTTGCGTTTATTACGTAAATTGTTACATCAACGCAGTCATATTCGATCAACTGTGTCTAGTTTTCCGGTCGAATTATGACCTAGTTGAGACCTGGCGTGGTGCTGGCTCCCCTGAATAAAATCCAGTCACAAAAATAAAGGTTTAAATAGTCCACGTTGGCTGACATTTTTTTTTATTGTTTAGATGGGTGGACGAGCTCACAGCCCACCTGATGTTAAGTGGTTACTGGAGCCCATAGACATCTACAACGTAAATGCGCCACCCACCTTGAGATATAAGTTGTAAGGTCTCAGTATAGTTACAACGGCTGCCCCACCCTTCGAACCGAAACGCATTACTGCTTCACGGCAGAAGTAGGCAGGGCGGTGGTACCTACCCGCGCGGACTCACAACAGGTCCTACCACCAGTAATTACGCAAATTATAATTTTGCGGGTTTCACTTTTATTACACGATGTTATTCCTTCACCGTGGAAATAAATCGTGAACATTTGTTGAGTACGTATTTCATTAGAAAAATTGGTACCCGCCCTGCGGGATTCGAACACCGGTGCATCGCTTTAACACGAATGCACCGGACGTCTTATCTTTTAGGCCACGACGACTTCAATGTAACCAGGTTGCATGCTATACGTTGATTCTTCAAGCTCATACGTGAGCATTAGTTGTGCCACGGCACCAGTAAGACCCTCCATCACCAGTATCCGGTCTATTTCTGTGATGAAGCGACCGGGCGTTCCGGTAAAAAATAAATAGAATTTTTTAATTAGAATCCAAACTAATATAAGATATTTGACAGATGCCTGAATCTCGGTAACGACATTTTCAAGATAAGCTTACATATAATTAGTCAGGTCATAAATTCTGTCACATGTTTAATGTAAAATAATTGAAACAAGTTTATTCATTATGTAACCATTCATATACCAAAATGAACTTAACAAAACATAGATTCTTACGACACTAAAGTTTATTCAAAATGACCTCCGTGATTTTGAATACAGGCCTTCAATCTGCGCGGCCAGTCGTCTATCGCAGCACGAACGAGGTCCATGTCAATATCGGCGGCTGCCTTAATCAAGGATGTCTTGAGTGACTCCAAATTGGGATGAGGCTTTGAGCACGCCTTTTCCTCCAAGTGTTGCCATATCTTGTAATCTAACGGATTCAAATCTGGACTGGAGGAGGGCCAGTCTTCGTGCCGGATGAAGTCGATTTCACGCGCCGCCAGCCAGTCTTGTGTGCTCTTCGCTCTATGAGCTGGCGCCGAATCTTGTTGGAATACCCAGTGCCTGTTATTGAACATGGTATGAGAAACAGGTTCCACAAGGTTCGTCAGGACTGTATTTTGATACACAACTGCATTCGTTTTTACACCTTTCTCACAAAAATGTACCTCTGTTAAGCCCCAATAAGAAACTGCCAACCATACCATGAGCGAGGATGGAAAATGACCTCGTTGGACACACGGAATACGGTTGCTCGCTTCTTCACTACTGTGTGCGTACACCTTATCATTTTGTTTGTTGTAGCTCTATTCTACGGTAAAAAAAATTTCATCCGAAAAAAGAATTTCCCGATATTTTTTTCCCGCGTACCGCTTCAACAAAGCGCGGTATCTCTTCAGTCTCAGGTCCATTAGACGAGCATTCAAACGATGTCCTATTTTTCTTCGATATGCCCGAAGCCCTAAGTCTTCATTTAACACCCTTTTTACCGTGGTTCTGCTTAACCCCATCTGAAGGGCCAACAGTTTCTGCTTACGTTTGGGATTTCTTTGAATTCGCGCCTTCACATCTTTTATCACTGCTGGAGTCCTAACAGACTGAGGGCGACCACTTCTTGACCTGTTATCTACACTAGAGTCTTCATTGTATCGTTTGATGGTACGATAAACGAATCTTTTGGTTATATTCAAATTTTTCAGTATGTTAAAAATTTGAATTGGCGCGTAACCGCAACGATGCAACGCAATAACTGCAACACGGTCTTCTTTAAGCGTCCACTCCATATTTAAAAATGAGTAAAATTCTAAAAGGTTATACATTTTTATTTTCATGAACAATTCGAAATTCGAATTAAATAAACTTTTTTGTGGCCAGCATTCTAAAATAAAAGTTTTTACTGTGTGACAATACTTATGACCTGACTAGGTATAGAAGAGCTGAACAACATTCGAACCGTCGGTCTACCGAGGAATATCACCCGCTCGGTGGAAAATCTTCCCTCCGTCGTCATATCTCCACAACATTTATTGGCAATACTTGAGATACGGTTTTAATCATTTTACTCCCCTATTACAGTGGCTCAGTGTCCCTAAAAAGATCTTGGATTCGAACATGAGCGGCTGGCTCTTCGCTAGTTCATGCCACCCTTGGATTCCAAGGGTTGCGAGACCTTAACTAAATTCATCGGGCGGTATCTTTGCTGAGACCTGTCAACCCTCACCAATCGTCGTCGTGGCCTAAAGGATAAGAGGTACGGTGCATTCGTATCTAGCGATGCACCGGTGTTCGAATCCCGCAGACGGGTACCAATTTTTCTAATGAAATACGTACTTAACAAATGTTCACGATCGACTTCCACGGTGAAGGAATAACATCGTGTAATAAAAAAATCAAACCCGCAAAATTATAATTTGCGTAATTACTTGTGGTAGGACCTCTTGTGCGTCCGCACGGGCAGGTACCACCACCCGCCTATTTCCGCCGTGAAGCAGTAATGTGTTACGGCTTGAAGGGCGGAACAGCCGTTGTAACTATACTGAGACCTTAGAACTTATATATCAAGGGGGGTGGCGCATTTACGTTGTAAATGTCTATGGGCTCCAGTAACCACTTAGCCACCAGGGTACACCAGCCCACCACTTAATAACCAGGTGGGCTGTAAGCTCGTCAACCCATCTAAGCAATAAAAAAAAAGATGTACTCTACATCGATACCTCATCTTCCCGAAGATCGAATTAGCGCAATCGAGAGAGCACTATTCTATTATCATCGAATCACCCTTGAGACGTTAAGAGCACGAACACAAAAACTATTATACTCTTACGTTGCCAATTAAGAAAATTCACTTTAAGTTACTAGAATTGTATAACTGTTTTTTAATAGAAAAGCGACCAATAAATCGAACTGAACGTGGAAGTACCGATCTGTAACAGCACCTTTGGTTAATTGGCTAGGGATGTGCCGTTTTTGTTTTTTTTTATCGATAACAAAAACGAAGGTCATAACTATTATATAGTTACAACTTAATCCTTTTGTTTAATTAATTGTACTTTATGGAATTTATTCATCATCAACAGCCCACAGTTGTCCGTCATCGCACCACCACCATCCGTGGTGTGGATTGGGAGAGGCCTATGGAATTTATTAAAAAACATTATTTTTAAACAGAGTTTTTGTTTTTTTTTCATTGCTTCGATGTGTGGATGATATCACGGCCCACCTGGTTTTAAGTGATTACCGGAGCCCATAGACATCTACAACGTAAATGCCGCCACCCACCTTGAGATATGAGTTCTAAGTCTCATATAGTACAATTACAAGAGCAAGAGCAAGAGCAAGAGAGGTCGCTTAATTTGAAATTCGAAGACAGGCGATGTGTGGAACTTTAAAGCTTAAATTGAAAGTTCCGAAAATATAAACCAGCCCTAGCCATCTGAGGACTAAGTTTAGGAAGCGAATAAACTTTTGCGAGAATGTTGAGGTGTCGAATTCCCTTAGTTCATACACATGTTTATTGGAAAAGGACATTCGGCATTCCTTGCCGATGATTCACAAAACATCGATTAATATTTCGCATTACTGTTCGCTTTGTATGCACGAATAAACATCTAATTTATTCACAAAATGTTTGACGACAACACCAGACCTCACTGTGAAAACAATACTTTTTCATAAACCAAATAGTAATGACCCACACGTCTTTTTAGTCGTTTGCATTCTCGGCAGAGTGGTCGTGGTCAACAGCTCGTGTGCCGCAGTCCTTCTTTCTTTGCACTCTTTGACGGCACATTTCACACGTCCTTACGGATCCATCGGATCCAATAACTCGTGTATTAGACGCCTTCAGCTCTAACGCTAGTAGCAGGCTTAGGGACCCCGGTAACTCAGCGGTACTCGTCGAACTCAGCTTCAACGTCCAACCTAACCCATGCATCAGCCCGTTGAGTTTCTCGGCGGATCTTCTCAACGGGTCGCGATTCCGATTTGGTAATAGATTCATTCGCGAAGCAGAGCCTCTTAAGTTGTTAGGTCTCCTTTGGAGGCGCTCGGGTAGCTATTAGCAAATCCCACCCCTCCTGGCTGAGACCTTGCTCGCCCGCCTGTCCTTGTTAAGCTGGGAAGGCCTCTGGGCCACCGTAATCCTTCGTTCATAAAATAGGGAACTTTTAAAGCTGCCATTATTTGATCCTGCCTGCCTTTATCTTCTGCGTAGTTTTGTACCCTCAATCGTGCCTTGCACTTATATAGTAGACACTTTAAACTTTAACTTAAATGTAACGAAAAATAAACAATCGATATGAGTTTTTCATCTCTACAGCTCCCATGAGTCGACTATCGACCGACGCCCGGCCAACATAACGGTCTGATCGCTTCGCTAAGCGAAATATCTCCGATTGATAACCGACTATAGAACGCGAGGCGGAAATAATGTTTATAATTTTATTTATAAGAATAATGTCCAAATTTTAAGTTTTTTGTGGCGTGACGGGCCAAGCGATGCGACTAGTCTAGTTTCATATGTCGTAGTTCGGGACTATGTGGTAAAAATAATATCACCAAATTAAAAACCTAAACCACGCAAACATAGAAAGGAACATAATGAAATACAAAATAAACGAATGAACTATACAAGATTAGACCGTAAAAAGTAGCCTTTATTGTTTGTATATGTTTGTGCATTTTATGTTTCGATGTACCCACCATTATTTTCTCTACACCTTGAGAGAACGCCTTAAGTGTTAAATCTACCAAGGAATACATTAAGTGTAATAATAAAACATAAAAACCGCTTGTAAACATGTGTTCGTTTCCAAGGGAGGGTAGGTAGTTATCAAACAAATACTGGTCTGTACTGGGTTAGTTAGTTCAGAAAACCGATAGAGAGGTAAGCACACTGTCAAGGTTGTACATTTGAGAGCTAATGCCAACGCAATACAAATATTCACAATTCAGCCCACTGAGTTTCTCGCCGGATCTTCTCAGTGGGTCGCGTTTCCGATCCGGTGGTAGATTCTGCGAAGCACTGCTCTTGCTAGGGTCAGTGTTAGCAACTCTCCGGTTGAGCCCCGCGAGCTCACCTACAAACGTTAGGGTGAAGCTGAAATAGCCTCTCAAGGCTATCAGCATAGGCAGGAAAAAAAAAAAAAAAAATTCACAATTCAACGTGACGTCACAAGAATGATGCTGAAGTCAGGTCGACGTCATTTAGTCCGGAACGGTCTTCCGTTGTAGTTCTGCGAAGAGCAGGACTTGTGCAGAAGATAGATCCTCCTGAAGAAAGAATCGGACATTGTTAAACAGTGACTTAGTGTTGCTAAGCGTTTCACATACATGAATAAGTTGTTTGGCGTGTTATGCGCCATTTTGAGAAGGCGGCACGACATGAGAACCCTCTCATCGTAGCCGCTGGAAATTACATACCCGACCCAGTAGACCGAATGGTAAACCGTCGACGTCGCCCAAAGCACGTCATTACGGATCCTCCTGATCCATTAACGATGCTTTTAGGCACCACAAGCACCGGTCACCGTCCTCGTCGAACCCGTCGCTTGCGACGAAGGGCTCGACGAGCGAACTAACCCATAGACACAGCCCACTGAGTTTCTCGCCGGATCTTCTCAGTGGGTCGCGTTTCCGATCCGGTGATAGATTCTGCGAAGCACTGCTCTTGCTAGGGTCAGTGTTAGCAACTCTCCGGTTGAGCCCCGCGAGCTCACCTACAAACGTTAGGGCGAAGCTGAAATAGCCTCTCAAGGCTATCAGCATAGGTAGGAAAAAAAAAGGCGTGTTATTTAAACGAAACCGAGCACGCATTGGAAAGTGTCACGAAGCGTGCGTACAAACGGCAAATCATTACAAACAACGATTAGGTAACGATCGAGAAACATTCTTTGAATGTATTCATGAGAAAACTAGTAGGTATTCAATATTACTTTTACGGTGCGATCTCGCGTTTATTATTTTGTTTATACAAATTTTTTTTCACTTCTCTATATTCTCTGCCTAGTCGTTGGTAAACTAAAGGACTATTCCAATTTCGCGCAGAATACTAGGTGAACTCACGGGCCTCAATCTGAGAGAATTTGCCAGCACTAGCCCTAGCAAGGGCAGTGCTTCGTAGAATCTACTACCGGATCCGAATCGCGACCTACTGAGAAAATCCGGCAAGAAACTCAGTGGTTTTTTTGTCGTTTCGAACAATTTACAATTCCCCTGATCGCGGACGACAATTATTCGTGGACATTTGAATATTGTGCTAACCACCGGCCTGATCTGGAGCTATCTTAGGGAGCAACCGCAAGACAGGGTCAAGTGGAGGCAACTTGTGAGGGCCCTACGTACCAGACTACTAACGTATAAATTAGAATACCGTGGTCACGGATAAGTCGTCGGAATAGTGGCTTTAATTATGTCTGCGTCTCGGGAAAACTGGAAAATATACTATCTTTAGTAGATTATAAGGTTCAGAATGCTGTATTTTGTCCTCTATCTATTCGCCAGTGACTCACTTCTGAAGTTCAGACAATATAGAAATCTGACGAGGAACTTGAAGAATATCGCTTCAACTAATGGGGGGTATATTTCTGTACAAATTAATTCATGGAATAACCGACACACCTAATCTATTAACCCAGATAAAAATATCAGCCCCTAAGTACCTACCAAGAAGAAATATAAGCCGTTTATAAGAAAGCCTGCTCGTTCGAATTTAGGTGCTTACTTCTCCCTTAAACAGAATCCTTTGGGACTACAATAATGTCCACGGTAGCACGGTCTCCGTCAATGTTCCTTCGGAGTTGTCCGATTGCGCTGAACTTATTTTAAGTGAAATAGATGTTTTTTCTGATTGTCTCACTACTTACAGGAAAAATCTGTCGCGGATCATCTCCCAATTAAATTAATCTTAAGCAATGAATGAAATGTATTCAAATCTTAGCTGTATATTTTTTTTTTTTTTTTGATGTTAATGCACTGTCGATTGCACCTATAATTGAGGTGACATCTGCCATGAACTTTTGTCAATTTGTCAATGTTTTGTATTGATGATCACTTTGTTGGTGCAACTTAATAAATAAATAAATAAACACCCCAACCAAATGCGAAGCCAGATCGCAGCAGAGTCAACGACCACTACGCCTCTCGGATTGCCAGTAACACCGGCAATAAGCACCAGCATTTATTCCACGAGCACAGTATTATTACCTGATTTGAACGCATGACGCGTCCGTCAATCATCGTCACATTCGCATGCAGCTAAGCAGAGAGAAACTCACCACTGCGCTCGGAGAACTTGTAATTAACTCATCGACAGGACAGCGTAACAGACAAGCATGTACATTGGTAATACAAAACGGCGTACGGGTTCTACTATTTTCACTTGAATCATGTATTTATAATGGCGACGGACATGTTTTAATGTTGATTGAATACAAGCTCGAACAGAATCTGTTTGGGTTTAATATTGATTTAGTTAACAGTTTTACTGGTGGTAGGACATCTTGTGAGCCCGCACGGGTAGGTACCACCACCCCGCTTGTCCGTAGATTTAACATTATATCCGATGATACGCTGAAGACACGTCTACAGGCAGAGCAGGGCTTTCATAAGGCTGGAGGATTCCGTGGAGTTTATAGAGGTAAATCCAAATAATACCCACCTAAAGAAGAAGAAGTATAAATAAGATAGTTGTTCTATGTAATATTGCTTTATTTTACTGATGTCTATAAGATGTCCAGTTATAAATCAATAGCATGCACCCTTGGTTCCCTTACCCAAATGTACTGATGGTAGGATGTTTTGTGAGTCTGCATGGGTATGTACCAGCACCCTGCCTATTTCTACCATGAAGCAGTAATGCGTTTCGATTTGAAAGGCAGCCGTTGGAACTATACTGAGATCTTAGAACTCGTATCTCAAGGTGGGTGGCGCGTTTACCTTGTAGATATCTATTGGCTCCAGTAACCACTTAACACCAGGTGGGCTGTGAGCTCGTCCACCCATCTAAGCAATAAAAAAGCGACTCTAAAGAATCGAAGGTACTCGATCGGGCTGTATTCTTTATGTGCGCTCAGAGAAACAATCTAAATATACTGTTTTCGTTGTGGTAATAACTAGTTTAAAACTACCCTCGGATTACGCAACGAAGCGGACATGAATTATCAATAAAAACGCAATGAAACTCACCGAACAAGTTCTACAGGACTCCGTATTTTTATCTCGGAACGAGAATACTTAGCTGCGTTTGAATAAGTATTTCCGACAATCATCGGTTCTGCAATATCAAGCTTTTATTTTATGAATTACTCAAACTTCAATTTTTTGACGTTAGGCCGCTGCTTGGCTCTGGCATTGCTGATGTCTAGGGGCGACGGTAACAACTCACCATCAAGTGGGCAATAGTTTTGGTGGGCCTTCAGAGACGATAACAGTTTCCCTTATGTTTTTATATAATTATTTTGTTACTCTCTTTTGTTGCACAATTGAGTGGCATATTCACTATATAGGTGAATAATCTCCTTAAATAAAGATAAAAAAAAGTAAAAAAAAATAAAAAAATAAAAAAACACCCTTAAAGTTAGAGCTATCCACAAAATATTGAGATGGTTTTTGAAGACAATAATTACATAAGATAAACGCTTACGATTTCGACTACCAGTCCCAAAATGAAGTAATCCGGAAGCTTTATTTATTTATTTCAAAACATAATTGTCACAGGGAACCGGATTTATAAATCCTAACTGATTTTTAAACTACTTTTTTTTTCATTAAGGCAAACTGTCTCAGTCCAATTCTTCAATTAGGCTTCGCAAGTTCGGCTCCCTTGAACAAATATATTTAGATTATACTAGTGGTCCCGCAGTAGTCGAACTTCGACTATAATTAATTGAAATTATAAGTTTGAACATTATTATGGTTCTACTGTCAAAGACTATTATACTTTTATAATTACAGATTTCGCCAAGACTACACTTTAGACAAATATTAACAAAGACAAAAAATATTTAATCTACTCTCAATTTGACCATAGACTTTATGCAATAAGAAAAGTTTGACAATAAACAAATAGTATGCATGCGTATGTGTGTCAAATACATGGTAGTGTGTGTAATGTTTTCTTTATTGATTTAATGTATCTTTTATGCATTATTTAATAAAAATATTAGCATTGTGCACTCCTTCTCTATATTCTCTATAAGTGTGGGAAATTTCATATTTCTCCGTCCGCGCAATTTTTCTAAAAAGGGGTACAAAGTTTTTGTTTCACGTATTAATATGTAGATTAAGATAAATTGTATGTGTTCTTCCTTATAGTTATGTTTCGATGTGGTTGTCGAAGTCGTAAGCGTCTAGTTTAAAAAATTATCAAGTAATTTTATCTTCAACAATCATTTCGGTATAAGCACGAGATTTTATTGAGACTTTTGATAAATATCCAATGGCCATATCGCCAACTTCGACATTAAACCGTTAATAATACGAAGAAACATTTTTTTTTTCCTATCTCTGCTGATAACCTTGAGAGGCTATGTCAGCTTACCCTAGCGTGTGTAGGTGAGCTCACAGCGCTCAAACCGGAGAGTTGCTAACACTGACCCTAGGAAGAGCAGTGCTTCGCAGAATCTACCACCGGATCGGAAACGCGACCCACTGAGAAGATCCGGCGAGAAACTCAGTGGGCTGTGTCTGTGGGTTAATTCGCTCGTCGAGCCCTTCGTCGCGAGCGACGGGTTCGACGAGGACGGTGACCGGTGCTTGTAGTGCCTAAAAAGAAATGTTGCGATTTCAACATATATTTTTTTTTGTAAATATAGACAACTTTAAGAAAACTAATTTAAATATTTTTTTATACACAATACTTATCCACTCTAATTATTTTTTAATAATTAATAAAGTTTCCGCTATTCAATTTACTTGAAGTCGTCAGTGACAAAGAAAGTGGAATTGTTGCTTCAATAATTTTTTTTATCAGTGACATTTTATCTACGAACCAAGGATAATAACTAAAAACATAATTCTCCTGCCCTTCTCCCAGTCACCTGGGGTCGGCGTAACATGTTTTCTCCTTCCATACTCCTCTATCATATACCATTTCTTCGCTCACTCCCTTCTTACATATATCATCTATCACGCAATCCATCCATTTCTTCTTAGGTCTACCTCTTCCTCTACCTAAAAATATGTTCTATTTCCTACCTATTTACTGGTAGTCTAAGCGGCTATCCCAGCTAAGCATGGTCGGTATTCACGGGCTCAACCTGAGAGAATTTGCTAACACTAGCAGTGCTTCGCAGGATCTAAAAATGAAATCCGAAAAATTATAATTTGCGTAATTACTGATGGTAGGACCGCTTGTGATTCCACACGGGTAGGTACCACCACCCTGCCTATTTCTGCCGTGAAGCAGTAATGCGTTTCGGTTTGAAAGGTGGGGCAGCCGTTGTCACCATACTGAGACCTTAGAACTCGTATCTCAAGGTGGGTGGTGCATTTACGTTGTAGATGTCTATGGGCTCCAGTAACCACTTAAGGCCAGGTGGGCTATGAGCTTGTCCACCCAACTAAGCAATAAAAAATATATATAATTTTAATCTAATTTTATACATAACACATAAAAACATCTAGTCCGAAAAAACACGTATTAATTTTAATTATATGAATATATCAGCACTTAATTGTAATTAAGTTGTCGTTTGGGTATGCTTATCTTATCATCAATGAGAACATATTATGACGGATCGACTTAAGCATTTGGGAGTTGTCTACTTTTACTTTACTTTCACACTTTATTCATTCGACGCATTAAGGCGGGACAGTACCGCCACCTCGCCCTTTTCTGCCGCGAACGAGTCTGGCATTCCGATGTAAAGGGAGGAACGTTCAGAAGTCGTCGTGGCCTAAAGGATAAGACGTCCGGTGCATTCGTGTCGAGCGATGCACCGGTGTTCGAATCCCGCAGGCGGGTACCAATTTTTTTAATGAAAGTGTAATATAAATCAAACCCGCAAAATTATAATTCGCGTAATTACTGGTGGCAGAACCTCTTCTGAGTCCGCACGGGTAGGTACCACCACCCTGCCTATTTCAGCCGTGAAGCAGTAATGCGTTTCGGTTTGAAGGGTGGGGCAGCCGTTGTAACTAAATTTCAGACCTTAGAACTTATATCTCGAAGTGGGTGGCAACATTTACGATGTAGATGTCTATGGGCTCCGGTAACCACTTAACACCAGGTGGGCCGTGAGCTCGTCCACACATCTAAGCAATAAATAAAAAAAGAACTGTTTTGAAGTTTCCGAAGATGCACTATTTTTATTTACACGATATTTATTACTCCATCATAGTGAAAATAGTTCATGAATCCTTTAACATTAACTACGAATTTGTTACCTCACTTGAACCATTCTCTGTCTAACCTCTGTTACGTTCATAACTATTACAATTAATTAATTATTAATCACTTCGCTTCGAACATTCATGTATTACTCGTATAGAATAAATAATTATAGCATTATGTTAATCAGAATTCTGACACAGGTTATTTAAGTTTTAAAATGTGACACTCATAATTAACACAGAACCATTTTATGTAATCATTTCCTATATAAATATATTATTATTATTATTTTTTATTGCCCTTGTAGGCAGACCAGCATACGGCCCACCTGATGGTGAGTGGTTACCGTCGCCCATGGACTTCAGCAATGCCAGGGGCAGAGCTAAGCCGCTGCCTACCGCTTAATACTCTCCACATGCCTCTTTTAAAGAAGGACATGTCATAGCGCTCGGGAAACACCGTGGAGGGGAGCTCATTCCATAGCCGGATGGTGCGTGGCAAAAAATATCTCTGGAAACGCACTGGGGATTAACGCAGCGGTTCCAGATGATATGGATGAACTCTGCTCCGATGGCGGGAGGTGCGATGATAAAAAGGAGATGAGGGGATCATCTCAAACAATTCCTCAGAGCACAGAGCATTCAGCATTATCTATTCATATAAATAAAATTGGAGTGTCTGTTTGTAACATTGAAATAACCGCTTTTTACTATGTGCATATGAATATATATACGGTACATACACCAACATAACATTTTTTTTAATTTTTATCTGTCTGTCTGTTTGTTCCGGATAATCTCTGGAACGGCTGGACCGATTTTGACGGGACTTTCATTGATAGGTAGCTGATGATATATGGAGTAACTTAGGCTACTTTTTTTAAACTAGCTTCGCCCCGCGGATTCACCCGCGGTACGACAATGACCGCGGGTAAAATCGCAGGACTCAGCTAGTATATTATAAATATTTATGTTTAAGAATTATACCTAAGCTCAATTGACTCGCAATTTGCTTTCGTCACTTAAATTTTCCTTGTACTAAAACTAGCTTTCCAAGTTCGACAAATGGACTATACTTTCTCGGAACATTGCGCATTAAACTGATAAGAGCGATATTTGTTTTATTAATATTTTGGATACAAAAAAACCGTATTCAATCAAACGAAACTACACAGCGATTTGTAAAAAAATTATAAATGTGGTGTCGTGGGACACCAGGTAAAAACGAAGTTCCTTCGGCTAATGTAGAATCGACAATTTGCAAAAAAAAAATCGTGCTCAATTTTATGTAGGTTTTCTTGATTTTTCTCTTAAATTTTGCTGATTAGTTTTTATTTACGTATGTATAGGAAAGTATTTAGGAAATTCAGTATTTTAGGAAATAATAAATTACGTAAAATAGAAAGAATGGATGAGAGAACGAAAAGAAAGAGGGAGAAAGAGAAAGGTATTATACACTACTCGCTTGTGTATGCGACTGTCGCGCCTGCGCACGTCTCATTTAACGGTTTTATTCCACGCACTTTTTTCCACGGATTTTTTCTTACGGTTTTACTATCACATTTTTTTCTGTTCGGTCGCGCAGCAAAATCCCTATCCCTTCCAAGCCTGCCGTAAGGAACTTCGTTCCAAAATAAACTAAACCAGACAATAAATTGATCATTGAACACGCAAACCAGTTTATTAATGTTACCGACATTAACGCATTTCGCGAATTTTTTCTCAAATCCAATTGACATTTACGGTAGAATGCCATTTTTGTTTGTTAATACATACATTTGAGGCTATCAGCGTAAAAGTGGCCTAACCCACAATTTTTCAAAATTAGTGCTTCTAAATTGCAATTTATTTGAGACTAGCGGCCCGCTTCGGCTCCGCTAGGGTCTTTAACAAAAATTTCAACGATATTTGTCGTTGATTTATTTTTTAAAATAAAAGAACACTTATTGCGGCATAACTATAATAGTTAGACATATGCTGTCGCGACACTTTTTGTAAACAATAATGTGCTCTACAAAATCATAGTACATTATTTTATTCTATCATAAATAGTTTTCGCAGGCCACGCGATGTAAAGAATATTTTAGGTAATTTTTTTACACCTTGGGTTACATTATTGGAGTTTTTGTAAGGATTCCTAATTTTTTTCAAAAAAGATTATAGCCTATGTCACTTGGGAATAGTGTAGCTTTCAAACAGTGAAAGAATTTTTCAAATCGGTTCAGTAGTTTCGGAGCCTATTCAATACAAAGAAACACAAATCTTTCCTCTTTATAATATTAGTATAGACAAAATAAATTTTGGCGCCAAACCGTCCTATCCCTAGTTTGAGCGATAGATAACAGATTGCTTTGTAAGCATTCTTTTCGCGCGTATCGTCTTTGCCTACGAGCAGTGTAAAAGTAAATTCAGACCTCGATATCTCCATACTAACTATGGTAAGCTTAGGCCACTTTTGCGCTGACGGCCTCATTTAGCGCGCCGTCTCTTACACAGCTTCGGTAATTGCGCGATCTTAACGTAATAACATTTCGCTGTACGTATTTCAATCGATAACACGGGTCAACACCAAATTTGACTTTGATTGCAAAGCATAAAATTTCGATATTTTTGATCGTAATTAGACGAAAAAAAAAAATACATGGCATGAAACAGTTTGCTTTTGAACTTTAATGAATTGACGCGTTGCCGGCGGCTCGAATTAAGAAAATAAGCAACTCTTTCAGGGGGCTGGGTGTACAACTTTTCAACAAGATCCGTTCAATTACTACCTGTTCATAGATTTAAGAAAACTGTCAAGGAACGTTTGTGCAACAAGGCATATTATAAAGTTAAGGATTATTTACTAGATGGCACTACGTGGGAATGAGGCGCTCGCTCCTGGCCTTTTCATCTTCATTATTATTATTATTTATTTGAATTGTATTTTTTGACTTGTTTTTTCGTATACTGTAAATATGTTTTCTTATTTAAAAAAAATAATATATATTTGAGAACATCAAAAAAAAAAAAGCCCGCTGAGTTTGTTTCGCCGGTTCTTCTCAGGACTGTGGCTTTTTTTGGAACCGGTGGTAGAGTTAACATTTTCATTTACATTTTGACATTCAACAAGTGTGTTTTTGATGACATCCAAGTTGAAATAAATGATTTTGAATTTGAATTTGAATTTGACCACATATGAAACAAAATGCATCAGCATCGTATTTACACTTTCGTGACATTTTAAGTTTTTCTGGGCTTGTGCAAAACACCTGATCGTTGTTTATGACTCGAGCGCCATCTAGTGGCACTGTGTAAACGTAAACACTCCACTCTCATAGCGCGGTTTTTTCATAATTTGAAATTAATTAAAATTTATAAAAAATTTAAAAATGAGTATTATAACTATCATATCATAACTATCACAAAAGCAAACTTTATACCAAAAAAAAAAGTGCGTGCGTACAAAGTACACATGTCAGAAGTGAAACTTTTTTGGCGAACTAATTTATAAGTCTTGCTTATATTTATACAAATCTAAAACTTTAGATTTCCGAGACTTAGAGGAAGGGAAAAAGGAAGATATGTTCCCGCCAAAAGTCTGTCAAATGTCAATCTCAAACCTCANCTGAGATTTTTTCAGTGGACTTTTTGGAGAAACCCGAGAAGTTACGTCCAGCAGCTTTGTTTCATTTTCCCACATTTGTGCACTTTCACAGATATTAAACAGTTAATAAACCACCATTATTACACATTTAAACCTGAAGAAACACTAAATAGACAAAATAAAACAAATCACACAACTTCACTCCTCGCGTTCCCGCCAAAAAGTCCTGTTGCGATTTCAAAACTATTTTTTTTTTTAATAGAGACAACTTTAAGAAAACTAATTTAAATATTTTTTTTATACATAATACTTATCCACTCTAGTTATTTTTTAATAATTAATAAAGTTTCCGCTTTTCAATTTTATTGAAGTCGTCAGTGACAAAGAAAATGGAATTGTTGCTTAAAATTTTTGATTATGATTTTGATGATGACTTGTGATTCCACACGGGTATTTACTACCTCCCTGCCTATTTCTGCCGTGAAGCAGTAATGCGTTTCGGTTTGAAGGGTGGGGCAGCCGTTGTCACCATACTGAGACCTTAGAACTCATATCATCATTCATCATTTAACGGTTGTCTGGTGTAGTGGTAAGTGACATGGTCACTACACAAGGGGGTCGCGGGTTCGAATCCCGCCAAGGGAAGATATTTGTATGATAAATATAAATGTCTTTTCCAGGATTATGGATGTATATTAAATATAATAATATGTATGTGTATAATAAAAATCTTATATTTATTTCCGTTATCTGGTACCTGTAACACAAGTTCTTTACGAACTTATCACGGGACCAGTTAACGTGGCATGATTGTTAGTAAATATTAAATAAAATAAATAAATAAAAATTAAAAAAAAAATCTCAAGGTGGGTGGTGCATTGATGTCTATGGGTTCCAGTAACCACTTAAGACCAGGTGGGCTATGAGCTTGTCTACCCAACTAAGCAATAAAACAATATATAATATAATTTTAATCTAATTTTATACATAACACATAAAAACATCTAGTCTGAAAAAACACGTATTAATTTTAATTATATGAATATATCAGCACGTATTCGTAATTAAGTTGTCGTTTGGCTATGCTTATCTTATCATCAATGAGAACATATTATGACGGATCGACTTAAGCATTTGGGAGTTGTCTACTTTTACTTTACTTTCACACTTTATTCATTCGGCGCATTAAGGCGGGACAGTACCGCCAACTCGCCCTTTTCTGCCGCGAAACAGTCAGGCATTCCGATGTAAAGGGAAGAATGTTCAGAAGTCGTCGTGGCCTAAAGGATAAGACGTCCGGTGCATTCGTATGTAGCGATGCACCGGTGTTCGAATCACGCAGGCGGGTACCAATTTTTTTAATGAAAATGTAATAAAAATCAAACCCGCAAAATTATAATTCGCGTAATTACTGGTGGTAGAACCTCTTCTGAGTACGCACGGGTAGGTACCACCACCCTGCCTATTTCAGCCGTGAAGCAGTAATGCGTTTCGGTTTGAAGGGTGGGGCAGCCGTAGTAACTAAACTTGAGACCTTAGAACTTATATCTCGAAGTGGGTGGCAACATTTACGATGTAGATGTCTATGGGCTCCGGTAACCACTTAACACCAGGTGGGCCGTGAACTCGTCCACACACCTAAGCAATAAATAGAAAAAGAACTATTTCTGAGGTTTCCAAAGATGCACTATTTTTATTTACACGATATTACGCTATCATAGTGAAAATAGTTCATGATTCCTTTAACATTAACTATGAATTTGCTACCTCACTTGAACCATTCTCGGTCTAACCTCTGTTACGTTCATAACTATTTTTTGACGACCGTCTGGTGTAGTGGTAAGTGACATGGTCACTACACAAGGGGGTCGCGGGTTCGAATCCCGCCAAGGGAAGATATTTGTATGATAAATGTAAATGTCATTTCCAGGGTTATGGATGTATATTAAATATATGTAAGTATGTGTATAATAAAAATCTTACATTTATTTCCGTTATCTGGTACCTGTAACACAAGTTCTTTACGAACTTATCATGGGACCAGTTAACGAGGTTTAAAAAAAAAAACAAAAATTAATTAATTATTAATCACTTCGCTTCGAACATTCATGTATTACTCGTATAGAATAAATAATTATTGCATTATGTTAATTATGTTAATAATTCTGACACAGGTTATTTAAGTTTTAAAATGTGACACTCATAATAATTAACACAGAACCATTTTACGTAATCATTCCCTATATAAATATATTGTCTATTATGTATCTTCTGTCTATATACATATATAAAAATGAACTGCTGTTCGTTAGTCTCGCTAAAACTCGAGATCGGCTGGACCGATTTGGCTAATTTTGGTCTTGAATTGTTTGTGGAAGTCCAGAAAGGGTTTAAAAGCTGTATAAATATGAAAATACCCGGAATTAAATAAAAATAACAAATTTGTTTTCCATTTGATCTGTCCCCCGTCGGACGGATTTCTTTTGTTTGTTTTAAGTTTATTTTATACGAAAGTTTAGGTCTTTTATTTCTCGATTTAGGCACTACGAAGTCTGCCGGGTCAACTAGTCTATATATATAAAAATGAATTGCTGTTCGTTAGTCTCGCTAAAACTCGAGATCGCCTGGACCGATTTAGCTAATTTTGGTCTTGAATTATTTGTGGAAGTCCAGAAAAGGTTTAAAAGGTGAATAAATATGAAAATACTTGGGAATTCAATAAAAACAACACAATTGTTTTTCCTTTGATGTTATTATGCATTACGAAGTCTGCGCGGGTCCGCTAGTATGTTATAAATATTTATGTTTTAGAATTATATCTAAGCTCAATTGACTCGCAATTTGCTTTCGTCACTTAAATTTTCCTTGTACTAAAACTAGCTTTCGAAGTTCGACGAATGGACTAAACTTTCTCGGAAGATTGCGCATTTGATAAGAACGATATTTGTTTTATTAATATTTTGGATACAAAAAAAACTGTACTCAATCAAACGAAACTATACAGCGATTTGTAAAAAAAAAACTAAACCAGACAATAAATTGATTGACTAGGGTCTTTAACAAGTCTTGTGTTTTCTATTTTCTTATATGGGGCGGAGACATGGACTCTGAAGAAGGCTGATCGAAGTCGGATCGACGCGTTTGAAATGTGGTGCTGGAGGAAAATGCTGCGGATTCCCTGGATGGCGCATCGGACAAACGCATCAATCCTGGAAGAACTAGGCGTCTCCTTAAGACTCTCCACCATTTGCCTACGTAGGATCTTAGAGTTTTTCGGTCACGTTGCGAGAAAAAAGGGTGACAATCTCGAAAGACTTCTCATCACCGGCAAAGTGGAAGGAAAGAGGCCTAGGGGGCGTAGTCCCATGCGCTGGTCCGATCAGATTAAGACCACTTTGGAATCCAGCATCAATGTCGCTATCCACTGCGCGGAGGACAGAAGTGAATGGAAGAACAAAGTCCTGACAAAAGTGCTCAGTAAAGGTCACGACCCTCAGAACTGAGGAATACGACGCACGGGGGGGGGGGGAGGGTCTTTAACAAAAAATTCAACGATATTTGACGTTGATTTATTTTTTAAAATAAAAGAACACTTATTGCGGCATAACTATAATAGTTAGACATATGCTGTCGCGACACTTTTTGTAAATAATAATGTGCTCTACAAAATCATAGTACATTATTTTATTCTATCATCAATTGTTTTCGCAGGGCACGCGATGTAAAGAATATTTTAGGTAATTTTTTTACACCTTGGGTTACATTATTGGAGTTTTAGTAAGGATTCCTAATTTTTTTCAAAAAAGATTATAGCCTATGTCAGTCGGGAATAGTGTAGCTTTCAAGCAATGAAAGAATTTTTCAAATCGGTTCTATAGTTTCGGAGCCTATTCAATACAAAAAAACAAACAAATCTTTCCTCTTTATAATATTAGTATAGACAAAATAAATTTTGGCGCCAAACCGTCCTATCCCTAGTTTGAGCGATAGATAACAGATTGCTTTCTAAGCATTCTTTTCGCGCGTATCGTCTTTGCCTACGAGCAGTGTAAAAGTAAATTCAGACCTCGATATCTCCATACTAACTATGATAAGCTTAGGCCACTTTTGCGCTGACGGCCTCATTTATGCGCGCCGTCTCTTACACAGCTTCGGTAATTGCGTGATCTTAACGTAATAACATTTCGCTGTACGTATTTCAATCGATAACTGTTGTTAACATTTAAAATATCACTTCTAGATCGGTGGTGTTCTATTCGCTTGAGTACCGTTGTGAAAGATATTTGCTACCCAAGCCTTTTTTTATCGTTTCCCTTATGTTTCTGTCAGTGTAACTTAACTTCACTGGTGGTCGGGTTTATTTTAAGCCCTCACGGCTAGGGACGACCGCGCTTTTTCGCCATGAAGCTATCATGCGTATAGATTCGAAATGTGGTCGTTATATTAATACTATTAAAACTGCGACTTAACTTCTCACAGTCCTCCGTGATTACGAAAGCTATGAAGTATTCCAAATATTGATTAAGATTGAGGTCGACGACCTGATAAAAAAGCTCGTAGGGACTGGATGACAAAGGCAAGAGACCGAAAGGAATGGAGTCCATGTAAAGAGAAGATCAAGAAGAAGATCCCAAATATCCGAAATAATATGGCAACAAAAACGCGAGATTAAACTGTAACTATAGTTTTAATCATGCTCGTGTCTCACGTAATTACACAGCACTGGGCGGCAATAAATAATTATTTAAATAAAAGAGGCATAACCCTATTGTAGGGACGTCGAATTTTTTATTTGTTTCCAATAAACAAATTAAGTTTTATGCTAAATATGTAGGTAATTTACGATTTTTTCTTGGTAAGCCGTGTTATCAACGAGTGCTTCTGGATATCTACCTACGTGTCTCATTCGGCGAGATGTTTGGTCAGGTTCGAAGAGCAAAAGCCCTTATTATAAACATGTGAGGGTTCATCTTTTTGTTTCGGCCTCTGCATTCTGTCGTTACCGTTTAAATTTTGATTTATTTATTTTTATTGCATAGATGTGTGGACGAGCTCACGGCCCACCTGGTATTAAGTGGTTACCTGAGCCCGTAGACATCTACAACGTAAATGCCGCCACCCACCTTGAGATACGAGTTCTAAGGTCTCAGTATAGTTACAACGGCTTCCCACCCTTCAAACCGAAACGCATTACTGCTTCACAGTAGAAATAGGCAGGCTGGTGGTACCTACCCGTGCGGACTCACAAGAGGTTCTCGAAAAACAAATCATCGGAGAGACCATTAAAAAAAATTCACGCTTTTTATCTGATGATTAGAATTAGTGAACTGAAGTGGCAATGGGCCGGCCACATAGCACGAAGAGAGGACGGTCGATGGGGCAGAAAGATCCTGGAGTGGCGACCACGTACTGGCAAGCGCAGTGTGGGACGGCCATCTACTAGATGGACCGACGACCTAGTAAAAAGCGCTGGGTCTCGTTGGATGCAGGTGGCAATGGACCGGTCGCACTGGAAATCTATTGGAGAGGCCTATGTTCAGCAGTGGACGGCGATAAGCTGAAATGATGATGATGATGATGATCTGATTATTTAATTGAGATTAATTCAACACCTATACATCAGTGATCAGCCATTTGACTTGTTCGGACTGGGTCAAGCGACACTACCGCAGTCCGCTATTACTCTTGCAACACCCTTAACCGAATTGTCTTAGTCAATTGCGTGTGCAATAGTTTAGCTAACATAAAACGTAACGGGTCGTCGTGTAAGGAATGCAATTTTCAATTCATATTCACGACACACACACCGTTATTACTGTTGGCGTTCATAATAATTATTGTATTGCATAAGAATACCGTAGACGTGGATTGTATAGAAATGAATTTAACGAGGAGGCTAGGCGCCAACTAACTTTAACTTAAGATCCCACTAAACGTTCAATTACTACTTGTTCATAGATTTAAGAAAACTGTCAAGGAACGTTTGTGCAACAAGGCGTATTATAAAGTTAAAGATTATTTACTAGATGGCACTACGTGGGAATGAGGCGCTCGCTCCTGGCCTTTTCATTTTTTATTATCATTAATTTTTTTTTAATTGTATTTTTTGACTTGTTTTTTCCTTCATTGTAAATATTTTTATTTATTTAAAAAAAAGAAAATATTTGCGAAAAAAAAAGCCCGCTGAGTTTGTTTCGCCGGTTCTTCTCAGGACTGTGGCTTTTTTTGGAACCGGTGGTAGAGTTAACATTGTTATTTGTATTTTGACATTCAACAAGTGTGTCATACTGACATCTAAGTTCAAATAAATGATTTTGAATTTGAATTTGAATTGAATTTGACCGACTTCAAAAGGATTACAGTTCGATAAGTTCTTTGTTTGATTTCAGACTGAGGGACACGCTCAAGTGGTCACTAGAGTATACATGATACAGTACTAGAGTACACATGAGGTCTAAAGGGGATGGCCCATTTTAGGCCCAAAGCGGACAATAGATTATAGAAAAAATACTTAGTGCATTAATTTTGTCATAAATAAATATGCATTTACTTTCTTGCAAATAAGCGCCACTACAGTTTACAATAAGTAGTTTAAAAAAAGTAACTCTATTGAAAAAACAAGGATTTTTATTTTTGCGGGAAAAATATTGCCAGCTTCAAAACCTTTTACGTATGAAGTAAATATTTTGAGTATATAAATAAAACATATAAATAAATCATTTTAAGTATTATCATTAATCAAACGATTTTAATGGATTTTATGCACATAAAATAACATCGAAGACATACCCATTGGACTTTAACTTGTAACTATACTTGAGACCTTAGAACTTATATCTCAAGGTGGGTGGCGCATTTACGTTGTAGATGTATGTGGGCTCGAGTAACCACTTAGCAACACCAGGGTGGCTGTGAGCTCGCCCACCCATCTAAGCAATAAAAAAAACTTTACTAGTATTGTTATTTAAATATGTACAACTAAAACAAAAACATAAAAAATAATGTGTACTCGTAAAAAAAAGATTAAGATATAAATCAATTATCGGTTATTTAAAAAAATAATCGATATATGAATTTCATGTAATTATTTTTCTTTATACTGACAACACTGAATTTAATCTGACTGACTGATACTTCGCTTGCTGCTTGTGGTGTTGTGCTTGCGTACAAAATGGATGTGTTTTGATTTTTCTTCGATTTATTTTACTTTTATCAATAACGTTTCATACTACGACTAAAAAACATTGTGTGAATTGTGGTTTTACCCTGACCGAGATTTAAAACCGTGTATATGCTCTCCTTTGCTATTTTTAGATGATACTAATTGTGTATGAAGATGAAGAAAATATAGATATTTAAAGAATTAAGTGTGTTTTTATACCCTATTGGATAAAAATACATTAGGAACATCTTAAACATTAAGAAAAGAAAAGTTCTTGAAGTATCTCACAATCCGACACTTATTTATATAGAAAATTAACCTCAAAACGAGTTTTTATTTTTATTATATTTTTTATAATAGTGGCGTCAATTTCAATATATTTTTTAGATATCCAATACATTTAAGAATTTGAATCAGTACATTTTTATAGTAATATTTGATGTCCATCTTGGGCCTAGCACACTATGGAGAGTGGGCAATCCCCTTTTAATAGTATATTTTTTATTGCATAGACCAATTGACGAAGTCACAGCTCAGCCAATCTGACTAAGATTGTTAATACCTCTGAGGGAGTCCGTATAGTGTCCCTTCTTTATTTCGCGGGAAAATCGTGTTTTTGGATCACTCGCAATTAAAACCACAGTTGATATAATAGGAGTTTTATTATCGCTTACACAGTTCTAAGTGATACACATTATTTTTTTCGTCTTATGTATTTTCGGCGGTAAAAAGGTCCCGTGTCACAGACTATCTTCTTTTTTCCACTCGTGCGTTCCGGCTTACGCATCCTAATAAGGTGCGTTCTTAAACGCCACACCTCTTTACAGTGATCTAAATATCGGATGTATTCACTTTAAAATACTCCATTGTTTTACATATCAAAATGAAACCTCGCACTGGGAGATCTTATACCACTAACCCGGAGCCGCATGGTGCTATTCCTCCGTGACAGACATCAGCAGGATGGTGGCACCTACTCGTGGGGCTCACAGGACGCCCCACTAGACACCATCACGTCGCAATATCTATTTAACTTTAAGCATTACTACAGTCCTCCCGATCCATTAACGGTGCTTTTAGGTATCACAAGCACCGGTCACCGTTTTCGTCGAACACGTCGCTTGCGACGAAGGGCTCGATGAGCGAATTAACCCATAGACACGGCCCACTGAGTTTCTCCCCGGATCTTCTCAGTGGGTTGCGTTTCTGATCCGGTGATAGATTCTGTGAAGCACTGCTCTTGCTAGTGTTAGTGTTAGTATCACTCCTGTTTGAGCCCCGTGAGCTCACCTACTAGTTAAGGTTACGCTGAAATAGCCTCTCAAGGCTCTCAGATAAGGTAGAAAAAAAAAATTACCACAGAAAAAAGCTTGTTAGCATCGCAGGGCTCGCAACTCGATCATTTGAAAACCATTTCAAACGGCAGATATAAATCTTCACACACGCATGTAGTTGGATCACGGAGCACGTAGCGTCTAGTTTAGTGCCCTTCGGCGCTACAAAGGGACTTGCTTCATTTCGTATTGATATTCCGATCGGGTGGGCGGCCTGTTGTTTATAGGTAAAATACTATCGATCCCTTGATAATTAAAGAGAAACGTTCTTTCAATTTACTAAAAAAATAAAGAAAAGGGGAGAGAGAAAGAGAAAGGGAGAGAGAGAGAGAGAGAGAGAGAGAGAGAGAGAGAGAGAGTATTCTATATTGTACACCAAAAAACAAATAAACAGTGCGATACATTAAATACCAAAAAAGTACAATCGGCGGTACTTACAATAGGAACTTCATAGAATAGGATGGACATAATGACGTCACTGCTGAAACGAAATGAGAGAAATAGCAAGACGTTCACAAATAAACAAAACGCATGAAAATACACTAGACAACTACACCTGCGACACGACCGATGCAGCATCCAAAACACCATCGAAAACAAAAAACAAAAAATTGCGTAAATACTATATAATTAAGACAATATAGGTATTCACTTTGTGATGGGGTCCTGTTCCGTAAGGTCCGTGTAGCTGGAATAGCACCTTTGCTATTCCAGCTACACGCGGACGGGTTGGTAAGCTCACGGACTCAACCTGGAATACGCTAGCCCTAGCAAGAGCAATGCTTCGCTGAATCTGCCAGCGGATCGGAATCACGATCCCCAAAGAAGATCCGGCAAGAAACTCAGTTGGTTGTGTCTGTGGGTTAGTTTGCTTGTCGACAGATTCCACAAGGAAGGTGACCGGTGCTTAAAAGCACTGAGAGTGTATCGGGCGACGACAGCTTTGCGTTGTTCCATCGCTTGGGTCCGATAACCACTTAACACGAAATAGGCCAGGACTTCATTCACCCGTCTAGACAATAAAACAAGACAAGATAGCTCAACTTTCAACGGCCTCAGCCTATGTTCGTATTGGTGTTAGAACCTCTTGTGAGTCCCCGCGGGTAGGTACCACCACCCTGCCTATTTCTACCGTGAACCTGTAATGCGTTTCGGTTTGAAGGGCTGGGCAGCCTTTGTAACTATACTGAGACCTTAGAACCTACACCTCAAGGTGGGTGGCGTATTTACCAGTAACCACCTAACACCAGGTGGACTGTGAGCTCGTCCACTAATCTAAGCAATAAAAAAAATTACGTATTGATGTATTGACGGATGACGATAAATATAATATGTACATAACATAATATGTACTTTCGGTGCGTAGTTTAGTAATGTAAGTACCATATTATCTGCAGTATAGTAGAGGACAGTGATCGTCCGTTGGAATGCGCGGTCCGTTCGAAGTTTTTGCTCCCACACCACTTTCACTACTACGCAATGAATGATCGGAACTTCTTGTAAATATTTCGCATTGCTTCGACTCATCATAATTTATTAAGACTACCCTCGCCCCGCATTACGCCAGCTGACTATGACAAATACCTTCTCCGAAACATTAACAATGCCAATATAGAGTATCATTTTGATCTAACAAAAAACACGTGTAGATTACAAACAGATATTCATTAATACGCTTTTATTAGCTTCAGACGTATGTATGTTTGCAACGGAATCTTTGAACATGATTTTGACCCCCTTCAAAACGTCGGATTAACTCGAAATTTGGTACACTTATTAAAGACTGATGACAATTCAATATTAAAAAAAATATATTGAAAAAAATTAAATTCAACTAAAAAATGAAAAATAGATAATAGTTTAAAAAACTGACAAAATACGCTTTTATAGAAAATCCAACTAAAAAATTGTTAATAAATCTTAATAAATTTGCATTAAAAATAGTGTAAGAAAAAATGATTTTATTGTAAAAAAGCGTGGGCACCCCACGCTTTTCAGGACATTTATCAAAATAACCCTTCTACTCATATCTGTTCATAAAATATTTATAACTACTGATACCATGCACCCCACGTTTTTTTTGCAATAAAATCATTTTTTCTAACACTATTTTTAATACAAATGTATTAAGATTTATTTTCAATTTTTTAGTTGGATTTTCTATAAAAGCGTATTTTGTTAGTTTTTTTTAAACTATTATTTATTTTTTCACTAATTAGATGTGATATATTTCGCTGCTACCCGTCAGAAATATGAAGGATTTACCGGTGCGGGCTAATGAAAACCTTACTAAGAGCAATTACGCATGCATTTTCGATGTAAATACCTATTACAACAACCAAATTCCTTTTGTTTCAGGGCTCTGACCCTCGGGTGGCGACATGTCGCGGGCGACTGCAGACCAGGCGGTGTCAACTGAACCAAGAGATCAACAAGGAGCTGAGGCTACGGGCTGGCGCTGAAAACCTGTTCAAGGTAAGAGCTTCAAACGATCCGACCATTCCGAGAGGAGGTTTTTTTGACGTGACAACGTCTTATAATTCGATGGAGCCGGCTGCACGCACGAAAAAACATGACACATGCGGCGTTACCTCGCTCTGAGGCGTTCCATTTAAGGCTTGAAGCGCAAGCAAGAGCGCGCAACGAGCGACAAAGAGGCACAATCGGCCTCCGCGTTCGGCAGCGTTCGACATCTGTCTCTCTCCTACTTGAGTGAGGGATGCATCCGCGTGGACAGCTGCTATACAATAATACATTTACATAAATATCTATCAAACAAATAAATCTATCTGCCTACAAGGGCAATAAAAAAAACCACGGACATCGAATTCGACGAGAAACAATTTGTCGGCAACACGAAAGCAATCGCCGCGACACACGTAACGCCACAGTAACGAAATACCGAGACACTTTCACTTAAATGGCACGTGTCGATTAATTAAAACACGTTTCATACATTATGAACGTTCAATATACACGTTCAACTAAACATTTTAATGGTTTCTTAAATTAAAATATTAACTAACTAAATATAACTAAATATTTACTTACAATCACGCCACGTTAACTGGTCCCGTGCTAAGTTCGTAAAGAACTTGTGTTACAGGTACCAGATAACGGAAATAAATGTAAGATTTTTATTATACACATACATATATTTAATATACATCCATAACCCTGGAAAAGACGTTTATATTTATCATACAAATATCTTCCCTTGGCGGGATTCGAACCCGCGACCCCCTTGTGTAGTGACCATGTCAATTACCACTATACCAGACAGCCGTTATATTATTATATTATTTAATGTACATGTTATTATCACACACCATTACTTCGAACGGAATAAACGACTTTTAGTCAACTCAACATCATTGTAATAATTATAATATTTATTGAATTAAAACTTCTTTTATTTATTTATTTATTGATACTTTATTTCAGTTTTCTTTTTTTTTAAAACCATAACATTTTGTTAGTAAGAATTACTTGTAAACTATGTTAGTAACTTAAAAAATCTAACACATAACTATCATTATCTATACTAATATATAAATCTACAGTGATTTTTACGGATGTTCCGTTATAACTACTGAACCGTGCATCCGATTGACTTGAAACTTGGTATTCATGTAGAAAATACATGTACTTAATGGATAGGCTAATATTTGTATCAGTGTTGGACTCCCTACACCAGTTGCGGGGGCTTTAATGATGAGAATCTTTGTGGGGGTGAGAAATAATGTTAATTTTAAATGCCCAACGAAGCGGACGGGTACAGCTAGTATCATTATATCATTATATACACTTTATACCATTACATTTGATTTTTTTTTCTCCTTCCAAGTGCCTGCTGCAAAGGCTTTTAATCAGCAGTCCCTCGATCTTGCTTGATATGAATTTCAAAAGACTGTCACGGACTTGACGCAATAACGATGCACTTCTCTTCCGCATTATTGCAAAGAAGTCATCCGTGTGAGATGTCGCAAACATTGTGGATGCACTACAAAAGAGCGGCAGTGACAACATCATCCTAAACGCATTATTATATTGAACACGTAGGGTATTATAAGCTCTCCGTGTATGATTGTATGATGTTTGTTCCAATTCGAACCAATGGTGTGTTTTTTATTTTTTTTATTGCCCTTGTAGACTGACGAGCATACGGCCCACCTGATGGTGAGTGGTTACCGTCGCCCATGGACTTAAGCAATGCCAGGAGCAGAGCCAAGCCGCTGCCCACCGTTTAATACTCTCCACAAGCCTCGTTTGAAGAAGGACATGTCATAGCGCTCGGGAAACACCGTGGAGAGGAGCTCATTCCATAGCCGGATGGTACATGGCAATAAAGACCTCTGGAAACGCACTGTGGATGACCGCAGTGGCGCCAAGTAGTATGGATGAACTCTACTCCGATGGCGGGCGGTAAAAACGAGGTGCCGGTATCATCTCGAACAATTCCTCAGAGCACTCCCCATGGAACATACGGTACAAAATACAGAGGGAACCGAAGTCCCTCAGCAGACCCAGAGGTTCCAAACCAAAAGCATTTACATTTAAGATTGTTACAATTAAAATACCCATTATAATTTAAAAAGCTGATACTTCTCATCGGAGCTCTCATTTGAATTGTGAGATCTTGATCTCAACAATAGTTTTTTGGGTTATCCTTAATTGACTTCGACCGTATTTGAAAATAATGATAAGTAGGAAAAAACACGCACAGTCATTCGATTCTAATTTTAAGAGTATCTGTGCAGTGGGTACCAGAGGCGTTATATATGTATAAATATATAACGCCCAGACAGAGAACAAACAGACTCATCACACGAATGTTCGTCCGATATGAGAATCGAACCTACGTTCTAATGAAATACGTACTTAAATGTTCACGATAGATTGCCCCAGTGAAGGAATAACATCGTGTAATAAAAATCAAACCCGCAAAATTATAATTTGCGTAATTACTGGTGTTAGGACCTCTTGTGAGTCCGCACGTGTAGGTACCACCGCCCTGTCTATTTCTGCCGTGAAGCAGTGATGCGTTTTGGTTTGAAGGGTGGGGCAGCCGTTGTAACTATACTGAGACCTTAGAACTTATATCTCAAGGTGGGTGGCGCATTTACGTCGAAGATTTCTATGGGCTCCAGTAACCACTTAACACCGGGTGGGCTGTGAGCTCGTCCACCCATCTAAGCAATAAAATAAAGCCTTCCACAGATGATCATTAGTCCGATCATACTCATTATATCTTTGGTTAAAACTTTTGCGTTATGTTCGAAACCAATCCGTTGGAATTTGAATTTTTACCACGGCAACACGGGTCGCGATTTGACGGTGCCTTCGCGATTTGACATCTGGCACTTTGTCTTGCTTCTCGAACGGGACGGTACCCGCATATGTGACGGTCTACGATACGGTTTGCATTATCACTAATCCTTAACCATTCCTGCCCTAAACCCTTCTCCCTAAATGGTACGGCGTGAGACGACGAGGTCATCGGTTCCGGTGAGTGATTAGATGATATTTTGTTAAAATAGTACATACGGCGCCGCGGATCACGGCAAATGTTCGACGCGCACCTCGTGCTGGTTTCCGGAGCCCTCCGTAACCCGTATTCAACACCCTGCCCTGGTCGGTGATCGCGGGGGCGCTGGACTATCACGGCGTCCCCGCGTTCCTCCGCCGGCTGATCGGCTCCTATCTCGAGGACAAGTCGATCGTATGCGTCGGACGCGGTGGGGCGGTTTACCGCTTCCCCATTCAGCGCGGTGTTCCGCAGGGGTCTGTCCTGGGTTCCCTGCTGTGGAATATCAGCTACGGCTGGGTCCTGCGGGGCGACCTACGGGGTTCCCTCCCCGGGCTGAGTGTCGTCTGCTATGCCGACGACACGTTGGTCGTACCCCGGGGAGGGACTACCGAGAGTCTGCCTGTCTGCATAATTCACAAAGGCTTCCTTCCACCAGAGGTCGGGTAGGAACGAGAAGCCAAACAACGCTAAATATATCTTACTTAAACAACTCGTATTTCGGCGAAGCCTTCTGATGCGTGATGCTTTTTTCTTAACGTGCATCGACCGCTTATTATTGTTTCGCGTGTGATTCAAACGCCGCCGAACCGTAACCCCCCTCGGTCTTTCACCTCTGGCCTTGTAAGTTTGGGAAATACATGAGCATTCTTATAGAGACTATCGTTAGTACATGATTCGGGTTTGTGTTACGGCTTTACTTCACAATCACTCGACGGTGTGTTTAGTGAGAGTTTTTTAACGTTCTCGATAGCGTAAAAGTTAACGCAAATTTGTATGGAATTGGAAAGTTTGCCTACGTTTGTCGCTAGGAGCGCTGTTCGAACTCCATACAAATTTGAGTTAACTTTTACGAGATTGAGTAATTAAAAAACTTGCTTTTTTTCCTACTTAAGCTGATGGTCTTGAGAGACCATTTCAGCATAACCGGGAGAGTAGGTGAGATCACGGGGCTCAAACCTGACGTTGTTGCTAAAACGGACCCTAGCAAGAACCGTGCGCCGCAGAATCTACCACCGGATCGGAAAGGCGACCCACTGAGAAGATCCGGCGAGAAACTCAGTGGGCTGTGTCTGTGGGTTAATTTACTCGCCGAGCCCTTCGTCACAAGCGACGGGTTCGACGAGAACAGTGACCGGTGCTTGAGGTACCTAAAAGCACCGTTAGATCGGGAGGATCCGAAATGACGTGTTTTGGGCGACCATTCGATCCGCAGGATCGGGGATGAAAAACTCGTACTGAGCGCACTGGTATATGTACAACATTCTAATCTTATTACTGTATTTACTTACAGAGCACTTACAGTCATAAAAGTATTGGGAATAGATGATTTGTTAATGGCTCCAAACTCAATTATTTGTTTTTGCTTGTTTTTGTTAGATCGGCACTACTGTTTTAAATTTGGACGCGCAGCTTAAGTTGCATCTGCCCTTTAGATTAAACTAGCGACCCGCCCTCGCTTCGCTTCGGAAACTGTAATTTATTATTGATTTCTCCACTATTTAATAGATGTTATTATACATATAAACCTTCCTCTTCTATCACTCTATCTATTAAAAAAAAACCGCATCAAAATCCGTTGTGTAGTTTTAAAGATTTAAGCATACATAGGGACAGACAGATGTAGGGACAGAGAAAGCGACTTTGTTTTATACTATGTAGTGATATAATGGTGTTTTAATTTTATTGTATCTAGTGTGTATGGCTAATTTGATAATAGACAAAAACATCGAATAAAGAGTTTGTCTTAAATTTTCAAACTGAAACGATGCCGAAGAAAAACTGCGCCAAAGTTGATAAAAAATCAATAATTTTGACTGTTTTCTTTGCCCGTCATGATGCTGTTCACTCGGAACTCTTTTTCTAAAGAAATACGTACTTAACAACGTCACAACGTAACAAATGTTCACGATTGACTTCCACGGTGAAGGAATAACATCGTGTAATAAAAATCAAACCCGCAAAGTTATAATCTGCGTAATCACTGGTGGTAGGACCTCTTGTGAGTCCGCGCGGGTAGGTACCACCACCCTGACTTTTTTGCCGTGCGAATTTACGTTGTAGATGTCTATGGGCTCCAGGAACCACTTAACACCAGTTGGGCTGTGAGCTCGTCCACCCATATATGCAATAAAAAAAAATGTTTTATCCTTTAGGCTACGACGACTGCAAATTCGCAAGACAATAAGCCCAAATTCCTTGTTCGCAGGCAACAACGAACAGAAAATTGCGGGAGACCGTAGCACTGGAGCTGAGCTTCGTCAACTCCAACCTCCAACTCCTCAAAGAGCAGCTGGCAGAACTCAACTCCTCCGTCGAACTCTACCAGAGCGATAGGTATGCAATCCGCAAACAATCAAATTACCAATCGCTAAAAGCTCCTAAAGGGGCGAACTAAAGAATCTCTTGAATCACTGACTGTGATTTTAATGTGTGAGTATATTTGGTTATGTATGTATAAAGTGACCAGACGTCCCGTTTTGAACAGGACTGTCACTTTTTAATACGCTTTTATTAGCTTCAGACGTATGTATGTTTGTAACGGAATCTTTGAACATGATTTTGACCCTCTTAAAAACGTCGGATTAACTCGAAATTTGGTATACTTGTTAAGGACCGATGACAATTCAATATTTAAAAACAAAATTGAAAAAAAAAAATACTAATAAATATAATAATAATAAAAAGATAATCGAATAGTCACAATCGTATTTAGTTTGACAACTTTTAATCCACAAATACGCACGAACACATCGAATGAGTTATTTAAAAACTTGTTTCAATAATTTTATTCGTGAAACTATACCACATCATTTCGTTCTAATCAAATATTTAGGTGGGAAATTAAGTTGACAGCCTTGAAGACAAAATGTGAAGGCGATATACGTTGGAATGTTGGATAGGGTTATCGATTTGTTTTTTAGGAGAATTTGCACACGGAAGACGACCGTTTAGTCAATGATAATTCACGTTCTGACAGACCGTTTGGAACTTAGGATCTATCAAGGGACTTCGGCTTACTCAGTCCTCTATGCCGTATGTTCTCCATGGGGAATGCTCTTAAGGGTTTGTGAGAAATGATCCCGTCACCAGCGTGCTTAGTGTTCTTTAACGTTTTCGATAGAGTAAAAGTTAACTCAGATTTGTTTGCAGTTGGAACAGCGCCCCTAGCGGCAAACGTAGGCAAATATTCCAACTCCATACAAATTTGAGTTAACTTTTACGCTATCGAGAACGTTAAAAAACTCGCACTAAGCACACTGATTTTACAGCTCATCCATGCTACGTAGAAACGCTGCGTTCACCTACAGCCCATTTCCGGAGGTCTTTTACCGCGTACCTACCGGTTTTGGAGTTTTCTTCTTTGCATCCCTATTATATGCTCTTGTTCAAAGGATGTTCAAAGGGAGTTTACTGTGTTACTTGCCCCTGGCGTTGGCGACATCCATGAACAACGGAGACCACACATCAACAGATGAACGATCCACGTGACAATGTGACACTCTTTCTGTGTGTTTTGTGTCATCAACCCACTGGAAATGATTCAAGGGTTCCAATTAATTAGTACTTTTCATCAGGTCATTCCCATCATTTACAATGTTGTAAATAATCTTAACCTATTTTCATAATACCACAAGGCCGAAGGAGGTTCGAAGGAGGTCGAACTCTAACTTATATCAAATAATCGATTTCCTACCTTATTCCTATTAATATATCGTGACTTGTTTAGTGTTGTCAACCCTACAGATGACCATATGTATAGACAGTGTTTAAATTGCATAATTCTAAGACACTAGAAAGGCGATAATTGATTAGGTAAACAGTAAAGAATCCTCATTGAATAAATAAAACTCAGAATTAATAATACACTGTACCTTTATTACATGATTTGGCTTGAACACGATTTGTAAATCAACGAACTTTGAAAAGTTTATAAGTATGTATGTGGTTGGACATTAGCATTTTATACACATCGTTAAAAACGTTTTTGGGTCTCAATCGTTTGGCAACACTGCGTGCTTAGTGCCAAGCAGACACCAATGGAGAAGCAGATCCTTACGCGGAAGTGGTATTGGATTGGTCACATATTGAGAAAGCCCGATACCCACCTATCAAAGAGAGCACTGACCTGGAAAGTGTCTGGAAAAAGACAGAGAGGCCGCCCCAGAATAACTTGGCGTCGCTCAGTGGAGCAGGAGCTAAGTGTCTTGGGCATGACGTAGGAGGAGTTAGAACAGACTGCTCAAGACCGATGTAAATGGAAGGATTTGATTCGAGCCCTACACCCTAGCAAAGGGTAATAGGAAAGAATGGTCAGACAGTATAATGATTTGGCTAAATGTCACGGTAACCTTGATATCTTTGAACCTAGACTCAGGGGGTTTGTCAAATGTGTGAAGGATATCCTATTTAACAATAGCTAGTTATCAATATTTGTAATTTCAATTGTGTTTTCAATAGCCAAAGGTATGCACGTTATTATGGTTTTGCTGAGTGTACATACTATTTAGATTGCAATCCAGATTAGATCTCGGTACGATACTTGTACGATTTAGCTAATATTTACTGTAATTATTGTAATTTGTTTTGTGCATCAATAAATAAATAAATAAAAAAGAATGGTGATGATGATGCGTGCTTAGTGCGAGTTTTTTAACGTTCTCGAGCGAGTTAAAGTTAACTCGAATTTGTATGGAGTTGGAACAGCGCCCCTAGCGGCAAAGTACACTGATTGCAATAACGGGGAACTCCCCGAACTGTGAAATACAATAAACATTTAAGGGAAATATGTACATACGGCTATGGAATGAGCTCCCCTCCACGGTGTTTCCCGGGCGCTATGACATGTCCTTCTTCAAACGAGGCTTGTGGAGAGTATTAAACGGTAGGCAGCGGCTTGGCTCTGCCCCTGGCATTGCTGAAGTCTATGGGCGACGGTAACTACTCATCATCAGGTGGGCCGTATGCTCGTCTGCCTACAAGGGCAATAAAAAAATAAAAAAAAAGCAAACGCAACCGTTCTTCATATGCTTTCATTTGAAATTATTAGTTTTTTATTTGTTAATGTTTCACGTAAAAACTACTGGATGGATTTTAATCTAATAGCTTATATTAGCGGTGGCCAACCGATCGAGCGTTGCATGATAAAACATATCTATATCTATACTAATATTATAAAGAGGAAAGATTTGTTTGTTTGTTTGTTTCGAATAGGCTCCGAAACTACTGGACCGATTTGAAAAATTATTTTTCCATTAGAAGCCGACATTGTCCCTGATGAACATAGGCTACTTTTTTAATTATTTTTTTTTTTTGATTTCATGTGTGTTTTAATGTTTCCGAAGCGAAGCGAGGGCGGGTCGCTAGTAATAATATAAAAACGCAAAACAGACTTTTTTTTAAATCCTTTTCGCTGGTAGCGCAAGAGGCTATTCCAGTTACGCCTTGGCAGATAGATGAGCTCAGAGGCTTAACCTGAGGGAATTTGCTAACACCAGCCTTAGGAAAAGCAGTGCTTCGATGAATCTACCATAGCGGGTCATAGAACCGACTCCGCAACTGCTGCGCGCATCATCTTTATCCTGTATCGTTTGGTTAATCGACATTCCGTCAGTAATTATCCTCTTTTTCGCGAAATAGTTCTCTATTATTTTACCAACCTTTTTTTTATTTATTGCTTAGATGTGTGGACGAGAGATGTGTGGACGAGCTCACAGCCCACCTGGTGTTAAGTGGTTACTGGAGCCCATAGATATTTACAAAGTAAATGCGCCACACACCTTGAGATATAAGTTTTAAGGTCTCAAGTATAGTTACAACGGCTGCCCCACCCTTCAAACCGAAACGCATTACTGCTTCACGGCAGAAATAGGTGGGGCGGTGGTATCTACCCGTGCGGACTCACTAGAAGTCCTACCACCAGTAATAACGCAAATTATAATTTTGCGGGTTTGATTTTTATTACACGATGTTATTCCTTCACCGTGGAAGTCAATCGTGAACATTTGTTGAGTACGTATTTCATTAGAGAAATTAGTACTCGCCTGCGGGATTCGAACACCGGTGCATCGCTCAACACGAATGCACCGGACGTCTTACCCCTTAGGCCACAACGACTTCAAAAACGACTCTTGGAAAACTAGGGCAAAATCCTCAGACGCTTACTGATGGTAGGACCTTTTGTGAGTCCCACCACCCCGCCTATTTCTGCCGTGAAGCAGTAAGTAATGCGTTTCCCAACCACTCAACTAAGCAATAAAAAATAATAATAAAAAATAGGCACGAGTAATTTCAAGAACTTTATGATTTTCGTTGAATTAACGACATTCACACATACCAGGTTTTACTAGTTCATAATTAAAGCAATAACTTGACTTGTCAATCACACTGTTTGACCGAGGACAATTTATAAAATCACATAAATCAAGACGTCCCATTAGCATATCTATGCGTTTGATAATTACGAAAACAGGAAACCAAATCAGTTAGATTCGTCAAATCAGTAACGTTTTATGTACGTGCAGACGCGCGTGCGAAAATAGGCTTTAAATCAACGGTACAGTGGTGAAATTGATTTGTTTTTTATACGTTCTTGAGCTGTTTTAATTTTGTGGATTAACCTACATTTTGATTGTGGGTGTGGTCTCTGGTAATCGTCACCGTATCTTAAGTAAACTGCAGGCAGGGCTGTGTCTGTGGACCATCCAAACGTATGCCATAGTTTCTTGGTCTTCTTGGTGGGTGGACGAGCTCACGGCCCACCTGGTGTTAAGTGGTTACCTTAACCCAGCTCGAACGCGGTGACGGACATCAAAGAAATAGCGCGAATATTTTCCTTGTACACAATTACGATATTTCAAAGTCGGCTGGTAACTGATGATTTATATGGTGGTAGGACCTCTTGTGGGTCCGCGCGGGTAGGTACCACCACCCTGCTTATTTCTCCCGTGAAGCAGTAATGCGTTTCGGTTTGAAGGGCGGGGCAGCCGTTGTAACTATACTGAGACCTTAGAACCTGTATCTACCATCCACTCATCTAAGCAATAAATAAAAATAAATGATACTTGCCGACACTGACGCATTAACAAATGTTTTTATTATAGTCAAACACAACGTTCTTTTTTTTATTGCTTAGATGGGTGGACGAGCTCACAGCCCACCTGGTGTTAAGTGGTTACTGGAGCCCATCGACATCTACAACGTAAATGCGCCACCCACCTTGATATATAACATCTAATGTCTCAGTATAGTTACAACGGCTGCCCCACCCTTCAAACTGAAACGCATTACTGCTTCACGGCAGAAATAGGCAGGGTGGTGATACCCACCCGCGCGGACTCACAAGAGGTCCTACCACCAGTAATTACGCAAATTATAATTTTGCGGGTTTGATTTTTATTACACGATGTTATTCCTTCACCGTGGAAGTCAATCGTGAACATTTGTTAAGTACGTATTTCATTAGAAAAATTGGTACCCGCCTGCGGGGTTCGAACACCGGTGCATCGCTCGACACGAATGCACCTGACGTCTTATCCTTTAGGCCACGACGACTTCAAAATATATCATCTTTTCGCATTAAAAGTGTACAATTTCCAAAAATATTCCAAATTGAGTTAATATGCGGAATCATTTGGTATCACCAGTATTTTTCTCATAAATACTGTCAAAAGAGCGTAGTTTAGCTTTAGTTTTTTTTTTTTTTATTTACCTATATTTTTACTACTATTAACAAAATTAATACATAATTTTATCTTACTTTAAAAAACAGATAATGTAACTGGTAAAAAATAAAAATTAAAAAAATTAATGCCGCAAAGATGATTAATATAAAAAAATATCATATTATATGAGTGAGACAACAAAAACATAAAAATTTTTCTCCTATAATACAGAATTGATTATTCTTACAATTCGCGTTCAGAATTTACATATGTGATTGCACACCGTCCAGTTCGTTTCGCTGTATCATTACGCTATTATATCGGAGAGGCGACAGGGGAACCTGTTTAAAGAATCGACGTTCGCATAATGAAAGGCGTGACCCTTTCAAAGAGAAAATTCACATAATCATCAGCACTTAGTAATGGTGGAGCTAGACCATAATATAGCAATATATGTGATTATTGGAAGATTTTCTTAATATACTACTGGTTCTGGCGACACCTTTCGAATAAGAAAACGGTATGAAACCTATATAATATATAAAATTGAATCCCTATTTCCCTTGGTCGGCTGGCCCGGTTGGACCGATAGCGCTAATTCTTTTCTTACTGCAAATATCCTCAAAGAGGATGTAAAAAAACTGAAATAAAGGGGGCAATAGTTCTTTTCTGTTTTTCCTTGCCAATTTATTGTATCTGAATAAGAAATAGCCTAAAAAATATTTTTTAAATTTTAAACAAGTAATCAACTTAACTAAAAGATTAATAATGCATGACCGCAGTAAAGAAATATTGTGTGTTATATAATGGTGATATAGGACATCTTGTGAGTCCGCACGAGTAGGTACCACCGCCCTGCCTATTTCTGCCGTGAAGCAATAATGCGTTTCGGTTTGAAGGGTGGGGCAGCCGTTGTAACTATACTTGAGACCTTAAAACTTATATCTCGAGGTGGGTGGCGCATTTACGTCGTAGATATCTATGGGCTCCAGTAACCACTTAACACCAGGTGGGCTGTGAACTCGTCCGACCATGTAGCAATAAAAATAAATAAATAAAAACTGTGTATAATATGTCAGTCTTTGGTACCCATAACACAGCGACTCCTAATTTGGGGCCAGATGACCGTGCGTGATTTTTTCACAGTTATTATTATTATTATTTGTTAGTGTGAGACGACGCAGCGGTCTTTAAACAAGAAACTTAATTAAAATGTTATAATACATGAGTCGACAAAGCCGGCAATGTGACTTTTGGACAATTATTGGTAAATCAGAAAAACGAATTATTGACTTTGTATTCCATTGGCAACCACAAAACTCTTCTGAACGACATCTTAGATAAATAACAGGTTAAGTATACCTTTATTTAATGCAGGTTTTGAACCGTATTCTTTGAAGGAGACGATTATATTCAAATCAATCTGTATTGACATATCAATAACATTTTCTTGTTCAAATGCACAGATTGCCACCTTTGATAATAGACGACTCACATACACTATTCAATACACGTCGATATTCAGTTCACTCCTCCTCCTTGCGTCGGTTTCCTCATTACTGAGGGTCGTGGTCATGGCATTGAAACAGTTTAAATGTTTCTCTGTCCATGACTCTCTTGGGATGTAATTGTGATGGGTTCCCACGTCCTTCCACATCAGTATTTCGAAGGGATTTAGTCATTCACGGCAACTGGTCCCGCTCCGGGTCTCTGGTTGTATCCGGGGGCTGGGTTGTTTCCCGCCGCCCAGTGCTCGGCGTTGACGTTTTACGGTAGGAATGTCCAGCTCTACTCAACCCTCCTGTTTTCTCATCCGGGCTTGGGACCGGCAATGGCAGAGTTATTCAGTTCACACAATTACTTGATTAATCTTTTTCATAGTAAAGTCTCAATTGCATTTCTCACAAACGCCTTATTAATTGTTAATAAAAAAAATTATGGATTAACACGAAACTAGCATTGTTCTATCCGAGAGAAAAAAAAAAGTTAAAAAAAACTTTTTTCCGCCATTGTTTTCTTTTGTTCCCGCGCTTCGGAGCGGCCATATTGTAACGAGTGGAATGCCACGACAAAGTAAACACTATAGTTTGTTAAATAGGGCTAATGCTGACGTCAAAGTAAACACTAGATTATTTTTTTTTTCTTTAATGGGTGGACTATTTGGTGTCAGGCCCTATATAAGAGACTATAGTCTGTAGTAAGATAGTAGATAGTCCTAAGGCGACTTTTTGGCGGGAACGCGAGGAGTGAGGTTGTGTGATTTGTTTTATTTTGTCTATTTAGTGTTTCTTCGGGTCTAAATGTGTAAGTCCACTGAAAAAATCTTAGTAAATGACCACCATTTTACTGAGATTATAATATTTCATCCCATATCATCTCAATTCATTTCATTTAATTTCATCCCAGTTGATTAATGTCTCAAATTAATCATCTTCATTTCATTTCACTCCATAATATCATTTTTCATAAAAATATGAATAATATAAATTAAAATAAGACATGACTTAAAGGTCTCAGTTACCAGGTCATAAAATCCCTTAAAAAAAGTCCTAAAGCTATATATAGTCTGTTAAATAGGGCTTGATACCAGAAAAAATCGATTATCCGTTCAAAATTGATTAATTGAGAAATCGATGATATTTAAACTTATAACGATATTGTTTGTTTGGAACACGAAACTAAAGCTAAAAGTCATTTCAATAACTGTCATGCATATTAAATGTTATTATTTATAACAAAAGCTTAAACTATTACCTATTTTAACGTTTATATACGTCATGAGTGGCTTAGTTCTGCCCCTGGCATTGCTGAAGTCCATGGTAACCACTCACCATCAGGTGGGCCGTACGCTCGACTGCCTACAAGGGCAATAAAAAAAAAAAGTGTGTGTGTCCGCTCCGACGCACGACTGGAGTTTACTGGATATAAAAAATTAAACGAAACAATACGAGAAATAGTTCTATATTACGACAACACGATACACTACAGATTATTAACAAATTAACGAGACACAAAACAAACGACTAACAAATATATGAAAATACAATAATGAGAGNTGTAGATGTCTATGGGCCCCAGTAACCACTTAACACCAGGTGGGCTGTGAGCTCGTCCACTCATCTAAGCAATAAAAAAATAAAAAAAAAAGACCGCTGTAAAGAAATATTGTGTGTTATATAATGGTGATATAGGACCTCTTTTGAGTCCGCACGAGTAGGTACCACCGCCCTGCCTATTTCTGCCGTGAAGCTGTAATGCGTTTCGGTTTGAAGGGTGGGGCAGCCGTTGTAACTATACTTGAGACCTTAAAACTTATATCTCGAGGTGGGTGGCGCATTTACGTCGTAGATGTCTATGGGCTCCAGTAACCACTTAACACCAGGTGGGCTGTGAACTCGTCCAACCATGTAGCAATAAAAATAAATAAATAAAAACTGTGTATGTCAGTCTTTGGTACCCATAACACAGCGACTCCTAATTTGGGGCCAGATGACCGTGCGTGATTTATTCACAGTTATTATTATTATTATTTGTTAGGTTGAGACGACGCAGCGGTCTTTAAACACGAAATTTAATTAAAATGTTATAATACATACACTATTCAATACACGTCGATATTCAGTTCACTCCTCCTCCTTGCGTCGGTTTCCTCATTACTGAGGGTCGTGGTCATGGCATTCAAACAGTTTAAATGTTTCTCTGTCCATGACTCTCTTGGGATGTAATTGTGATGGGTTCCCACGGCCTTCCACATCAGTATTTCGAAGGGATTTAGTCATTCACGGCAACTGGTCCCGCTCCGGGTCTCTGGTTGGATCCGGGGGCTGGGTTATTTCCCGCCGCCCAGTGCTCGGCGTTAACGTTTTACGGTAGGAATGTCCAGCTCTACTCAACCCTCCTGTTTTCTCATCCGGGCTTGGGACCGGCAATGGCAGAGTTATTCAGTTCACACAATTACTTAATAAATTTTTTCATATTAAAGTCTCAATTGCATTTCTCACCAAAGCCTAATTAATTGTTAATAAAAAAAATAATGGATTAACACGAAACTAGCATTGTTCTATACGAGAGAAAAAAAAAAGTTAAAAAAAACTTTTTTCCGCCATTGTTTTCTTTTGTTCCCGCGCTTCGGAGCGGCCATATTGTAACGAGTGGAATGCCACGACAAAGTAAACACTATAGTTTTTTAAATATGGCTAATGCTGACGTCAAAGAAAACACTAGATTCTTTTTTTTTTCTTTTCTTTAATGGGTGGACTATTTGGTGTCAGGCCCTATATAAGAGACTATAGTCTGTAGTAAGATAATAGATAGTCCTAAGGCGACTTTTTGGCGGGAACGCGAGGAGTGAAGTTGTGTGATTTGTTTTATTTTGTCTATTTCTTCGGGTTTAAATGTGTAATAATGGTGGTTTATTAACTGTTTAATATCTGTGAAAGCGCAAAAATGTGGGAAAATGAAACAAAGCCGCTGGAAGTAACTTCTCGGGATCCTCCCAAAAAGTCCACTGAAAAAATCTTAGTAAATGACCACCATTTTACTGAGATTATATTTCATCCCATATCATCTCAATTCATTTCATTTAATTTCATCCCAGTTGATTAATGTCTCAAATTAATCATCTTCATTTCATTTCACTCCATAATATCATTTTTCATAAAAATATGAGTAATATAAATTAAAAAAACATGACTTAGGTCTCAGTTACCAGGTCATAAAATTCCTTAAAAAAAAGTCCTAAAGCTATATATAGTCTGTTAAATAGGGCTAGATACCAGAAAAAAACGATTATCCGTTCAAAATTGATTAATTGAGAAATCGATAATATTTAAACTTATAACGATATTATTTGTTTGGAACACGAAACTAATGCTAAAAGTCATTTCAATAATTGTCACGAATATTAAATATTATTAGAGGTACCGCAGTAGTCGAAATTCGACTATAATTAATTGGAATTGTAAGTTTGTACACTATTATGATTGTATTTTATACAATCATAATAGTGTATTAATTTCGCCAAGACTACACTGTAAATAATATTAACAACAATATTTAATCTATTCTCAATTTGATAACAGACGCCAAGAACAAAAGTTTGACAATAAATACTATGCATGCGTGTGTGCGTCAAATACATGGTATGTAGTGTGTGTAATGTTTTCTTTACTGATTTAATGTATCTTTTATGCATTATTTTGAAAAAATATTAGCATTGTGCACTTCTTCTCTATATTCTCTATAAGTGTGGAAAATTTCATACTCCTCCGTCCGCGCAATTTTCGTAAAAAGGGATACAAAGTTTTTGCTTCACGTATTAATATACAAGATTATTTATAACCAAAGCTTAAACTATTACCTATTTTAACGTTTATATACGTCATGAGCCCTGGATACTTGGATAGCTAATGTAACTAGGGTTGCCACCTCTTTTTTCTTCAGATTAAATACATTGGTTATTATAGTTAGGAAAAAACAGTACATAGTATTAAAATAAAGTACAATTTATTTATTATTATTATTACGTTTAAATACGTATTTTTTAGTATAATTGAAGAAATTAAACAAGAAATTGTGACAATTAATGACAGTGACATTGTTGACGTTTGAGGTTAAGTTGCGTTCAGAAATACTTATTAAAAAAACGAGTGCTTAGGTGATGTGGCGTTAACGAGAAAATACATATGACTAAACTTTTCAAAATCCAAATCCAAAGAAACCAAATCATGCCAAATAAAGTATTATCGTGTAACTATACTGAGACCTTAGAACTTATATCTCAAGGTGGGTGGCGCATTTACGTTGTAGTTGTCTATGGACTCTAGTAACCACTTAACATCAGGTGGGCTGTGAGCTCGTCCATCCATCTAAGCAATAAATAAAAAACTTTTTTTTCACATAAAATATTTTTTTTGATTGCTTGGATGGGTGGACGAGCTCACAGCCCACCTGGTGTTAAGTGGTCACCCGAGTACGTACAATACTTTGTTATAAAGCACGGGTGGCAACCCTAAATGTAACACCACAAGGATTGCACGAGCCTTCCTAATTGACCCTATAAATTAATGTCAACAAATGAAACCAAAACCAAATAGTAAGTACTTTTAACACAATTACCTTCACCCAGCTCGAACGCGGTGACGGACCTCAAAGAAATAGCGCGAATATTTTCCTTGTATTAACGCAATTACGGTATTTCAATGTCGGCTGGTAACTGCTACTTGCCAACAATGATGCATTAACAAATATTTTTATTATAGTTAAACACAACGTTATTTTTTATTGCTTAGGTGGGTCGAGGAGCTCACGGCTCACCATTTTAACTGGTCACCGGAGCGCATAGACATCTACAACGTAAATGCCGCCACCTACCTTGAGATATTAGTTCTAAGGTAACAGTTTTTACAGTATAACCGCTGCCCCATCCTTCAAACCGAAACGCATCACTGCTTCACGGCATAAATAGGCAGGGCGTTGGTACCTACCCGTGCGAAATCACAAGAGGTCCTACCACCAGTAATTACGCAAATTATAATTTTGCGGTTTTGATTTTTATTACACGATGTTATTCCTTCACCGTGAAAGTCAATCGTGAACATTTGTGGAGTACGTATTTCATTAGAAAAATTGGTACCCGCCTGAGATTCGAACACCGGTGCATCGCTCAACACGAATGCACCGGACGTCTTATCCTTTAGGCCACGACAGTAATCACGCAAATTATAATTTTCGTCCATCTTTTCGCTTTTCACAGTAAAATTGTGGAGTATTTCACTTACGTTAGCTCTTTGAGCATTTAGCCAGCTATGGCATTCACCTGGAACCCCCTCTCCAGAACTCCTGAGTATAGGGGATCCGCAGCGCGGACCACACTAATGAGTGCACACTGCTTAACACAAAAATAGGTGTTGGTGGTGGATGCCCTACCACCAGATCCGGCTAAATTTTGTTCATCTCAATACCCGTTTCAATAATACGACATGTTCTCAACACCCGGTCACCGTCTTCGTCGAACCCGTCTTTTGCGACGAAGGGCGAGTAAATTAACCCATAGACAAGGCGCACTAAGTTTCTCGCCGGGTTTTCTCAGTGGGTCACGTTTCCGATCCGGTAGTAGATTCAGGGAAGCACTGCTCTTGCTGGGGCCAGTGTTAGCAACGTCCTCAGGTCAGAGCCCCGCGAGCTCACCTACATGCCCGGTGAATCTAGTATGACCCTTAAGGTCATTAGAATAGGTCGAAAAAAAAGGAATTTCGTTTCCTATTTCGCTGGTAGCCTATTTCAGCTACGCGCGGACGGATAGGTGTGCTCACGGACTCAAGCCGAGAGGATTTGCTAACACTAGCCCTAGCTAGGTTTGAGCCCCCGTGAGCTCACCTACTAGCTCGATGAATCTAGAATAATCCCTCAAGGTTACTAGAATAGGTAGGAAAACAAGAAGTTCTCAACTCGTAAAAGCAACCGGGAATACTAAATCGACAATACAATGTTCACAGCAAAGAATGCGTAATGCCAATGATCCCTCTCGGCCTGAAGGAGACGAAGGAGGTGGACTTCAGGGACCCGTTCAAGGACTTCATCCTGGAGCATTACAGCGAGGACGCGGCGCACTACGAGGACGCCATCTCCGACTTTATGGACATGAGACAAGTAGGTCTTTTGTTATTACTGGTGGTAGGACCTCTTGAGAGTTCGCGCGGGTAGGTACCACCACCCTGCCTATTTCTGCCGTGAAGCAGTAATGCGTTTCGGTTTGCAGGGTGGGGCAGCCGCTGTAACTATACTTGAGACCTTAGATCTTATATTTCAAGGTGTGTGGCGCATTTACATCGTAGATGTCTATGGGCTCCAGTAACCACTTAACATCAGGTGGGCTGTGAGCTCGTCCACCCATCTAAGCAATAAAAAAAAATCAAATTTTCTGATATTTCCACTGTGATGATGTCTTTTTTCAAACGAGATTGGAGAAGAGTCCTCAGTGGTAGTCAGCGGTTTGGATTTGCCGACGTCTTAAAACAAAGGTGACTGACTATACGTAGCAGGTGGATAAGTATACCCCTCATCTGATGGTAAGTATCACTCGTGCACATGAGTGGTGCCAGGGGCACAGTCGATACACTACCTAGACCACTGCGTTGCGCTTCCATAGATCTTTGCTACGCACCATCTGGCTATGGAATGAGCTCCCCTCCACGGTGTTTTCCGAGCGCTATGACATCCTTCTTCAAACGAGGCTTGTGGAGAGTAGGTACTTAGCTACTTACCCACGTCCATGAGCGACGTTAACCACTCACCATCAGGTGGACTGTATCATCGTCTACCTACAAGGGCAATAGAAAAAAATCACTGCCTCCTCTAGCTAACAAATAAAATACATCCTTGCGTTACACAAACTATGAAGGTCATCCTGTTCCCAGGCAATCCGGACCCCCGTGCGTTCGACGGCAGGAGTGGCCCTGCTCTTCAAGTACTACAACCAGCTGTACTACATCGAGAGGCGGTTCTTCCCGCCGGACCGGTCCCTGGGCGTCTACTTCGAGTGGTTCGATTCATTAACAGGTACGATTGAGGAACATACAAATCGACGCTTGAAAGGCAAACATGACTAAGCGACAATAACTGCTTTGTACATAAATGATAGGGAATAACCATATTCGATGCGCAAAAAAAATTTATTTCTAGGTCTATTAAAATCATTTCAATCCTACAGCTAGATTCGTTAAAATAAATTTTGTTTTCAGGTATTTCAAATTTAAATTAGTCTACTGTAAAGTTCACCCATTGTCGCTTAGTCACGTTTGCCTTTCAAGCGTCGAACCACTTTTATCTACATCTATATATTAACTAGCTGACCCGGCAAACATTTTTTTGCCTTATATAAGATTTCTAGGGAATTTCTAGTGTAGAAAAAAAAAGTAACTTATTGTAAGTGTGTAAGGATGTGGTAAATGAGTGAAAGAGGTATGTAGTGCTGTGAACGATGAGGGAATATATAATAAAAATAACAAAACCTCATTCAACCACATAATACCTCATTATAACAAAAAAAAAAAGTCCAAATAAAAAAAAATATGTTAGGGGTGGACAACCCTAATCACTTAGGGGTATGAAAAATAGATAGTAGCNTAACTTATTGTAAGTGTGTAAGGATGTGGTAAATGAGTGAAAGAGGTATGTAGTGCTGTGAACGATGAGGGAATATATAATAAAAATAACAAAACCTCATTCAACCACATAATACCTCATTATAACAAAAAAAAAAAGTCCAAATAAAAAAAAATATGTTAGGGGTGGACAACCCTAATCACTTAGGGGTATGAAAAATAGATAGTAGCTGATTCTCAGGCTTATTGAATATGCATAAAAATTTTCATGAGAATCGGTCAAGCGGTTTCGGAGGAGTATGGGAACGAACATTGTGACACGAGAATTTTATATATTACATTAATACGTGAAGCGAAAACTTTGTATCCGTTTTTACGAAAATTTCGTGAACGGAGGAGTATGAAATTTCTTACACTTGAAGTCGTCGTGACCTAAAGGATAAGACGTTCGGTGCATTCGTATGCAGCGATCCTACCGGTGTTCGAATCCCGCAGGCTGGTACCAATTTTTCTGATGAAATACGTACTCAACAAATGTTCACGATTGATTTCCACGGTGAAGGAATAACATCGTGTAATAAAACTCAAACCCGCAAAATTATAATTTGCGTAATCACTGGTGGTTGGACCTCTTGTGAGTCCGTACGGGTAAGTACCACCACCCCGCCTATTTCTGCCGTGAAACAGTAATGCTTTTCGGTTTGAAGGGTGGGGCAGCCGTTGTAACTATACTGAGACCTTAGAACTTATATCTCAAGGTGTGTGGCGCATTTACGTTGTAGATGTCTATGGGCTCCAGTAACCACTTTACACCAGGTGGGCTGTGAGCTCGTCCACCCGTCTAAGCAATAAAAAAAATAAAAAAACATAAATTCGTGTTTCATAAATAATATAAATGAAGCTTTATATCGACTCACGAAGAAGGAAGCTCCAAAAATAAGCTTAATTCGATGCTACGGTGCTGTTTGTTACAGGAGTCCCATCGTGTCAGCGAACAGTGGCTTTTGAGAAAGCATGTGTCTTGTTCAACATTGCTGGCATTTACACACAGATCGGCGCTAAACAGGTACGTAATAATATGGACTTTATTTTCTTCACGTTAGGGACTAATTTACTTTATGAAATTCATTGGCGCATGTGTCCAGGAACGTGGAAGTCGAAGGTATAAGACCCTTGCTTCGTTGTTGTTTTTTTTTCGTACCAAAAAACATTATGACTTGCAATTTTTATATTCACAAACTAAACCTAAGAAAATTAATAATCAAAAATAATATTGGGTGTAAATAATGAGGGGTGAAAGACTATTTGGTTTAAGCAACATTTTTGTAACTTTACAGGGGATTTATTTAATGTTTAAAGTTAAAAAAAAACTTTTTGGACTATTATTATGGGGTAAACTTCATTGACGCTTATTAAAAAAAAAAACAACTGTTGATGCCAAACTGAACTGTTGACCAAATAAAACGCACCTTTAATCACAAAGTTACATGTCGCGTGTTAAGCGAATTGTTGCTTTAAATCATAAAGCGTTTTATATTGACAAACTAAACCTGAGAAGACTACCCTCAGACACAGCCCACTGAGTTTCTCGCCGAATATTCTCAGTGGGTCGCGTTTCCGATCTGGCGGTAGATTCTGCGAAGCACGGCTCTTGCTAGGGTTCGTGTTAGCAACGTCGTCAGGCTTGAGCCCCGTGATGAGCTCACTAGTTAAGGTTACGCTGAAACAGCCTCTCAAGGCCTTCTTTCAGCTTAGGTAGGAAAAGGTGCTTCTAGGTACTTCAAGCACCGGTCACCGTCCTCGTCGAACCCGTCGCTTGCGACGAAGGGCTCGACGATTAAATTAACTCTCAGACACAGCCCACTGAGTTTCTCGCCGGATCTTCTCAGTGGGTCGCGATTCCGATCCGGTGGTAGATTCTGCGAAGCACGACTCTTGCTAGGTGCTTGCTTCGTGTTAGCAACGTCGTCAGGTTTGAGCCCCGTGAGCTCACCTACTAGCCACGGTTACGCTGGAATAGCCGCTCCAGGCTACCAGCTTAGGAAAAAAATAAAAATAAAAAAGGTAGGAAAAAAAACCAAAGACTAATAACCAAAAATAATATCGACGAGTTAAAGACATTGATGGAAAAAAACCAGTGTTTGAATTTGTTTAGTTTACAAGGGGGTTCCGTTACAGGAGCGCAGTCGTTGCGCCGGTCTGGACGGCGCAGTGGACGCGCTGCTGCGTGCGGCCGGCGCGCTCCGGTACATCCACGAGAACTTCACCAACGCGCCCTCGGTGGACCTCGCCGCAGACACGCTCCTCGTCCTCGGCACCCTCATGACGGTCAGCTCACCGCACCCTCACACAAGACACACACACTGACCACTTCATTTCATATCATCTCACATCACATCACATCATATCATTGTTTATTAGCACACATTACAAGCTAAAAAGATACAAAAATAACAACAAGTAAAAATCTGTCTTGCAACATAAGTCCACAAGTATAGTTGTCGTGGTTGCGCAGGCTCAGGCCCGCGAGTGCCTGCTGGAGAAGCTGCAGCTGCAGGCGGGGGGCGGGGCGGGTGACGTCACGCTGGACCTGGCGCAGGAGAGCGCGCACCTGGCGCACACCTACCGACAGCTGCACGCCAAGGTACCACCACCACGCGACGTGGGGACCCAGAGCACCAGCTATAGACCCAAATGGGAAGCCGCAAAACAATATTATACATTTCGTTCATGAATAAGTCTTCCTCCTTGCGACGATAATCCTCAATGCTAAGGCTCGTGGCTTCCTCTTACAACTTTCTCCTGGATTATTCTGCGCCACTCCTGCCTATCCTCAGCTGTGTGGATGCCAACGTGGACTGAAGTGTTAAGGGTACCTCTTAAAAGTATAATCATGTACAATGTACTGGTGGTAGAACCTCTTGTGAGTCCGCGTGGGTAGGTACCACCACCCTACCTATTTATGCCGTGAAGCAGTCATGCGTTTCGATTTGAACCGTTGTAGCTGTACTCAGACCTTAGAACTTATATCTCAAGGTGAGTGGCGCATTTACGTTGTAGATGTCTATGGGCTCCAGTAACCACTTAACACCAGGTGGGATGTGAGCTCGTCCAACCATCTAGACTAGACAATAAAAAAAAAAAACGGAAGGTAGATATAAGGTGCACCATTTCAATGTATTAAAAAGCGTCCGCTAAATAGGAGTCAATTAAGAGACTTCGCTCTTGTGCTTCAAGGCCGCAGCTTTTACGTTGCGGTCCACGGGCCCCGGCTCGTCTACCAGTCAACGCACTAAGCGCACAGTTTTGTTACTGCTTCCAGATGCAAACCGAGGGTGTCTTCAACTACGTGCCATACTCGTGGGTCTCCCTGGTCCACGTCAAGACTGAGTTCTACCACGGTATGCATTCTCCAGATTCCCTCGCCACCACCACTGTTTCAAAGCCTAATATTTTGTTGTGTTAGCTGATGAGCACACAGTCCATCTGATGGTAAGTGGTCAACATCGCTCGTGGACATCAGCAACGTCAGGGGCACGCCCGACGTGTTGTAGTAAGAGAAATCAACATGATTACTTCAGAGCGCCGCGTAGGGCACCGGTGACCAACACGACAGCCAAAGGGATAATTGAACGAACCCTTGACTCTGGTTGCAGCGCTCGCGCACCAGTACTGCGGCACGGCGCTGCTCCACTCCACTCCCTCTGCAGAGATGAGGGAGAGACTCGACGCGCTGTACTCCAGCGAGAACGACAGGAGTCAGCAGAACGGTTCGTGGATTGTTTCTTAATTCGCGAAGCAGCTGCTCTGGAGTTGTCAGGTCTTCTTTGGAGGCGCTGGGGCAGCTGTTAGCAAATCCCACCCCTCTTGGCTGAGCCTTTGCTCGCCCACCTGTCCTGGTGAAACTGGAAAGAATTGTAACTATACTTGAGACCTTAGAACTGATATCTCAAAGTGGGTGGCGCATTTACGTTGTAGATGTCTATGGGCTCCACTTAACACCAGATGGGCTGTGAGCTCGTCCACCCATCTAAGCAATAAAAAAAGGACTCCGGGCCACCAGTAATGCCTCAATTATAAATACTGTTTTTATTTAACTGACAATCATGTTCGCGTCAGCTGTAGCCCATAGACAGCATGAGCTGAACGCCGACCCTCTGGAAGCCGAGGCTGAAAATAGTATCGACGGCTGGAAATTTGTATACGGCAGAATTAGAGCAGGGTCGTGATACCTAATGCCTAAGTCAAGGTTGATAACCTCAATTGCATTAGAATAAACATGGAATAGTTGAAGACATGAGTGGATGAAGGGGACATAATACAATTTGTTAATTTTCAGAAAATGGACAACAAACTTTTGTTACTTGTGGTTTTTCTTCGTACATAACTCCTTCAACACATGCAATTTCTAAAAATAGCCTTTCAATTCGTAGCTTTAAGGTCCAATATTGTTTATAGGCACATAACACCTTCATTCAATGTAAAAACTCAAAAATCTTAAGAATGGTACTTAACCCCTTTATCCATTCACGTCTTCAGCTCTTCTTAAAACGATGATGAGTAATGTTCTATGATAAGTGTTTAGTTAATTTGCTCTGATTTGAACAGTGCCTTTGTATTCGTCAGGTAACTCCATATTGAAAGAGCAAGACTATGACCTCACAGCCCTGGGAAGGGCGCATCTAGCCGAGGCCGTCGCCCTCTATGAAGAAGCATTAAGACTACAAAGAATGTGCAGGTACGATAAGCTTGTTTGAAATGGTGGACAAAAGATGACGCTTTCCTCAATTTTCTTACTAACTGTTTAGTTTAATGTCCTCAGAAAATAGATGGCGCTGTTTCAAGATTAGTCTCTTTATAAAGAAAATTATTCACGGCTTACCTAGTAATTAGCAAAACCCGCAGACATCACTATGCAATGCCCACTCACATTGAATCTTGAGGCTGTAATATCAATATTAGTATCTCTAAATTCTTCATTACACAGATTCCTCCCGATACATTAACGGTGCTTTTAGGTACCTCAAGCACCGGTCACCGTCCTCGCCGAACTCTTGCGCCGAAGGGCTCGACGAGTAAACTAACCAATAGACCCAGCCCACTGAGTTTCTCGCCGGATCTTTTCAGTGGGTCGCGTTTCCGATCCGGTGGTAGATTCTGCGAAGCACTGCTCTTGCTAGGGCCGGTGTTAGCAACACTCCGGTTTGAGCCCCGAGAGCTGACCTACACGCTAGGGTATAGCTGAAATAGCCTCTCAAGGCTATCAGCATAGGTAGGAAAAACCCTTTTTTTTTCTTATTATTCGGAGCATTGTAAGATAAATGAATTTCCTCAGAGAGTTACGGGACAAGGAAGCGCTGTCCGTGGTGGTTCGAGCTCATTTGGAGCAGGTGGCGCAAGAACAGAACCCGAAGGCGGAACAAAACGACTTCACGGATCTACTGGACGCACCCAACATCACGCGTGAGTACTACAACTAATTGTCCTACTCCGGCACGTGGATAACTTCAACATTACAATATGTCCTTCTTCAAACGAGACTTTTTTTATTGCTTAGATGTGTGGACAAGCTCACAACCCAACTAGTGTTAAGTGGTCACTGGAGCCCATAGACGTCTAGAACGTAAATGCGCCACCCACCTTGAGATATAAGATCTAAGGTCTCAGGTATAGTTACAACGGCTGCCCCGCCCTTCAAACCGAAACGCATTACTGCTTCACGGCAGAAATAGGCAGGGTGGTGGTACCTACCCGCGCGGACTCACAAGTGGTCCTACCATCAGTAATGACGCAAATTATAAATTTTGCGGGTTTGATTTTTATTACACGATGTTTTATTCCTTCACCGTGGAAGTCAATCGTGAATATTTCTTGAGTACGTATTTCATTAAGAAAATTGTGGAGAGACTGTGCCTCAGGCATTGCTGACGTCCATGGGCGACGGTAACCATTCACCATCAGGTGTGCCGGATGCTTGTCTGCCTCCAAAGACAATAAAAAAAGAAATTGACAGCCCAAGGTTTATTTAAATGTATAGCAGCCTCTACTAGTCTACCTAAATTACATTGTCAAAATCTTCGATCTATTGCAGCGTCATCGAAATTTCAACTGGCTCTTACACCTCCGGACTTCTCGCAATACCGTGTCGAGGACTTGTTCAAATCCCTCGGACCCATCGCGGTCTTCTCAGCCAAGCGGCACTGGAGCGCTCCCAGATTAGTCCAGCTCCAGAAAAACACAAGAAGAAGAAACTCCAGGATCGAAGACCCAGACCAGGAGAGACTAAAAAGATCGAACGACAAAAGGGACAGATCAGAAGACAACAGCGCCTACTACAACCAGAACAGAAGCGACGAGAAGCACTCGGAAGATTACGAGAAGAAACTCCTCAAAGTGACGAAACAGAACGGGATATACATAAACAGCTATAATAATAATTTCGAATACCACCCCAAAGTCTTGGACTACGAGTCGAAATACGATTACAGGGCTGAGAAAGGGGACAGAGAGAACGGGAAGAAAAATGGGAGGGAGAGAAGAAAAGACCAGCTGAGGAGGGCGGCCAGTGAATACAATGTCTCTGGTAAAGACGACGAGGGGTTCGGGTTCTCCGTGAGAGGGGACGCTCCGGTCATCATAGCCGCCGTCGAACCCAACTCCTTGGCAGATGTGAGTATGACACCGCGGGAACCGATGTGGTTCGCTGACGGAAGCCTTGTACGTAGGCTCATAGTCGCTCAACAAGCGACGCTGTGGAGTGGAAGACTCGCAGCAGAACCATAGACAGAATTACAACGTAGAAGTGGCAGTGGGTAAAGCACATTTCTCGTAAGGCGCAGCGAGAGTAGCTAATTAGTAGGAGTAGGTGAACCGATAGCCGGATAATAGTCGCAGGAATTCGTTGAATGCACTCAGCATAGATTGCTCCATGTGCAAAACTTTAAAATTCATAGACCTACGATGATGATTTGTGCCACTGGTAACGTAAAACTAGTGTCTGTGTGCTAGTGCAAGTTTTTAACGTTCTCGATAGCGTAAAAGTTAACTCAAATTTGTATGGAGTTCGAACGTGTGCCGACGTTTGCGGCTAGGGGCGCTGTTCTAACTGCATATAATTTTGACTTAACTTTTACACTATCGAGAACTTTAAAAAGCTCGTACAAAGCACTCAAAACTCGGAGTCAACTTGTACTATACGAAGCTTTGGAATGAATGAATAATGGAATTTTATTTAATGTTTTTGTTGTGAAATTTGGATGTCCCCTCATGTTTTAAGATTAACATTTTTCTTTTTGCTGCTGCTTTTATTGATTCTAGCCATTAAAATTCAATATTATGTCCCAGATTGGGGGAATGCGGGAAGGAGATTTCATTATCTCGGTCGGTGACGAGGATGTCAAGTGGAGTTCGCACGATGAGGTCGTGAGGCTGATACAGCAGGCCGCGGACACGCTCACCTTGAGGCTTGCGACGCCCATGGATAAGAGTTCCATCAAGGTAAGTGATTTATTTTTCGTTTCATTTCATATCAATTAATAGTGTAAAAATTATTATATTCCCATTCATTTTTTTGATTTATTCAGATAATCTTTGAGTTTTATTTACTTTTTATTATTTCTAACCACAAAAACTAAAATAATCGATACGTCAGAAATAGTATGATAACAACTAAAACGAATGAGATTAAATCAAAAAAGTAGTTTCAATTAATATGAATGACATTCAATATTATGTCAGTTTAAATTTTGCTTATTTTAGGGAACTCTAGTGGATAGTTAAAATCAAGTCTGTTGTTGTTGCCTCAACAGACATATGAATCTATATCTATACTAATATTATAAAGAGGAAAGATTTGTTTGTTTGTTTGTTTCGAATAGGCTCCGAAACTACTGGACCGATTTGAAAAATTCTTTTTCCATTAGAAGCCGACATTGTCCCTGATGAACATAGGCTACTTTTTTTATTTTATTTTTTATTTTATTTTTTTGGTTTCATGTGTGTTTTAATGTTTCCGAAGCGAAGCGAGGGCGGGTCACTATCTATACTAATATTATAAAGAGGAAAGATTTGTTTGTTTGTTTGTTTCGAATAGGCTCCGAAACTACTGGACCGATTTGAAAAATTCTTTTTCCATTAGAAGCCGACATTGTCCCTGATGAACATAGGCTACTTTTTTTATTTTATTTTTTATTTTATTTTTTTGGTTTCATGTGTGTTTTAATGTTTCCGAAGCGAAGCGAGGGCGGGTCGCTAGTATTCAATATAATATCAGAAGGAACTCTTTACTACGTGAAATACTCTGAGCTTGAAGTTAGACCCGTAGCGATATAAAAATCTTAAACACCACTGTAATTCACTGTAAAATATCCTGTAGAAAGAATATGGAGGAAGAGATATTTTGATATGTATTCCCCCGCAGCTGCCCCCCGCTGCGGCGCGACCTCCCCCCTCCAGCGAGGGCTCGGTGTCGGCGGCCTCCAGCGCATCCAGCGGCTCCTCCCGCGCCACCCCGCGCCCGGCCCCCCGCGCCGCCGCCCCGCGCCGCGCCCCCTCCTGGAACCCCTTCCGCCGACACTCGTCCCGGGACAGCAGCGCGCACCGCGCCGACCACAACGTCATATTCAGATAGATCACACTTGTCCAACCCCACGTACGTAATCGTTGGCCTATTCGCGTAGACCGCGTCTGGTTGGTACGAGTGAGATACAAACTGTACAGCATCAAATTCTGCTATGCGACGCAGGACTTTAATTGAGGAGGTCTTGGCTGCGGCTACCCAGACGGACATACAAATTCATCTCGTCCATAAGCTATTTTAATGTTTCCGAAGTTACGGTATAGTTACGGAAGTTACGGAAAGAATAAACCGTAAATATGTTTTAACAAGACATTAATATTGTTTGCTCCCGATATATAGATGGCACTGAACGGTTATTCGTCAATTTAGTAACAACATTAATTATGTACAGAGGTAGAATAAGTTTTTTTTTAATACGTAACCGGCAGCCATTTTATTTCAAACGAAAAATACGACGACAATTCGGATCAAAAGGTACGCGAGGAACAAATCATTTTACATACAACACGTCACGACTCCCCACTAGTGACGTCACACGTTTACTTTGACGCGGATTAATCATAGAATTACTATGTCACATTTAAATAAATAAATGTAATTAAAAAAAAATTATAATCACTGTCCCATCGTGTTATTCCAATTAAGATTTAACCAACTGCTTCTTAGAACAATCTAAGTGAACAATTGTCACTTTAGATGTCGGCGGCATATATTTAATTGATGGCAATTAATTCAATGCACTTTATAACCAAACCAGTGACATCGGAGTAATCATTGTATTTATCTGTACATATCTCTTAAATTTCGCTACAACGCCTTCCTGTCGTCACTTTGTCGCTTAAGTAACGTTTTAAACCGTCGCTGGTATATGCATTGCAAACATTATTAAGAGACTGGTTCTTACCACGACTGTTTTTTTTGCACGTGTAGACAGACGAGAGTACATTCCATGTGATAGTGAGTGATTACCGTGGCTCATGGACATCAGCAATGCCGGATTCACAGTTAAGCCGCTGCCTACCGCCAAAATCTTAATAAAATTCAATGAGTTCTCAATGTTTCATGTCGCATTCTAACACACCCATATAAGAACCCGTTAAAAACTAATTTCGCGCTTAAATTCACCCATATAAAAACCCGTTAAATACAATGTTCATTGTATTGTAATTATATTGCTATAATAAATTCCGTCCAAATTTCATGTACTTTATCCAATATTTTTTACTGGTGGTAGGACCTCTCGTGAGTCCGCGCGGGGGGGTACCACCACCCTGCCGTAAAGCAGTAATGCGTTTCGGTTTGAAGGGTGGGGCAGCCGTTGTAACTATACTTAGACNTAATTAAAAAAAAATTATAATCACTGTCCCATCGTGTTATTCCAATTAAGATTTAACCAACTGCTTCTTAGAACAATCTAAGTGAACAATTGTCACTTTAGATGTCGGCGGCATATATTTAATTGATGGCAATTAATTCAATGCACTTTATAACCAAACCAGTGACATCGGAGTAATCATTGTATTTATCTGTACATATCTCTTAAATTTCGCTACAACGCCTTCCTGTCGTCACTTTGTCGCTTAAGTAACGTTTTAAACCGTCGCTGGTATATGCATTGCAAACATTATTAAGAGACTGGTTCTTACCACGACTGTTTTTTTTGCACGTGTAGACAGACGAGAGTACATTCCATGTGATAGTGAGTGATTACCGTGGCTCATGGACATCAGCAATGCCGGATTCACAGTTAAGCCGCTGCCTACCGCCAAAATCTTAATAAAATTCAATGAGTTCTCAATGTTTCATGTCGCATTCTAACACACCCATATAAGAACCCGTTAAAAACTAATTTCGCGCTTAAATTCACCCATATAAAAACCCGTTAAATACAATGTTCATTGTATTGTAATTATATTGCTATAATAAATTCCGTCCAAATTTCATGTACTTTATCCAATATTTTTTACTGGTGGTAGGACCTCTCGTGAGTCCGCGCGGGGGGGTACCACCACCCTGCCGTAAAGCAGTAATGCGTTTCGGTTTGAAGGGTGGGGCAGCCGTTGTAACTATACTTAGACCTTAGAACTTATATCTCAAGATGGGTGGCGCATTTACGTTGTGGATGTCTATGGGCTTCAGTAACCACTTAACACCAAGTGGGCTGTGATCTCGTCCACCCATCAAAGCAATAAAAAAAATAAAAATAAAAATTCCTACGGTATAAATTCGCGTCCTTTATTGTTTATAAACTCCGTCCATACAACTAAGATTGTTGATGATTGTAAATTCGTGCGAAGAGAATGTGTTCAAGCAAAATTATACCCTGATAGTCTTAATAATAAAATAGTTTTTATAGTTGAAATCTGTTAAGTAAATGTGAAACAATTATTCAATGGCTATGAATGTTCCAAAGCGTTGTTGTACGTATTAATCAGAAGGTAAATATCAATTTAATTATTGGATGGTGTCATCCGAAAAGGAATCCACTACAATATTCATTATAAAACATGTCAATGTTAATGAAAGTCAATAGTGACACGTCTGCCTTCCTTGTGCGCACGAATATAGTTCACTAGCGCCATCTGTTAATCAAGGTACCCAACTAAATTCAATTTTGCCGGGAAGCCAAAATTTTTTATTTTCAATTTAAACCGCCTTTTAGTTGAATTATCAAATTATCCGTCGCCATCATCGAGCCAATTTATGTACCTTAAATGTATGGACATTAGAATCATTGCGTTCGCGATCTATGTTGATATGTCATTTTGAATTATCATTAATATATTTTCTGTACGAGTCGGTGATTTTATCGCAAATACGAGTAGAATCAGATGAGAATGAGACCAGCTAGTTTATTGAATGACAAATTAATGGCATTTCATTATATTTTTAATAATTGTATTCATTAGTTTAGCGTTCTAGAGAAGCCGAACGAAGTATATATAAGCAAATACAAAATACAATTAATCTGCATTATATTTTATTTATTTATTTTATCTTTATACTTATTGTAGACAAAAAGAAAATACAATAAAAACAGATTTAAAGAATGTCTAAATACTATGTACAAAGGCGAGCTTAACTCGTTCATGAGTTTTCTTCCAGCAAACCATTAGCAGAGAGAAATACGATGTATAAGAGAGGAATAGTGTACAATATAAAAGGTATTAAAGCATGATTTTTAAACTAAGCTTTAAAAAAAAAACTAATATATAATGAAAAATACATATAAATAAACATACATAAAACAATAACTTAAATACAATTAAAGTGACAGGAAATGTTTCCTCATTTGACTCTTAAAAACTTCTAGAGAGGAACTAGCACGAATAGGTATTATCTATAGGAAATTATATATAATTGTCACAAAATATCTTTATTTGTAATTACATATTATCTGCTAATGTATATTTTTAATAAATAAATAAATTTTACTGTGTTATTTTGGTTGTGATCGATTAAAGATAACCAAACGTAATTGTAAATGTTAAATTGATCGCATCCAAAACTTCGGAATTGGCGGGAGAGTGAGGTGATGTCGGCCATGTTGTTGTTTAAAAATAAATGTTTATTTTTGTGTTTTTTTTCTCGTCAAATCTCCATTCACATGTAGACTGATTATAATGTCGCTCCTCATAATTAAAAGTGTCAACTGAAAATATATGTAATATTCCCTAATATTTAAAAAACATCTGTGCAATATTCCGGGATATCTCAAAAATATCTATGTAATATTCCGGAATATCTCCAAAACATCTGTGCAATATTCCGGAATATCATAAAAATATCTTTTTTTTTAATGATTGATAAAAAATTTATGCAATATTTCGGATAATCTTAAAAATATCTATGCAATATTCCGGAATATCTCAAAAATCTACTTGTAATCTCGTGTCGTTTTGTCTCTACAAAAAAAAAATTATTTTGCGCCAATCTCTATCCTAAGGAAAAAACTTATATAATTTTTTCCTGGTATTACCTTGACCTTAGACGTCGTTAGAATTGCCATACTAAAAAAAAAGAGCAGAATAAAATAAAATAAATCATAGAGGTGGGTACTTGTCTGACCCCACATTATTAAAATTCGCCATTTTGTCAACAACAAAAAAACTACAATTTAAAATTTTGCAAACCTCTGAGTTAATACTGTTTTAATTGTGAGGCGCGATTTTCTACTGTTATTTAAATGTAAAATATATTTAAATAAAAATGTATATCGATGTATAAACATTAGAAATATAAATATAATTTGTTGTTGTTGGTGTATTGTATTTAGTTAAAAACAATAAAAGCGTTTCATCAAATTTTGTTTTTTTATAATATAATATTGTTTTTAGCGTGAATTGCGCCCGCGCTCCGTGTTATATTGCGATAATGTGTAATTTTGTCTGCTCCTGCGAGGCGTGAACTATCTTCCAAAAACACAGCATTTCCAAAATCAATGCTTTCACTGCAAAAAATAACTCATGGCTCAACAACTCCAAAGCTAATGTTCCCCTGTGTATAAATCATAAAAGTCCAAGTCAATAACTAATAGCTTTTTCCTCTACCCNTTGCGCCCGCGCTCCGTGTTATATTGCGATAATGTGTAATTTTGTCTGCTCCTGCGAGGCGTGAACTATCTTCCAAAAACACAGCATTTCCAAAATCAATGCTTTCACTGCAAAAAATAACTCATGGCTCAACAACTCCAAAGCTAATGTTCCCCTGTGTATAAATCATAAAAGTCCAAGTCAATAACTAATAGCTTTTTCCTCTACCCACTCGCCGGAAGCCCAAGTGTCTATTCCAGCTTCTTGCAGACGGGTAGGTGAGCTCACGGGCTCGACCTGAGAGAATTTGCTAACACTAAGCCCAGTAAGAGCAGTGTTTCGCAAAATCTATTACCGGATCGGAATCGCGACTCCCTGAGAAGATCCGACAAGAGAATCAGTGGGTTGTGTCTATGGGTTAGTTCACTCGTGAACTCTTGACGGTGACCGGTGCTTGAGGGTTCTAAAATCACCGAGAGTGGACCCGGGGGAGTTGACAAGATATGCTCCAGGCATCAGCGGCTTTACGTTACTCCTTCGCCTGGGTCGGATATGAAAGCACATGCCTACGCTGCAATATTAACCACCACTACACCGTCCAAAGAGGCGACCGAAAGACTACGCAAATCCACATGGTCCTGCAAAAACACAGTCCAAACCCCAGCCTTCCCACGAGACCTCCGAAATTATCCGTCCGATAGACTTTAAATGTGGCACTAAAGGTACATTGGCCCGCACTGCACGCACCGCACGCAACAGATTCTATTTTGCTTTGTATTTTTTGCTCATAAATGCCGGTGCGTTGGTTGCGGGCGACGCGGATTGTGGACGCGGCACTATGTGAAATCATACAAAGCACAATAAAATCCATTACGTGCGGTGCGTCCGAAGCGGGCCGATGGACGCGTACCCTTATAATACATAAACTCCTTTTATTTTGTTTATTTATTTTATTTATTAAAGTCAATACAAAGTCAGCTTCATTAGAAAAATTGGTACCCGTCTGAGATTCGAACACTGGTGCATCGCTAAACACGAATGCACCGGACGTCTTATCCTTTAGGCCACTACGACTCTTTCGTTACATACAAAGCTAACAAAATACATGTAATAAAAAAAAACCATTCTTATTGCAAAAAAATAAAACCTTTATTTTGATAATAAAAACAAAAAAAAAAGTACAATCATTCATTAGACCACTTACCGAAACTGAACACAAACAAACAACGATAAATATAAATATAATACGTAAACACATTAAAATTTACATAAAATTGTATTATAACAAAATCAAATAACAATAAAACAACAATAACAATGAAACGTGGCTAAGCCAAATAAACAACAACACAACACTTGCAGTAAATTTTAATTGTTGTCCTTATTACATAAAATATATTTACTGAGATACTAATTCGTAACAATACACTATTTCCTTAAATTGAAAATATAGCAATATATCAGTTCCAAAGAACGTCTGAAATACAGCAAGATTTAAATTGTTTAATTCACATCTGAAGAAAAATATTGAGAATAGATTTGTATTAATTAATTAATTAATTACATGGATGTAACACAACAATGATATATATTTGAATATATTATAATTTCCTAACAATCTCACAAGAATGTGATACAGTAGGTACTTCCTTATAAAACCGAGGGATCGGATTACAATTGCTAACATACCTACTATATAGGAACTTTTATCTCACAGTCCGAGCAGCTTTTTTTTTAATAATTTATTTTTATTGTTTTTGCCCTTTTCGATTTTAATATTACTTTAAATGCGCAGACAAACTGATTCGTAGATTTATAGTGCGTTTCAATGCATGTCAATGACCTTGATCTGTCAAAGTTCAACAAAAAAGTATGGACAGCAACAAAAATATAAATTTTTTAGTGAATTTTTTAACTAATTATGATGATTATTAATATGTTTGTTTTAATGAACCGTACATACCTATATAATTTTCTTGATATGTTGAGTACTGGTCGAGGTCAATTAAACATATAAAAAAACAACTATTTAAATATCAAAGCTGCTACACTGTCGGGCCCTATAATCTATGGATAGGCGACGATAATGATAATTACTCAATCAGTGGGATGAGTGGAATCATTAAACTCTGAGATTTGGATTATAAATAAATATTTAAAAAATCCTACTTTTTTTTACTGATTTTACCTATATTTTTTCGATTTAACAGCTTTTCTTTTTTATTGCATACATGGTTGAACGAGCTTTCACCCCACCTGGTGTTAAGTGGTTACTGGAGCCCATAGACATCTACAACGTAAATGCCGCCACCCACCTTGAGATTTGAGTTCCAAGGTCTCAGTATAGTTACAACGGCTGCCCCACCCTTCAAACCGAAACGCATTACTGTTTCACGGCAGAAATAGGTAAGGCGGTGGTACCTACCCGCACGGACACAAGAGGTCCTACCACCAGTAAAGCTATGACGTCACTATATACCGCAGATCCATGCACATTTTTATTTGAAATGCATTATACCCTACGCAACTGTAATTTGAAACACGATGTTAGAACTATATCGTATACGGACTACTCTGGTTTGGTCCCCTCCCGAGGGGGGCCGCAATACGCCCCCACCACTAAACACAGATTCGTTTGATGCAATAAAAGTTAAAAACAAACAAAATGTTAAAATAAATCATTTATAATTTCGATAATCCGTCACACAGATATATAAATTTCCAATAGTCTAACATTCATCTACGACTTTATTAATAGACAAACAATTTCAAATAACACAGATTAGGTTTTGGTATAATTCATCGTTAATAGACATAGAGCATTCACAAGTGGATCCGGGCCTCGCCCCCTACAGTATTAAGCCAGAATGGTTTCAGTAAGGTAAGCAATTAACCTTAACTAACTAACTAACTAACTAACTAACTAACTAACCCTAGGACCATACTGGACCAGACTTGCAGAGGACCGAGTTCAATGGACAGAGCTAGGAGGCCTATGCCACGCGGCTCGCCGAACCTTTTTTTTTATTGCCCTTGTAGGCAGACGAGCATACGGCCCACATGATGGTGAGTGGTTACCGTCGCCCATGGACTTCAGCAATGTCAGGGGCAGAGCCAAGCCGCTACCTACCGCTTAATACTCTCCACAAGCCTCGTTTGAAGAAGGACATGTAAAACTGAAAGAATACATGTAGGACATGCAGAGCTGCGAGATGTATTATCTATATATATAAAAATGAATTGCTGTTCGTTAGTCTCGCTAGAACTCGAGAACGGCTGGACCGATATGGCTAATTTTGGTCTTGAATTATTGTTGGAAGTCCAGAGAAGGTTTAAAAGGTAGATAAATATGAAAATGCTCGGAATTAAATAAAAATAACCAATTTGTTTTTCCTTTGATATGTCCCCCGTCGGACGGATTCTTTTTGTTTGTTTTAAGTTTATTTTATACAAAAGTTTCGGTCTTTTATTTATCGATTGAGGCACTACGAAGTCTGCCGGGTCAGCTAGTAAGAAATACAATGTATAAACACAAAAATGTTAAATTGCATCATGCATGTAGTTCAGAATTAAATGGCTTTATTATTATAAACAATTAACAAACTAGAATCGAACCCTAAAACTAATTACCCTGCTGCTATAATAAACTGTTGAGTCGCATCCCAAATATGGCGGACCGTTGTCCATGCTCCGCAGCAGTTTCTCTCCGGTGTGTTTAGTGCGAGTTTTTTAACTTTCTCGATAGCGTAAAAGTTAACTCATATTTGTATGGAATGTGATCGTTTGCCTACGTTTGCCGCTAGGGGCGCTGTTCCAACTGCATACAAAATTGGGTTAACTTTTACGCTATCGAGAACGTTAAGAAACTCGCACTAAGCACACTGATCATCTCAGTGGGTCGCGTATCCGATCCGGCGGTAGATTCTGCCAAGCACTGCTCTTGCTAGGGCTAGTGCCAGCAACGACGTCAGGTTTGAGCCCCGTGAGCTCACCTACTAGTTAAGGCGACGCTGATATAGCCTCTCAAGGCTATCAGCTTAGGTAGGGGAAAAAAACTGCTCCATTAGGCATTGCTACCGAGACGTATTTCTCTCAAAAAGATTCTTCGTGAGATCATAAACGCCGAAGAATACGAAGCCGCCGAGCGTGAAGGCGAGGAGGCGCGGCGTGGCGCCCGCGAACAGGCCCCGGACGCCGCCGCGACAGTATATCTCCTCGAGGACCGGACGTATTCTCAGTTTGCGCGTGACCGCGTAGTCCGGGGCCAGCATGATGCGCGTCTTGGCGAGGTCCAGAGGCGTGGTCACAGCCCCCGCGAACCCACCAGCCGCGGACCCGCACAGCGCTGTCTGCACACACAATACTTTACCAGTTCAACGCGAACACCACCACGCATTGGCATTGACAGTGACATTGGCACATAGGTGACATTTAACATTCAGTTATACGCTAAATGACCATTTGTGGGGTCAGTTAAAAAAAAATGAACATACACTATGTTTTGTTTTTTTTACTTATTATTATCAGCCCACAGACGTCCACTACTGGACATAGGCCAAAAATGTATCTTGTATCTTTTCTCTCTAGCCGTAACGAATGTCGCGAGTTAAATTTTATTTTCAACGCGCCTAAGAAGTTACCCTGACTGCTGACTTGAAAAAATGCTATAAAAATGACCAAATGAATTCTCCACACGTCACGTACCTGAAAGCTGGACAGTTGTCCGTCGTTGTGGTTCCTGAGGGTCGTCTTCAGGAGCTCCCAGACGGGCATCTCTATGAAGCTGAACGGTAAATCCCTAGCGACTGTGGACACAAATCCTCTGTACACGCCCTTGCGAAAACCTTCCGTTTTGTATGCCTACAAGTGAGAACAACAAAAGAAAGTCCAAAATCGAAATGTTCATATCATGACATAAATAGAAAACTAATTACATATAATAATATATACTAGCTGACCCGGCAAACGTTGTGTTGCCTTAAATAAGATTTCTAGGGAAATTCTAATCAAATATATAAAATTCTCAAAAACCTCATTCAACCACTTAATAGCACATTATAACCAAAAAAAATTATCAAAAAAAAATATGTTTGGGGTGGACAATCCTTATCACTTAGGGGCATGAAAAATAGATAGTAGCAGATTCTCAGACCTACTGAATATACGATTGATACACAAATAAAACCAAAGAAACATGGCTGAAAAATGTATAGTGAGTAAGACAGGAGACCGGCTTCGTCCTCATCGTGTTTGCTGGATGAGTGGTGACACCTGGCGGGGATAACTGATCGATTGATAGTTGATCAGTAGTCGACCGTAGAGGGCGGGAGATCAAATTGATTTAAAAAAAAATCATAATTAAAGGAACTTGAAATTATTAACTCGAGAATTTATCGTATTTGATCGCCATCTTGCAACCTTATTGCGAATCTGTGCATAGAATAAAAAAAATAAAAATCGGGATGGAAAAATAGGGGTTGATCGTATAAGAGTGAAAATTGAGAGTAATATATTGTTTTTTTATTTTAAGTCATGACAAAATAAAATAAAAAATTGCCAAAAAAATTAAAGTTTGTAATTAACAAATAAAAAATAGGGGTTGATCGTAGAGGGGTGAAAATTTCAGAGTAATATGAAATTTTTTATTCTAATCATGACAAAATAAAAACGAAATTCTTGCAAAAAAATTTAAAGTTTTTAATTAGCTAATAAAAAATAAGGGTTGATCGTAGAGGGGTGAAAATTTAGGGTTGTATGTATTTTTGTATGCTGTATCATAAAAAAATAGAAACAAAAAAAAAAGTCTAAAAAATAAAAAATATATTTAGGGGTGGACCCACCCTTAACATTTAGGGGGATGAAAAGTAGATGTTGTTTGATTCTCAACCCTGACCGATATGCACGCTAAGATTCACGAAAATCGGTCGAGCCGTTTCAGAGGAGTTCAATCACGCACCCCGTGACACGAGAATTTTATATATTAGATACCTACTTATTCAATTAATCTAATACTTTACTGTTTTAGTAAATTCGCAATGAAGAAGGAACAAAACCTGAGCGTCAGTAAACTTACTCAATCAGTCACCGAGGCAGTTAATCGAAGGCATTAAAATCAAAATGTTTATATTTTTTCAAGACTTAGCTCCTATTTTTTATTACAAATTCAATTCGGAGAGGAATTAGCAACAGATTCATAGCTTGTTTATTTTTCAACTAACATTTATCAGAATATAACATAAGTATAACCAGAGCAGGTCTATGCTACTGTGCTCTGAGCTAAGATGGATCCCGTACTGTTGCCACGGACACTGAAAGCCAAACCTGAATATTGTGATTTTGTTCTGAATCTGAAAGATTTTTCTACTATTTCCTACTATAGTATCAATGTTAGATCATCATCACTTGGATATTAATTTATCCCAAATGATTAATATTATTATTGGGTACTTGGTCCAACTGTAAAAGTGTTATTGTATTTAAATATATTTTAAATTTACTTTTTATGCTGTTAGATGTTAGAAATTACATAACAATTAACATATATTTTCATGCCCAGATTACTGAGAGTATCTATGATTGTATGAACCAAATTAACCAGGCCTTGAATCACAAGAATTTAAACTACCTGAAATAGTATTGATATACTGCTTGTCTTCTTGGTCCCGACATACGTTTGTTTTCTCTGTTTTGCTATTTCCGTTGGTACTCTTATAACACACGCTAACTGAAATTAAAGAATAAAAACAAACTTTAAAATCTCCCCAGAAGTAATTTTTTAATATAACACAAACTTGCCTCTGCCTATCTAGGTCATTAAAATCTATATAGTGAACCAAATAAACAAATAAATATGTAAAAATCATATTATAAGTAATTCTTTTACAGTATGCTTTGGTCTGCTGGTATATTAAAACAATCAGACACTTTAACTGGATCATTGGGCTCCTTTTGTTATGAGATATACTTAATGAAGTGTCATATGCGACAGTTCAATGGTAGTTTCTATTGCCTTGTAACCTGTTGCACACCGTCCACCTGATGGTGACTGGTTACCGTCACTCATGGACGTCAGCAATGTCAGGGTCGCAACTAAGCCACTGCCTACCGTTAAGTGCTCTTCATAAGCCTCGTTTGAAGGAGGACATGTCATAGCGCTCAGGAAACACCGTGGAGGGGAGCTCATTCCATAGCCGTATGGTACGTGCCAAAAAAGACCTCTGGAAAAGCACTGTGAGTGACCGCAGTGGCTCCAGGTAGTATGGATAGCTCCGCTAAGCATCCTCCATAAGCCTCATTTGAAGAGAAGAAAAAACTATTTAGTCCTGTTGATTCGATTATCACATCTTATATCTAAACGCAACATACAAACAAATACATACAATTTCACCGACACTTGCAGCAAACATGTGAACTAGCGATGAGTATGAACTCGGCAAGTGTGGTATACATAGTGTCTTCGTAGTTTCATAGGACACAAAGAATAATGCCGTCGTTGGCATGGAAGTCGAAGCGACTGTCAAAATACCTAGAAAGAGAATTTTAAACTGACTATTATTCATTTGCATACACTCATGGTCAATAGTTATATCGCACCTTCGGTAAGACAAGGGCCGAAGTGCTAATTTTAAAAATGTTCAGGAGAGACGTTTTAAGATTTTTATAGATTTAAATTGTGTTTTTCTGCCCATATTAATGTAAAATAGTATTTTATTTATAGCAAAAATATACCTTATACATGTGAATATAAATATGTAATTTGAAAGACTGAGTTATTTATTTATTTATACTAATTATTTAATGAAATATTATGTATGTATGTATGTGTGTATATATGTATGTACGTATGTATATGTATATGAGATTGTGTATATATGTAGATATCCTTTTTTTTTTGTATGTATTCGTAACCTAATATAAATTTCATTGCACCTACCACTATTTACTCTGCACTACCTTTGGTTGACTGGCATTAAGTCCGCCAATGTAAATTTTACATGAAGTGTAATAAATAAATAAATAAATAAATAAATATTAATGTATGCCTACAATTATGCCATTATCCCACCAACATTTAAATAAATGTGCAGTTGCGACCAAAGTTACACATTATATTGAAATGACTTATTAAATGGAAATACTACTTATTTTCTACATCTTTATTCATTTTTTTTCTTAGGAAAATCTTTATCAATGATAAAATAAAACTAAAATAAAAAAAATAACATAAAATTTACTTCTAAAAGGTTTACATTAAATCTATAAAATGCCACATATTCCTTTGTGGAATGCCAAGTAAATGCTTAAGACATTAATTTTTTCTGTCAAATATGTGCTCTCAAATTAGGCATATTATTTACACAAAATGTGACCATGTCTTTCCAAAATATAAAACAAAAAAGGGCATATTTACCTTAATGACCCTTACGGTCCAGTACACAACCAATACTCGCGCGGGCGATGCCGCAAATGACCAATAAGATTTTGTCGCGCCAATATCATCCAAAAAACGAACGAATGGTACAAAGACACTTTTGCCATCTGGCGAAAATAAACTGAATCTATTGAATGTCTTTGTTCCTACAGGTAGAAATTAGTTTTTAAGGCACTTTGGCATAATTAACTCATTTTCAGAAATTTTAGCACTTCGGCCCTTGTCTTACCGAAGGTGCGATATGTTAAGCAGGACAATATAAAAACATCAAAGAGGCCACATGCTCTTCCATCAGTTTTTTATTTATTGCATATATGGGTGAACGAGCTCACAGCCCACCGGTGTTAAGTGGTTACTGGAGCCCATAGACATCTACAACGTAAATGCTGCCACTCCCCCTCGAGATATGAGTTTGAAGGTCTCAGTTTAGTTACAACAGCTGTCCCATTCTTCATACCGAAACGCATTACTGCTTCATGGCATAAATAGGCAAGATGCTGGTACCTACCCGTGCAGACTCACAAGACGTCCTACCATCACTAAATTTGGGTAAGGAAGCCAAGGGTGCATGCTATTGGTTTTTAACTGGACATCTTATGGACTATCAGTACAATAAAGCAATATTACATAGAACAACCCATCTTATTTGTACTTCATAAGTGTGTATTATTTGTATTTACCTCTATAAACTCCACGGAATCCTCCAGCCTTATGAAAGCCCTGCTCTGCTTGTAGACGTGTCTTCAGGGTATCAAAGGGATATAATGTTAAATCTACGGACAATCCAGCCATAGCTCCAGCCTGTTGATATATCAATGACATATTGTATTAATATAGTATAATATCATCCTATTCGAAGGATGGGGCAGTCATTGCGCAAACTATTGAAATTTCAGATTCCAGTCTCAAGATGGATTGCAGTAATCACACAAGGATGTCTATTAGCTCCATTATCATATCCATCTTGCTGCAGTTTTAAGAAATTAGCTAAATTATTTTTTCCATGTCCAATGAATGTTTAATATGTTCGATATAAATGTCTCTATTGAATTTATATATATAAGAATAAAGATATATATTATGTTTGTATTCTATGATATTATAATATGGACGGTGTTTTATGTATGTATAAATATAGTGTTTTTTTGTACAATTATACAATAAATTATTTATTTTTCAATAAAGCAAATGCATCTAAGATAAAACTCTGTGAATGCCCTAGGCATTAAATCCTCCACTGTACTCTAATGCACAAATTTAAATAAATAAATTAGTGCATTTAACATGTTAGTTATAGCTTGAATGGGCAGACAAACAACCCTTTGATATTTTGCAGTTGCATACATTTATTTCTTAATTGTTGAGGTTAAAATCTTAGTTCAATGGATTTAACAGACAATATATCCTTTTCTATAAATCGTTATTAAAAAACCTTTAAAATAGTACCCACGATCGTTTTATTCCCGAAGTATGTAGAGCATGTAAGCGCAATCACAACAATCAAGAATAGCAAACAAAACTTCAACATTTAAAATAGCAAGTTTAATGCAAAATTAAATGAGCACTGTAATAAAACTTACCAGGAGAGGAGCCAGATAGGGTGAATTTGTTGACTTTGTCTCATTTTTCTCCATCATTATAGATTTAATTTAAAAAAATTGCATTATATGCGTACTATAAACAATCGAATAGTTCCGGTTTTTTATACTTGACTTTTTTAAAGTAATATAGATATTTTAATAGTTTTTTTTTCTTTGAATTACGCTACAAAATTAATTAAGCAATTAAGTATTTTGTCAGTTTAAATAAGATACAACTGAACTTATATTAACCTATATTAAAATGTATAACCTAAATCTGTTTGATACAAATTGTCACAGAACAGCTGATAATCCTGACGTTGACGGAGTCAAGAGTGATCTAATAGCTTAAAGCATAGACCTATAGCTTAAAGTAAGTACCTACTTAAACACCCCAATTTATTTTTAAAGGAAAATTGTTTAAGACTGTAATCGTAAAACGAGGTAGGTTTAATTATAATTAGTATTACGAAAACAGTGAAACTTTATTTGGCCGCATACATGACATTTACTGTATTATCAATATTGTATGATTATAAAGTGTCGTACCATTTGAAACAATAGTTTCAAATTGAATGCATATAGTTTTTAAGGATGTCTTTCAATCGTATATGCACTATTTAAGCACCTACTTCTGTTCAAGATCCTCAAATGCTTAAAACAAAAAATATCTCTCCAGAAACTTGAGTCAACATCCAGTTCATTTATTATGCTCATGTATTAATCAAGCAAATAAAAGATCCCTCATTATGTCCTACGGAAGTAATAAATAACACAACTTTTAATAAATGATTCTAGACCTGTCAAATGTAATCTATGTTTTCAACTATACAGAGTGGTTTTTTAAAAGCATAATTCTTAATGTGAATTAAATATAAAATAATAGTTCACTTTAGATGAAATGGTTTTTTTTGCGGATATAGAAACTTAAATTTGTCTAGACAAGCACGACTTGCTTCATTGATCGGTCCTTAGGCTTGCAATCGCCACCAAACTGCACAAAAGATTTGCTGAAAATTTAATTGAAAGCCATCTATCGTTTTGGAGTCTATAGGGAACATACATACATCGACTTTTATTTATACATATAGATTAAAATTGGCAAAACGATAATTTCATTGCCTAGCAACCAAAATCAGATAGCGTCATTTTATAGTTTCTTCGTACCTAGTTGTTTTATCATTTTGTAACAGTTATAATGCCTAAAGTTGCGAAAGATCCTCACGAGGGCATACCCTACCACAACGTCAGGAAAGGAAGCGACCCTGGCTGCTACCAACTTCACAGGTCAATTTTATTTAACTTATTTAAACACTTTTTTATTATGATACATAATTCGTAATCATGATCTTATAACATGAATGTAATGTAACATGTAACAAATCAAGCCCGCAGTCCACTAAATGTTAAGGAAACAATTGACACCACAACGATCGCCCTCCTCAAGAATGAGGTCATAGATTATACACTTAATATATTAGAAATGAGGTCGAAACTTCGATAGCTAATTATCCTATCGAGCCTATCGTGTATTGGTCCTTTAGTAGGATAGCTAACCCACACACATACGCACACACACATTTGTAAAATGACCATACTAATCTATTCTATACTAATATATAAATCTACCGTTGTTTTTACGGATGTTCCGTTATAACTACTGAACCATGCATCCGATTGACTTGAAGCTTGGTATTCGTGTAGAAAATACATGTACTTAATGGATAGGCTATTTATATGAGTGTTGGACTCCCTAATAATAACGACAATAAATAATAACGTTAATTTTAAATGCCCAGCCCAGCCGCCGAGTACGGCTAGTGTTATTATTAAATACTAACGCAACAATATCTATTACGTTTGCACGCCCAAATACTTCACAGAGTGTATGCCACCGCTCTGAAGTAGAAATCACGGTAGTATCTGCACGGTTTTTTTTTATTGCTTACTTGGGTGAACGAGCTCGCGGCCCACCTGATGGTAAGTGGTTACCGGAGCCCACCTAGCTTGAGATATGAGTTCTCAGGTCTCAGTTTTAGCAGTACAACGGCTGCCCCGCTTTTCAAACCGAAACGCATTGCTGCTTCACGGCAGAAATGAGCAGGGTGGTGGTACCCACCCGTGCGGACTCACAAGACGTCCTACAACCAGTTTCCTCTACCTACCCTTCGCGACTAAAGAACAGAATGGTACCGTGTCAGCTTCCAAGATGCCCTACTATCCGTAAAGTTCGAAAGAGCTTAAAAGTAGAATTGAAGAGATAATGGTGACTCTGTGCCCCCTGGATACTTGTACCTTCACTGCCATTAATACATCGGCATCACAATCATTTGACCTCATTTAGGTATCTTATGAAATCTTCTAGCTAAGGTAAGCATAAAGTAGATATAAGTGTGCTTACAAATGGCGAATATTAGCGTTGGGCATTTTCAATGATTGCAGGCCCTCACAATGCCGCCTAAAATTCCCAATCTCAAAGCGTTCCATCCACAAATGCGAGGTGCCGAAAAGAGAGTACACCATGGTCCCGCAAATCGGTGGTTGGCGTCCTCTGTTAGTGCCGAAGACCGAACCGAACTTCTATCCAGCTATCATGCATAAGGAGCAATTCGAAAGGTTGAAGAAACAAGCTAAAGTTAGTCTTTCCCTTTGCGTATTTGTAAATAATGGTACCTAATAGTCGCATCTCTAAATGTGGTTTGATTTTACAACGGGAGACAGGTCGACGAGTTAGGGTAAAGTGGTTACTAGAGTCCATAGATATCACGACGTGAATGCCGTTTCGAACTTGAGGTATGAGGTCATCAGGGGTTGGAGAAGGGTGTTCGTCCAGCTCCGGCCCCTGTTAGGAGGCAGTCTCTTCCTGGTGATGGTCACGGGTCGACCTGAGAGGGTTGAAGCTGTGCCGTACCGCGGGTTCTGGCCTAGCGGGGTATCCCGGAACACCAGCGGCATCGCCCGGGCGGCCCTGTAGGGCTAATTAACTTATTCAATTAATGATTAAATAATGCACATTTCAGCGCGTTATTTATTGAAACAATCGTAATTTCATAAAAAAAAAAATATTGCCCTTGCAGGGAGACTAGCATACGGCCCACCTGATTGTGAGTGGTTACCGTCGCTCATGGACGTCAGCAATGCCAGATAACTTGCTGCCTACCGTTAAATTTTCGAAACTATGTACCTTCGCTAAAGTGCCAATAAAGCTTAATTCGGATACCTGACGTGTGAGAGCATAGGACACGAATGAACAAACGTACAAACAAACACGGAATTTGCAAATCAAATGATACAAATCTTCAATAACAATTATCCCGGTCCCGATGAAATTAGACAGGACTTCGGACAACCTTCCTTCTTAAAATAATTCAATTATCAGATATTGCAGTCTTATTTATTCAGATCGTAACCCAAGAGGAGCTCCTCCAAGCCATGCACGATCAAGAAGCGGCAATCCAGAAGGCCGCCAAAGAGTCCGAGGCGCGGAAGCAGCTTCTGAAGGAGAAACTCATGCCGCAGCCCGGAGCCGAGACGGCTACCGGCGCCGCGGACCCGGAACTCGAAGGGCCGGACCAGACTGCTCACACCCTGTCAAGAGCTGAGAGTAAAACCCTATCTATTTTTGTAGCGACGCAAAATCAAACTTACGGCCGGTTTATTGTTTAATGATCTCCAGACCTCAAGGCCACAGTACCCGGCATTCCACAACAAACTGTAAGACTTGGGGTTTCGGGGTGTGTTCTATTTCTCTAGCTCTTCAAATCGGAGCGGGTTTTGTGACAGAAGCAGAGAGGACAGTGACCTAGTCATACATGTCCATCTGCCTCCAAACAATGATGCTCAGTGCTATGGAAATCCAAGACTGACATTTATGTTAATACATCATTTATATACATGCTCAAATATCAAACATTGATATGCTTACACTCAGACAAAGAGCCAACAAAAGTGTTCGTCTCATCGGTTTACCCGATGCTGTAATCAAACCAGCGACCCTCAACCCAAATGTCATCATCAAGAGACATCATTGTATTAAAGTTTGGTGGTCTATTTTTACTGGTGGTAGGACCTCTTATGAGTCCGCACGGGTAGGTACCACCACCCTGCCTATTTCTGCCGTGAAGCAGTAAGCGTTTCGGTTTGAAGGGTGGGGCAGCCGTTGTAACTGTACTAAGACCTTAGAACTTATATCTTAAGGTGGGTGGCGCATTTACGTTATAGATGTCTATGGGCTCCAGTAACCACTTAACACCAGGTGGGCTGTGAGCTCGTCCAACCACCTAAGCAATAAAAAAAATCGTTTTAATATCCAGTTCTGCGGGCGGACAACATGCAGGGTCCCCGTCTCTGCAACCGCATCATCCTGGCGTCCAAGTGTCACGCCATCAGAGACGCTCAGATCGCGGAGAAGGACCTCATCAAGAAGGAGCTCGATGAGGAACAACAGAGGTATACTTTAAACGCAGCATAACATCTAATATAAATAAATAATAAATAGCTGGGAACGAATCACGCACTGCCATCCGACCCCAATTTAGGATTTCCTGGGTTATAGGTACCAGAGACTGATATACATACTTATTCACGTTTAAATATATAAATATATAGATAATAGCACCCAGAGAATGGGCAAACAAACATGTTCATCGCACGAATGTTAGCCCGATGTGGGAATCGAACCCACGACCCTCGGCGCAACAGTCAGGGGTACTAACTATTCCACAACCGACTTGATCAAAAATTATTAATTAATATTTTTTTAAGTTTCTCATTTAAGTGCCCTGAACTAGAATCTTCAGTGGTAAAAGTGTACTTGCTAGATTCCGAGAAACTACGAAATATTGAGATGAGAACAGAACTCGGACAGGGCGCAGTAGCAGTTTTTTTTCTTACCTAAGCTTGAACCTTGAGAGGCTATATCAGCGTCACCTTAACTAGTAGGTGAGCTCACGGGGCTCAAACCTGATGACGTTGCTAACACGAACCCTAGCAAGAGCCGTGCTTCGCAGAATCTACCACCGGATCGGAAACGCGACCCACTGAGAAGATCCGGCGAGAAACTCAGTGGGCTGTGTCTGTGGGTTAATTTACTCGTCGCTTGCGACGAAGGGCTCGACGAGAACGACGGCCGGGAGTAGCAGTCCATTTCATTAACCCTAACACCTACGAGTATTAAGTTCTGGAAGTATTTTTATGGCCCCAATTTATTAGCATTGCTACCACATTCTTCAATAATTTCCGTGGTGTTAACAGACTCGATGCCATTATGGAGGAGAATCGTAAAGCAGCGGTACATCGCTCGGAGACGGAGGAGGCTCGTCGCCACCACCTCCGCCTTCAGAACCTGGCAGCTCTGAAAGAACAGATTCAGGCTCACGAACAAGCCAAGGTAAGGCCCGGCAAAGTGGTTCAAGTTTAGCGTCTCGACACAATCATCCGTCTTCGGAAAGGCCCTTTCTGTTATTGCCTGCGAAGGCAGATGAGCAAACCTGATGTGACAAAGCGAAGATCTTCCACCAAGCGGTGTGATTGCTGCATATTTACTGGTGGTAGGACCTCTTGTGAGTCCGCACGGGTAGGTACCACCACCCTGCCTATTTCTGCCGTGAAGCAGTAATGCGTTTCGGTTTGTAGGGCGGGGCAGCCGTTGTAACTATACTTGAGACCTTAGAACTTACATCTCAAGGTGGATGGCGTATTTACGCTGTAGATGTCTATGGGCTCCAGTAACCACTTAACACCAGGTGGGCTGTGAGCTCGTCCACCCATCTAAGCGATCAAAAAATAAAAACATAGAAAGACGGCCCAAATGTTATTGTGCGGAACGTGTATATTATTGTATGTAATATTGAAAACATGGTTATCGCGATTCTGGCATTTGTCGAAGATACATTGAGCTTAACTGAATAACAGACCTGTGCGTCTTAGATCACTAACAAACATATCAAATATTATTTTTGGGGATACCAATGGACAATTCCTACATTCTCTTTACTTACTAATAGAGGATACCATTGCATCATATGTAATCAGATAATGGAGGCTGAGCGTATTGAAGAGGAGAGCATACGAGTGAACCAAGCCAACATAGCGATGCAGATCGATGAAGCCCAGAAACTCAAAGAGAAACACGAGAGGCAGTTGAAGCTTAAGGAAATGCTCGATCAAGGTGAGATAATTACTCATTTATAGCGTCATCTTTTTATATACGGAAAGAGCAATTCCAGTCACATTGACTTCGAAATTCGCAAGGGTCTTATGAGGTCATGCTTCGTCAAAAAGGGGGAGCTGTAATAACCCTTGTTTATATGTAATTATGGTGCAGTAATAACGTGGAGATATGGTTGAAGTCACCACCCAGTCTATTTTTTACTGGTGGTAGGACCTCTTGTGAGTCTACGCGTGTAGGTACCACTGCCCTGCCTATTTTAGCCGTGAAGCAGTAATGCATTTGGGATTGAAAGGTGGGGTAGTCGTGGCTGTGAGCTATAAGCTCGTCCACCCATCTAAGCAATAAAAACTTATGCGACTCTTGTAGATATTATAGCAATGAAACAATACTCCATAATTGTATATCTTTGTTACAAAATAGTACTTTAAAAAGAAGAATGGTGCTCTCAAAATACCTCTTCTCCTACGCGAAAGATTACCGGCTTATGAGCTGATAAAAAACATAGGAAATTATTTTGTCCTTCAGGTAACGCAGAACTTCTCTACTTCAAGCAATTACAAAACGAAGAGGAACGTATAATGAACTTGAGGATCTCTAACTTCTTAAAGCAGAAGCAAGAGCGAGAGGCCAAAGCCAGGGCTGATGCTGAGGCCGTTAAGGCTGCTAAGCAGAAGGGCATCGACCACATCGCTAAGGCGCAGAAGGTAAGAGGGTGACAGTCATTGCCTGGGTGACGGTTATGGTCACTGTAAGAAACGGGGACTTGTAGTCTACTAACAGAGAGGAATTTTGGCTTTACGTAGCTTGGACAGGAGCAGACTTGTAGGAAGGTTAAGTTGAGGTTACTAAAATACTAGTACGGACTGTTTTTTTTATCGCTTGGATGTGTGGACCAGCTCACAGCCCACCTGGTGTTAAGTGGTTACTGGAGCCCATAGACATATACAACGTAAATGCGCCACCCACCTTGAGATATAAGTTCTAAGGTCTCAAGTATAGTTACAACGGCTGCCCCACCCTTCAAACCGAAAGGCATTACTGCTTCACGGCAGAAATAGGCAGGGTGGTGGTACCTACCCGTGCGGACTCACAAGAGGTCCTACCACTTAATTATGCAAATTATAATTTTGCGGGTTTGATTTTTATTACACGATGTTATTCTTTCACCGTGGGTTATTAAATTATTCATAGCTCAAGCAGTCTGGGGTCTAATATACCCGTATGTAATAGTCTAATAGTCGGAAAGATTATTACATGTGCGCTGCCGTGGTTTATATGAACAGTTCACGATATAGGCAGAGCAAGAGCTGAAAGAAGAGTTAGAGAGGATACGGAACTTGAAGATACAGGAGGACGTTGAGAGGGAGTACAGGAGGAAAGAGAGGGACGCCGCTATCAAGAGGAACAAGGAGATGAAACAATTACACGAAGCTAGGGTTCAGCAGGTTAGTGCATTCGCTTAACTAAAGAGTTTTACAGAGACAGCATTTGGCTGTGTTTTGTCTTAAAGCTGAGTTAATATTCTATGACAGTATAGCACTTCTATTTGTTGGTGCGATAGTCTAGAGGACGTGGCATATATATCTGCCCACTGAGTTTCTCGCCGGATCTTCTCGTTTCCGATCCGATGAAAGATTCTGCGAAGCACTGCTCTTGCTAGGGTCTGTGTTAGCAATACTCTCGGTTTGAGCCCCGTGAGCTCACTTACACGTTAAGGCGAAGCTGACATAGCCTCTCAAGGCTATCAGCAGAGGTAGCAAAAAAACATATATCCTGAAATACAACAGATGTCACTCTAGGTGATAGATATCATTAAGCAAACGAATTTTAGTCGACTTTATTAAATAGGAGTCTTGTTTTTTTTTTTTGCTTAGATGTGTGAACGAGCTCACAGCCCACCTGGTGTTAAGTGGTTACTGGAGCCCATAGACATCTATAACGTAAATGCGCTACACAGCTTGAGATATAAGTTCTACCGAACCTTCCCACCCACCCTTCAAACCGAAACTCATTACTGCTTCACGGCAGAAATAAGCAGGGTGGTGGTACCTACCCGCGCAGACTCACAAGAGGTCCTACACCAGTAAAAATAAGTCTACTGAAAGAAGTGCTGTTCTACAATTCGAGTACTAAGGCAGGTCTGCTTCCCGCCAAAAATAGACGGACTATTAAGTTGATAGCTAAATGTTACATACGTCTGCACCATATTAAATGTACCATAATGACAGCCATGATTTTTATAACAAAAATTAGCCTTGTTCTAACAGATCAAAGACATACATCGTCTCATTGCGAGAGAGATTGCGAAAGATGAACAAAGCTTCAACAACGCCGCCCGACAGAACGAAGAGTTCATACAGAAAGAGAAGGAGGTTTGTACATAAATGTAGTTGACAGATATTTCGAAAAAATAGTGTTAAATTCAAGTTAGGTTTGAGCACAATTACTTGAATTCGTATTAACATTTTAACGCGTACGTAAATAATATGTCGGCGAGCAAATTAACGCACAGATACAGCCCACTGAGATCCTCAGCGGATCTTGTGCACTAACAGCACAAAAAAAATACTTTAGAGCCATTGAATGTTCGTATTTTATTAGTATTATTATTAAAATGTGATTTAAAAATAAAAGCAACAAGACTGGCTCTACTGCCCACTTCGAGAATAAATTATTAATATTAATAATGAAAACTCTTCTTCGCCCAAAGCTTGATGAGAAACGTAAAGCTCGCGTCGAGAAGCACAGGCAAGAGATCATGCGGCAGATTAACGAGAAGGAACGCGCTCGTGCTGAGCTGAGAGAGAAGCTGCAGAGGGAAGGAGTCGCTCTCAGGATGGAGCAGCAACAGCAGGATAAATACGAAAGAAATGTCATTAAGCAGAAGGTAAATCTTCTGAAAATTGCCCAAAACACGTCATTTTGGATCCTCCCGATCCACTAACGTTGCTTTTAGGTACCTCAAGCACCGGTCGTCGTTCTCGTCGAACCCGTCGCTTGCGATGAAGGGCTCGACGAGTAAATTAACCCTCAGACACAGCCCATTGAGTTTCTCGCCGGTTCTTCCAGTGGGTCGCGTTTCTGATCCGGTGGTAGATTCTGTGAAGCACGGCTCTTGCTAGGGTTCGTGTTAGCAACTTCGTCAGGTTTGAGCCCCGTGAGCTCACCTAATAGTTAAGGTTGCGCTGAAATAGCCTCTCAAGTTTAGGTAGGAAAAAAAATTAAAAAAAAAAAATATAATTTGGTGTCAGTATGCCGTGTTTTTAAAGCAGAGGGTTTTGCTCTAGACAGCCAATCACACACACAGCCCTGGCTACTAAGTGATTTGCACAGCCCATAGATATCACAATGTGGTTGCCGCCACCCGTTGAAACAATAGGTATCACTTTTAGTTATAAGTTTAGTCTAGTTAGTCTAGTTAGTATAGAAGTCAGGCTTACTTCTGTCTCCAAGCAATTATTTATTCATTCTGACAAGCACAGTCAAAATCATCATCAATTGAATTTAGCCTCAATTCAGACTTATCCAAATATGGTCACTGCCAATGTCAGCGAAGTAAAAACTGTTTATTTATATTATTTCTTGTTATTACGTTTTTAGTTTTTAAAACGCTTGATTTAATTAAATTCAGGTGGCCGCCATGAGACAGCAGAAGGTATCTGAGAAGTACGTCAAGGAAGTCGAGCAGACACTAGGGAAACATGGATATCAATAAAGAAACGCCTTAGCATTGTAATGCATTTGTAATGTTGAGTTTATATTTAGATCAGTGTTTGTCAGCTTTTGGTGGGACCTTCATCGCAATTCGTAATGTTTGGATCATTCCGTAAATTTAATGATGTGCTCAAAATTACGATTGAAGAAACTATCACCTCTATATTTAGAAAAGAAGCAATGTAAATTTTGCAAACTAATATTAAAAAACTTTTTTTGACAACATTGCGTTCTTCAATCAGGAACTTTGCATTGGCAACAATAAATACCACATCGAACCAGCGGTCGGCAATAGCGTCCACTGCGCCGCTGCCTGGGATCTACCTTGATAAAATTAATTTAGTTTGATATATTGACGTAGTTATAGCACCGGTTTCACCTGCATCAAATTTTAACTGGAATGCGATGCAACATTTTTTTTTGCATGATATTGTGTGAAGCCAGTTTATAAGCTGCTTTTATAGTAGCAGTATGGAGGGTAGAAGTAATGAGCACAATCTCAGTGTATTAAAGTGTTCGCTAAAAGGGACTCAATTAAGATGGCGCCACTGTAGCAAGTGGAAAGATTAAAAAAACAGCGCCATCAACTATTAGAGTAAGATACTAAATTGAGAACAGAAACGCTTCCTACGTAAATAGTAATTACAAATAAATAGTTTTGAGATTTTCAATACTGCATATTTTTTAACTACAAAGGTCATGAAAAATATTAAATTTGTCACTCCAACACACTTCTTCATTAAGTTTAAAACTGCTATTCATTTTATCTACTCCCCACACTAGCGCTATTTCGATGAGTCTTCCAACAATAACTTGCTGTAGACAGGTGGACTTTTTCAACTTAACCTTTATACAAGATGGCGCTTCTTACTTCTACCCTCAATATGTCGCAGCGAAGCAAACATCATGTATTCCAACAAGAATAAAACACGAAATTAATATACAAATACTTTTATTCTCTTTACAATATTATTACCTATTTAATTAGTTTAACAATGACTATAATATTAATAATAATATACAATTTAAACTGAACACGATTCCATTATGCTTTGTAGACTTGGATAATACAAAATTTGTCACAATTAAACACGTGACTGCAGCACTCGATTGCACGTCCCTACCGACGCAGGAGATTAATTTAAACTTATATAGTTAAAAACAAACAGAGTTCGCAGTAAAACCTGTTAGTTTGAGAAAACACATGTCGAGCGCGCAATGTACGTCGCGTCCGGCAAGTTTACATTGCGCGTCGGAAGTTTGCGTGCTCATATAACTCATACTATTCCGAGTCACCTAGTGATGATACAAGATCCCCAATCTTATCGTATAGACTCGGACCCGGTCGGCTCACGTGCGTACTCTCCTAAGGTTCGCCGGAGTCGTTTTTTTTTAATTGCTTCTATAGGTGGACGAGCTCACAGCCCACCTGATGTTAAGTGGTTACTGGAGCCCATAGACATTACAGCGTAAATGCGCCACCCACCTCGAGATATAAGTTCTAAGGTCTCAGTATAGTTACAACAGCTAACCCGCCCTTCAAACCGAAACGCATTACTGCTTCACGGCAGAAATAGGCGGGGTGGTGGTACCTACCCGCGCGGACTCACAAGAGGTCCTACCACCAGTAAAAAGTCAGCCGGACACGCTACGATCGGTCACAGTGAGTTCAGCTGATGACTTCACAAACACTTCTCCTAATTAAATGCATAACTATTACAGCTCCACTGTCAGTCTACGTTAATAACAAACTTATATGTTTATTATATACACACATTTATATACAACGAAAAAAGATTTCTAAAATATTTCAGTGGGGGGGTCAATGTCCGCACGCTCCCCTCTTTGCCAGTGGGGAGTGATATACTCTCAACTAGCTCAACTAGCTGCTCCTCATTTAACCTAAATGTTTTTGGGAGTGGAGCAGTGGGGGGTACCTACACCCGCCCCACTCCACGGCGAAGCACTCTCCGTTTAGTTGAAAGCTACTCGCCGTTGGTCAAAATCAAGCGAATGACAACCCCTCATACTGGGTGTTAGGAGACCGCTTCCGAAAACGAAGACAGACGATAGTACTAATGACTGTTTTTTTGTTACTAACAATCACGCCACGTTAACAGGTCCCGTGATAAGTTCGTAAAGAACTTGTGTTACAGGTACCAGATAACGGATATAAATGTAAGATTTTTTTATTATACACATACATATATTTAATATACATCCATAACCCTGGAAAAGACATTTTATATTTATCTTACAAATATCTTCCTTTGGCGGGATTCGAACCCGCGACCCCCTTGTGTAGTGACCATGTCACTTACCACTACACCAGACGGCCGTTTGATGATGGGACGGAAAAAATCGATCCTGATTTTAAAAAAAACATTTTTACAACGTTTTATTAGCATTATTTACGCTTCTTCATGCTAATGAAACACAGCTAAATGAAATGATAGTTCCATAAAAGATTAATTATTTTACTTTTAAAAAAAGACAGCAATGAAACACAAAATCAAAAACAGCTGATGCTCGGGTCAACGAACGCCCGGGCGCGGCGGGGACCGCGATCCCCAAAATGTACAACTTTATAGGTACAAATCTTCAATTTTGGAAGTATTCTCCTAACACCCAGAATATTTGTCTACAATTTGAATTATTTCAAGTTTACGAACCGACTCGGTGATTTTCCGTCTCTTTTATAACGCAGAAGTGTGAATGTACTCACAGTTCACGTGGTGTTAAGCGGCCACAGGGGCCCATAGATATCAGTATGCGAATATCGCCGCCCAACTTGAGACTTCCAAAGTTTCAACTATACACCGACTGCCCCACCCCCCGGAGGCACGACTGCATCGTCCGGGAGGCAGGACTACATCGTGGCAGAATTGGGCAGGTTCGTAGTACCTACCCGGACAAGCTCACAACACGCCCTATCATAACAAAAATAGAGAGCGAATTCACAGAATTGTTATGCTAGAACATAGCGAGCGATGTATTGAAATTTTTTTATATTGTGGGTACATTGATATTGGAGCCGAAATTTAAACAGACTACTGGCCTAGTTAACGGTAACCGTTTACAACTCGGTACATGCACGTGACCTTTTTGTGAGCTTGCGATTGCGGCGGCAGCTCATAAACGCGTTACATTGCTTGCTCTTTGAAGTGCAAAGGTATTTAAATTATATTTAACCGTATTAGGGATCACCAGAACCCACAACGTCGTTTTGAAAACGATTTCAATATACCCTCAATAAATCGTACCGCGACTGAGAAACAGAAAAAAGGAAAAACAAAGACAATAGAAGTCTGGTGGTAGGGCTCAGACGTTGCCGCGCGGGTAGGTACCACTGCCCCGTCTACTCCTGCCGCGAAGCTCAGTGCAGTTCTGTTTAAAGGGCGGGGCTGTCGGTGTACAGTACAATTGGAACCTCAACCTCGTATGTCAAAACGGATAATGACATTGACATTGCCTTTATTGAACCGTGAGCTAGTGCAGCCGCCTATGCGTCCCCAGCGCGGCCACTCACAAATAACACGTCAAATACAAAAAAAATATCTAACACACTATTAATTAGTGTTATAATCTTATCATAATATACTTATTTACAATAAGTCAGTTTTACGTACACAATGTACTTAAACTTATTGCCAAGCCAGTTGACATGTTGAAGACGTAGTCAGTGGTCTCGATCACATCCATACGCAGACTCACAATTCTCTTTGTGGCAGAGAGCATTGGGCCCGTGGGCTACAGGGACACCTCGTTGTCCTCGTTGAGGTGTATGGACTCGTCCGCTGCCGCAATCTTCAGTAAGGTCTTCCTGACGCGCAGCGCGGAGAGGCGCGCCGACGGGTTGTGGTGCCAACACTCTTGGATCAGTTTCCACATTGAGACCATTGTCTGGAAATTGTATTTACACTAAGTCATTCTGCCGTGAAGCGGTAATGCGTTTCGGTTTGAAGGGCGGGGCAGTCCTTGTAACTACACTTCAGACCTTAGAACTTATATCTCAAGGTGGATGGCGCATTTACGTTGTAGATGTCTATAGGCTCCAGTAAGCACTTAACACCAGGTGGGCTGTGAGCTCGTCCACCCATCTAAGCAATAAAAGTTACCGGATGATCGTGGTAGTCCAGCGGCTCGGGTCGGTCCCGGTCCACGCAGACGATCTTGCGCATGTCCTCGTAGGAGGGGTCGGGCGGCGCGCGGTGGTGGTAGGGGGGCGCGGGCGGGCGCGCGGGGGGCACGCGGCGGCACAGCTCCCACAGCACCAGCCCCAGCGCGTACACGTCGCAGCGCAGGTACGCGTCCAGGCAGTCCGTCTGCATGCTGGAACACAAACACAACTAGTTCAACTGCTTTTAGATTTTGAGAAGAAAAAATAGCTGTCAAATGTTTACAAAGAGATCAGCCACGTATGACGTCATACGAAATAATTCATGTTCAGTTTGATATAAAAAAAAATGTATTTCGCAAAATGATGTAATAACCATTTTAATTTAATCAAGACACCTCCGTCTGGTAATCATTGTTGATGGTCTAAAAGTAATAATAGAATTCAGGCTCCCTAGACTTGTCTTAACAAGTACTGTTTATGGAACATGTTTTTAATAGTTGAGTCTTTAGTTTGGATTCATGGTTTAATAATTAGATAGATACCTCCGTCTGGTGATCATTGTTGATGGTCTATAAGTAATTATAGGATTCAGGCTCCCTAGATTTAGTCTGGACAAGTACTGTTCACGGAACATTTTTTAGTTTGGATTCAGATGGGCTATATTAACCCGATATAGCTTTGTAGTTAAAGCCCATAAACATGTACCACGACGAGAATGTCATTCTCCTTGAAACATGAGATCAAATTCTAAGCCCGGAGAAGTAATTCTTGGATTGGACAGAAACAGGTACTGTACAAACTGAGACCTTAGAACTATTATATCAAGGTAGGTGACGGCATTTACGTTGTAGATGTTTATGGGCTCGGGTAACCACTTAACATCAGATGGGCTGTGAGCTCGTCCACGCACCTACGCAATAAATAAATAAAAAGGTACAACAGAGGCCCATGTGGCCTGAGCCTACACTACTGTATAGCTACAAAAAAGTGTACCGGAGTACTCACGTGTGGTCCAGCATCTCGGGGCTCATGTACCTCTTGGTCCCCTGGCGAGGGTTGTGCAGCTGCTGGCCCTGCTCGATGTGCTGCGCAGTGAGGGCGAGCCCGAGGTCTCCGATGCAACACTCCCCATTCACCTTGACCAGGATGTTCTTGGACTTAATGTCCCGGTGTGCTATCGCAGGTTTACCCTGGGAATATTTTTTTACATTTTTTTATTGCCCTTGTAAACAGACGAGCATACGGCCCACCCAATGGTGAGTGGTTACCGTCGCCCATGAACTTCAGCAATGCCAGGGGCAGAGCCAAGCCGTTGCCTACTGCTGCTTTTTATCATCATCATCAGGATCTTCATAAATTCCATTCAAATTAGACCAGCCATTTGCAGTGTAATAGACTATGCTTGGTTGTTCTCTATTTAAGCACACTATGTCAATAAATTTTGTTCTCTTTGGACAATATCATTGCTCAGGTTTCCTGCGAAAAAACTCCCAGTCTTATTGTATTCTATTCCCCATTCTCAAGGCTTGTGTTACTAATAAGAGAATTGGTTAATGTGAATATGAATTGTTGAATGTAGTTTTTTTGGTTAATTACTACATATTATAATATATCAGCACATTGATTCAGATGATCAGATGATCATTGATTTAATGATTAAATCAATAATTAACTTTTTTTTTAATGCAGAAATCATTTTCAGTTAATAAGTGGCTTTGTCAATTGTATTGGAACCACATCAAACTAACTTTCACCAACAATTTCAAGCTGTTAGCAGCACTAGATTAGTTAAGTGGCATTACGACAAATTAACACAAATTTGTATGGAGTTGAAACAGCTTCCGTTCGTTTGCCGCTAGGGGCGCTGTTCCAACTCTATACAAACTAGTGATGTTTGTTGTCGTGTGGTCCGGTCACCGTCCTCGTCGAACACGTCGCTTGCGACGAAGGGCTCGACGAGCGAATTAACCCACAGACACAGCCCACTGAGTTTCTCGCCGGAACTTCTCAGTGGGTCGCGTTTCCGATCCGGTGGTAGATTTTACGAAGCACTGCTCTTACTAGAGCCAGTGTTAGCAACACTCTGGTTTGAGCCCCGTGAACTCACCTACATGTTAAGGCGAAGCTGAAATAGCCTCTCAAGGTTATCAGCATAGGTGGGTACATATATAGTGCAGTCCAACAGATGTCACTCAAGGTTTTTAGTCGACTTTGCAAATTGGAGTCTAGTTCGTATTGTAATAAGTGCTGTGGTGTTGTGTGGGTGAGGGTCACCTGGGTGCCGTGTATCTGCGTGTGCAGGTGCAGCAGGCCGCTGGCGGCGGACAGGCTGAGCGCGGCGAGCTGCTGGCGGGAGAGCGTGCCGCGCTGCAGGTGCTCGTGCAGCGAGCCCAGCGGGTGGTACTGCGTGATCAGCCACAGCTGGAACCACAAGCGGGCCGTGAGGGTTGTGACGTCACCGGACCATGACATATTCAAAGTCTGGAGGTGTGTGGAAGCAGGCGCGCTTTCTGTAGACTCCGGATGGATTGATCAATATTGATGACATTAGTAGGGAATAGTTTGAAAGCAATTGTATCAAGACTAAATTAAAGATCTGGCAGCAAAGGGGGCTGGATGTCATTATTATTTTAGATGCTATGGAAACACTGCTGGGAGAGCGCCTTGTGAGTCCGTAAGGATAGCTACTATCGCCTTGCATATTTCTACTGTGAAGCGTTTGAAGATTTCCTTAACAATAACCACTAAACATCAGGTTGACGGTGAGCTCATCCACCCATTTAAGCAATACAAAAAAAAAACACATTTAACTAAGTCCTTGACTGGAGTTGACTTCGCGCTGTGTAGAACTCTTAGAGCCTCCAATAGGACCAAAGAATATTCATCGGAATATCAATGAAGGTTCATGTTAAATGGGTAATGTTTAGTCTCCACGACATGACCCTCGTGCGGACCTGCGTGCAGCTGCCGCGGCTGGTCATGTCGCTGCCCACGTAGGCCAGGATGTTCTGGTGGCGCAGCAGCACGGTGCTGTACACCTCGGTCTCGCGCTTCCAGCTGGCCTCGTCTCGCGAGAAGAAGATCTTGACCGCCACGCTGTCCCCGTACCACGAGCCGCGCCACACCTCGCCGTAGCGGCCCTGGGGACGAGACACGGTTATGTTATTAAATGTTATGTCAAATTCAAATTCAAAATTCAATTTATTTCAACTTAGACGTCAGCATAACACTTGTTGAATGTCAACATATAAATAATAATGTTAACTCTACTACCGGTTCCAAAAAGAGCCACAGTCCTGAGAAGAACCGGCGAAACACACTCAGCGGTTTTTTTTGTTTTTTTCTCAAATATTTCTTTTTTTTTTAAATTAAAAATATTTACAATAAACGAAAAAACAAGTCAAAAAATACAATACAAGGGGGGGGCACAGAGCTGGGGTGCAGTATTTGTTTACTAATGATAACTCCGGATTTTACTAACTCACTTTAATACACACAATCACTTACAAATGTTCTATGTTCAAAATGTTATTGTCATATGTTATATTATGTTAATATTTTAATTAATAAATATTAATGTTAAATGTTACGGTCGCGAGGACCGAACTCGACTTCCGCGTAACCAGGTTGTTAAACGACTGTTGATACTACTGATCAATTGCAACTTTAAATAAAAGTGCAGCGTGGCGTTATTGCTTACTAAGATGTTCGGCCGGCACTGAACATGTTATCAAAAAATTAATACGTGAAGGAAAAACTTTGTATCCCTTTTTACGAAAATTGCGCGGACGGAGGAGTATGAAATTTTTCATACTCATAGAGAATATAGAGAAGAAGTGCACAATGCTAATATTTTTTTAAATAATGCATAAAAGATACATTAAATCAATAAAAATTCGATCGATTTCCTCCATCCGCGCAATTTTCGTAAAAAGGGATACAAAGTTTTTGCTTCACGTATTTATATATAGATAAGATAAAAAAAATAGAAAGTACCTTGCCGACGCAGTCGTACAGCGTGACCTGCTTGGCGAGCGTGCGCTGCACCATCAGCGGCAGGCCCGAGCCGGAGCCCGAGCTGAGGGAGCCCTCCAGGTACTCGCGCAGCGTGGAGTCCCCGGCCGCCACCGCCACGCAGCCCGGCTGCGAGCCCTCCGCACCTGCGACCGGTGGATACGCGTTAGTCACTACCACATCACTCAACAATTCGAGTAGCATAGAGGTTACAGTGGTTTCATTCACACCGAGCAAGTCAACTGGTATTGATTGGTTGGTGTACTGGATGTGATCGCGGTGGTCCGGTAGAAATAAAAAAATACATGTGTGCAATTCACACGCGGTAGAAGTGAAACCTTCCAAAATTAAAATACAATTATCCTAAACGTCTTAAGTATATGTAAAATTTTGTCATTGGTAAATAATTGTAAGGTAGCGCCCTCTGTGAATTGATATTTTAATTTCACGTATAATCCTAAATTAAAATTCACTACAAGAGCTTTCATACACACGTTAGTATTAAAAAATCTCACAGATGGCGCTGNACGCAACGAGTCGAGTAGGTATAGAGGTTACAGTGGTTTCATTCACACCGAGCAAGTCAACTGGTATTGATTGGCTGGTGTACTGGATGTGATCGCGGGGATCCGGTAGAAATAAAAAAAAAAACTAAAACATACAAACTGACCTTCGTAATAAGCGTTGTTCATGTGCTGGTTGTAGACATTGAATGAGAAGTACTTCGCCTCGGAGCGGAGTTTGTCCAGGGCAGTCCGCGACACGCGCAGCCTGGAACACACATCCAATACGATTTTTTTTTTATTGCTTAGATGATTGGACAAGCTCACAGCCTGGGAGGGGGTCGTGACCGACCTGTGGGCTCGTTGCAGCAGCAGCAGCAGGCCCGTCAGCAGCGCCGCCAGCAGCAGCACGGCCGCGGCGCCGCCCGCCCACGGCTCCCAGGCCGCGCGCCCCGCCCGCGCCGCCTCCCACAGCGCCGGGAACTCGCCCGAGTTGCACATGTCCCCCGTGCAGCACGTCACGTTCAGCTGACCGGCGTGACGCTTGTGGACCCTGCACGACACGACAACATATTATATCACTCACACGCCCATCATAATCAAATCGACACAATTTAAGTCGTCGCAGCCTAAAGGATAAGACGTCTGGTGCATTCGTATGTAGCGATGCACCGGTGTTCGAATCCCACAGGCGGGTACCAATTTTTCTAATTAAATACGTATTTAAGAAATCTTCACGATTGACTTCCATGGTGAATTGAATGATGACTTGAACGGTTGATGTCAATGAGCGACAGTGACTAATTACCATCAGGTAGACCGTATGCTCATCTTCTGCATACTTAGCAATACTAATAAAAAATTATTAACCATGAATAAATCGTAATTGGGTAATGCACAAGTTTTTATTGCAGTCATGATGGATCTTTAGTTCTTTGCTTGTTATCTTTATTTTAGTAATCTATCTATTTAAATAAAAATGAATTGCTGTTCGTTAGTCTCGCTAAAACTCGAGAACGGCTGGACCGATTTGGCTAATTTTGGTCTTGAATTATTTGTAGAAGTCCAGAGAAGGTTTAAAAGGTATATAAATATGAAAATTCTCGGAAATAAATAAAAATAACAATTTTGTTTTCCCTTTAATGTGTCCCCCGTCGGACGGATTCCTTTTGTTTGTTTTAAGTTTATTTTATACAAAAGTTTAGGTTCTTTATTGATCGATTGAGGCAATACGAAGTCTGCCGGGTCAGCTAGTACTTATTATAATAGGAAATAGTATCTATGTAATTTTTCAAACTCACCCTTGCCTCGTACTTGAGCGACATATGAACTGGTAGTGATCGTTCTTATCGGAGCAACCCCTTGAGTGCTGCAGCTCTCCATTGGACTCCCTCACCGAGGACTTGAAGCAATATAGGGCGTCGACGCATATATTCTGGACACCAGATTCGCAGTCGGGGGGTTCGCAGAGGTGACATTTGTATCTTGAATTAATTATTAATCATTGTGATTGCTATACATTGTAATTGTCCCAAGCCAGATATTCCATTATACAGTTTTAATTACAGTAAAATCTCTTTATTCACTAGCTGAAAGTTCCGTAAATACGCCACGAATACAGAAACCGTGAATATGGAATGGTAATTTACATAATAATATAACAATATGTGATTATAGGGAATGTTCGTAGGTAACAAACTAGTATTAAAAAAAGATTTTAATTGAAGTTTTTTGACCATATTGATTAATTATTATGTTCAGGTTTCGAAATTGGTTTAAAGAATTTTGTATTTTTTTCTTGCTTGTCCGTTTTTAAAAGCATTCTCAATTCAGACTGATATCGAGCAGTTGCAGTAGCAATTTGTTTCTTAAAAACAAGACTTCACTCCATAGAATAAGAAAAATAAGACTTCAGATCAATTTTCATAAAGAAATCACAAGCTCATTTGCCATTCTTGCCTTCACCAAGATTTTTCAAATGCTTGTTGAAGCTTCTTCTTCAATGGGCTTTGAATTTAACATTTCCTCCAAGATCTGTCTATTCATCATCTTGATATCTAAGCAACTTCTGAATGTCACTTGATTCTATCTATTCGAACCATCTCCTATTCACACTGTTGGTTATATTTGCAGTCAAAGGCGGAACCAATACAGCGGCATAATATCATTTAACATTTACAAAGGATATTTGGTTGAATTCCTACATATTGGAATCCTTTTTATCAATGTGAATGTACCGATTAGATACATGAACAAAGAAATGTTTAGCCGCAAACATAGGATTTGGGTTGCATTTTTTTATTCGCGAACAGTGAAAACGCGAATGAAGGAAGCATGAATAAGGTGCTTTTAATGTATCTAATATATATTTTAATGAGCTTATTATTGAAAACTTGTAAATATCTCTTCGGGGCTGTAATCCCATGAAGTATTCCAAAGATACAATTTAGCATCATTAGTAACATGATTTAAGAGCTGGCATAGTCACATCACTTAATACAAAAAAAAAAGCAAGAATCCTTTGGGCCAAATTAACAACGATACAAGTAAAATATATGATTATTACCTCTTTTGAAATCTGTCCCTCCTTAGTGCGCATAACAATAAACGTTAGTAAATTTAAAATTACCTTTAGTCCCTTTTTACCATAAACAATGTATATATATATATATATATATATATGCTTTAATATAAAAAGAGAAAATCATTAAACAACTCAAATTGTTAATGTTACTGTTTACTTATAAAATTTGAGTAAACTAATTTTAAATACTGATACAGTAATATATTGTTACTACTCTATAATATCATTAGTCATATACAGTCAAACCTGGATAGTATAAGAGTTCAAGGGAGCACAATCTCATTCTCGCTTATAGAGGTTTCTCACTAACCCGAGTTTCTCGCTAATGCTCCCTCTGAATTTCGATTCGCGATTTTCCGCATTCAAATCCATTTACTATTTTAAGTTTATGACTTTAATGACAGTACTTTAATTTTCCGTTTTTACATGATGCAGAACAGAACTTTCCTTCGCAATTGATTAACGATAAACTGAGTAAGTCCGACAAACAGGACGGTACACAGGCACACGTGTCCATTCGAAAATAATGCGATAAAAGAATACGATAAAATAACAACGTTATTTAGTTCCACGAAATAGAATAGGTTCAATATTCACGAGAAAACAATACAAAAACAATGATAAGAAGTTCCACGAAAGTTAAAAATGAGTCATAAAATAGCAGATGTTAAATTTGTAATTTGTTTTGTCATTTGTTCCTCCTAAATAATATAAAAATATAAATAAAGCTCGGCTGTCGCTTATAGAGGTATAGATAGGTAGCAGTCTCACTTACGGAGGTCCATGAGGAAAAAACGACTCTCTCTTACAGAGGTTTCTGTTTCTCACTAATAGAGGTTTTGGGAGCTTAAAATGACGGGTCCTTGCTATTACTCTCACTTATAGAGTTTTCTTACTTATCCAGTTCTCACTTATCCAGGTTTGACTGTATCATAATACAGCCTATGATAGATTAATGGTGTTTTTTTATTGTATTCTATATATCAAGCAGTCCAGAGTCAATCTCGTATTAAATAGTCACCATACCTGATACATAGTCACCCATATGTGCTGTGACATATCAAATTGCACATTTGGGTGAGCATGCTCAGTGTTAAGTGACCTCTAAAACTCGTAGACAATAAATATAACCTGAGTATCATAATGAGGTCAATATTAATTATTTTTAAAACGGCCTTTCTGCAGCTCAATAAAGTCCTTAATCATCTTAAATGACATTAATGGGCAGGAATATTATTGGGTCAAATCATTCAGCCATAATTTAAGTCACAGTAACAAGCTAGATTATGAAAATTTCAATTGCATTTCAACAATGGATGTCTCATACTCTAAACTTTTCTGTATCGTTTCATTCATTTAAATTATTTTATGAGTTTCAGATATATTTCAGAAGAACCTTACTTTGGGGGGTGTACCATCATCTTTTCGAGTGTGATCGGATCTTCCAATTGCTGTAGGACCCTGCCCTGTCCATCTTGGACCAATGCATCCAAATTGGGGAGACTTGCTGAGGACAAAAAATGATACTTGTTTGCACATTTAAAACATTCAAATAAACAATTTTGATTATGATTTTAATAGTTAATCTACTACATAAAAAAATATTATAAGGCTAAAAGATACTGTACTGGATTGCAAATAATGACAAGAGCCAATCTTTTATCATTAGAATGAATTCAACATTTAAAATAGAACAATAACTTTTAAAATCAATACAACAATCTTATGCTGACATTTTTATGGCAAAATGTATTTCTAGTAAATTTAACTTTTTTTTTTTTTTCTAAAATACACATTTATAAACAAGATCATGTTGCGTGGATTTTGTATAAGCTTGTAGATTTTCTTTGATATTTATCATTTTTGTGAATTCGTGGGAATATTTTAATATATTCATATATGCGACAAGCCTGTCACTACGAACAAAACACAACTCTGAGGCATCATTTTTTAAAGAAAAAAGCAGTAAATATACACACATCGAAGCTTGGATAGCTGGTGTCCACTAAGTTTTTTGATACGCACTCAAGAAACTTTGTAGTAGTTAACACATGTCACTGCATTCATACTTAATTAAATGTAACATTAAGATCAAAACTTACCATAGTTAGGCTTTATCAACAGAAATATGAACAGATATCCAAATATGACAGAGTCCGCCATTCTCTATTCATCATAACAATAAACTGCGCTAGAGTCAAAGGATATTTCTAAATTATTGTCACCAATAACGTAGTTAGATTATTTTAATTAATAATACCGTCCTCTTTTAATATATATTTTTTAGTGGTATGTCGAATATTATGTTACTATTTTGATTTATTTGGATGTTTTCTAAACCCCAGAGCAAATAAAAACCATACAAAGTTTTTTTTAAAGGTATTTTATGACGTGGTAACTAAGACCATTAGTCTTTATTAAGTCTTATTTAAAGTCCAAGAAAACTGTCAGTAGGTATAGTTTTCAATGGGAATTTTAAGTTTTTTCGGTATAAAAAGTAACTTATGTTATTCTCCTGACCAAATACTATCACTTTGGAATAAAATCATGATACTGTGTTTCTTTATCCATTACTTCATTTCGAAAAGAAAGAAGGACAAACAAACAAAAACACATCGATAATAATTTAAAAAAATATTGGAATCCTAATCCAATAAAATGTTTTTTTTATTTTATTTATTTATTGCTTTGATGTGTGGACGAGCTCACAGCCCTACCTGGTGTTAAGTGGTTACTGGAGACCATAGAAATCTACAACGTAAATGCGCCACACACCTTGAGATATAGTTCTAAGGTCTAGTCACAACTAGTATAGTCACAACGGCTGCCCCACCCTTCAAACCGAAACGCATTACTGCTTCACGGCAGAAATAGGCGGGGCGGTGGTACCTACTCGTGTGGACTCACAAGAGGTTAGGACCTCTTGTGAGTCCGCACGTAGGTAGGCCACCAGTAATTACGCAAATTATAATTTTGCGGGTTTGATTTTTACTGCACGATGTTATTCCTTCACCGTGGAAGTCAATCATGAACATTTGTTGAGTACGTATTTCATTAGAAATATTGGTACCCGCCAGCGAGATTCGAACACCGGTGCATCGTTCGATACGAATGCACCGGACGTCTTATCCTTTAGGCCACGACGACTTCAAGTTTTAGATTATTCATGTTTTAGATTATTTTCTGTTTATTTCATGAGTTGCGAGTGTTCATAGAAATATTTTTTTTCACTGTAGTAGGAGGGACTGGTGTTGTCCTGGAAGCCTCTACAGCTTCACCAGGTCGACTGAGTCAATTCTAGTTGAGCCCTCGGAACAGCACAATTTGCTAAAAACTTTCCACAGTTCTCTTAGCAAGGGCGGATCCAGGGGGGGGTCATGGGGGTCATGACCCCCCCCTGAGCTGGTTCCAGGACCTAGGTGGACCACATATTGAACATAATGATTTTAGGACACAATATATTGTTGCTCCTTAATTAATTTAATATATTAAAATAACTTTGTATGATGGCAATTGTTTGGGAACGAACGCATCGAAAATTTTTAATTTTACCGCGCCACACTCGCGCGCGCTTGTCGACTACGTAACGTCTAGCTAGGCCTAACCTCAAATTGAATCCTAACCTCAATCGGAATCGGAACGACTAAACTTCAAGATATCATAACATAGTTCTAAGTTAAAAAACTAAAATTTATTTCTAGCTTTAATGTGTTATAATTGTACCTTTATGAGTATTCTTAAAAATTGTTACTGTAAATTCATTAATTACAAGAAATGGCAAGTAATCAGTTTCTCATTATCCCAGTGTGTGTGTTTTAACTTAAATGTTATTGTTGTTAATGCTCATAAAGTACCTCATAGGTAGATATGTAGGTACCTACTTACTGACTGGTCGGCTTGTCCTTATTCCTAAGGAAGGCCGGCCACGTGACGAGCCAAGCGGGTACCGCCCAATCGTCGTGCTGGACGAGGCTGGTAAGCTCCTCGAGCGCATCGTCGCCAGTCGCCTCGTCCAGCACCTCGAAAGCGTTGGGCCTGACCTGGCTCCTAACCAATATGGTTTCCGGAGAGGTCGCTCCACCATG